>CM070031.1:9947826-10175326 GCA_036247105.1 Cirrhinus mrigala
CCCTAACCCCATGAGACCGAAGTTTCTGAAGCCCCACCCTCTACTAGACCGAAATTTTGGAAGCCCCACCTTGTGCTGTGCTCAAATGTAGCAAGTAAGTCAGTGCACAAAATCAGGTGTGTGCGACAGGTCAGTGCCGAAGCTACTGTGCCAAATTCTTACAAAAAACTCCAAGTCAGTACTCTGCAAATCTTTGTGAGAACCCATTTCTATATGGAATATCCATTTTAATTTAATATATAGCCCATAAAGCACAGTCAATTGAAGTCTAAATGTGGTGATCACTTGATGACAAAAACTCACTCACTATGATTTAAAGCCCATGTTCAGTATATACTACAAAATGAATATAACACAAATAATTAATGCTTTAAAGACATTTTATTAAAGAATAATAAAAACATCATCAGTAAATCATCTCAATCGTCATCAGCACTTGACAGTTAAAAAATTACCAAAGGAACGGTTTTACAGAAAATGAGTTTCCAGGAAGAAGTTATGAGTCCAGAAGATCTGCTGTGGGTTCCTCATCTTGGTCCAAGGTAACAATGACATGAAGGCTACGTAGATTGTCTGTCAGGTCCACTTTGCAGATTTCACCGTCTGGTTCCGTCCTCAGAATCAGGGTGGATAGTTGGAAGAGAATATCTGGGCTGCCACATCTTTGTTCCAATCAGTTGCTGTCTCGACGCTGGATGGGGTGATGGTGAAAGAGCTCTCAAATTGTCCTCTGACAAAAGTCTTAATAGTTAAATGTTGCTCTTCTGTCACAGCAGGATATACACCACATCCGCAGCCTTTCCCAAACACGTTGCACCATGTTCAAGATAGCGCTTAAGCTGAACTGAGTTGGAACACAGTTGAAGAGAGTGCCTATTTTGCACTGTGCTTGAACACGCCCATCATTTCTCACATACACCACGCAGTTGTTGAACGTAGCATTGTCAAGTCCAAACACGGTGTGACTCATTTCTTCAGGTAGCAAAGACAAAGCTGACATTTGACGATCCTCTGTTACAGGTTATGTAAATCCAGCTGCTACCACGTTGGTTAAATCTCAACTATTTTCGGCATCGATAGCCTAATTTTCGGGTTCAAAGGGGAACCCCCCAGACTGAGATTTCTGAAGCCTCACCCCCTGAACCCCAATACCACCAACACAACCACCCCCCGGGTGAACCCCAAACCCCAACATCACCCCCACCCCCCCCAGGTGAACCCCAAACCCCAACACAACCACCACCACACCCCACAAACTCTGAACACCAACACAACTACCTCACCCTGGACAAGGCAGAGATTCAAAATTCTGCTCAATGTCAGTCCAGAACATGAACAAGCTTCAGCGCTGAACTCAACACAATTTTGTACGCTGACTCACTTACTACATCTGAACGCAACACAAGCTTCAACCCGCTGGAGCACATGACACAAAAGATTCATATGAGGACTCTCAACGGACTTCTAACAGGGAGACTGAAAACCAGCATTTCTTGGAGGCTTCCCTCAATTGTGTTCTTGGGGTAACCACCCATCGGTGTATTGCTTTGACTGTAAATATGAAGTGAGCTTCAACACTGAACTGTTGTTGACACTTGATCAGGTTGATAGACATTGTTAAAACCCTGAACCCTTAACACCACCACCACACCCTCGGCAAGGCAGGGAGTCAAAATTCTGCTCAATGTCAGTCCTGCTGTGAACATGAACAAGCTTCAGCACTGAACTCAACCTGATTTTGTGCGCTGACTCACTTACTACATTTGAACACAACACAAGCTTCAACCTGCTGGAACACACAGCACAAAAATGTGAGGAAGAGAAAGAAAGACTTCACTCTCAACAGACTTCTAACAGGGAAATCGAATACCAGTGTTTCTTGGAAGCTCCACTCAGTCGTGTTCTTGGAGTAACCTCGCATCGGCGTATTGCTTTGACTGTGAATATGAAGTGAGCTTCAACACTGAATTGTTTTTGACACTTGATCATGTTGAGGGATCCTGTTAGAACTCACATTTCAGATATGTTGGAGGATAAAACAAATACCGATCTCTAACACAAAGATGCCTTTCCCTCTGCTCTGACTGGACTTTCTCAGAGGATCACAGATTTAAGAAAAAAAAACACTTGAGGACTCATCATAATCATGCACATGATACGTGTAATTCAACTGAGAGATTCAGCACCAGCCATTGTAAATAAAGGCAGAAGAGAAAGAAAGGTTTGTAAGCACAGTCTAATTTCAAAAAGGTAACTTAAATAAGTAATAGTCCCAGTTAAATTCAATAAAACATCAAAATTAAATGTATTTTTGGTTGAACATTTTCGTTTCCACCGCAACTGTATGCTCACTTAGCTGAGTAAAATAGTAAAAACTGTTTACATAGCCTAACAATATTGATTCCCTGTATAATTGTGAGTTCATGCTATAAAATACTTATAAAACACCAATATTTTGTTGTTGTTGTTTTTCATATTTTGCTTTAAGATCTTATATGACAGAATTAGATCCAGTATAGAAATGCCTGAAGTCCACAAATGAAAACACGTGAACAAACAAAACTCTTGTACACTCAAATGTTATGTAAAACTTGATATTGTATGATTAAAGTAAACTTGTAGTTAAACACCCTACAAGAGATAAAGCATTTTTTTAGGAGGCGCCCTAATCTCAAATGACGTCAGTGATCCCGAAAATTTCAAAAACTTCGGAAAAGAAATTCCAGAGTCTCGTGTCCGAACATGTCAGGTATAAAGAACCCTGAAGCACCATGCAAACTCAGTCGTTTGACTTGAAGAACATAAAAAAAAGAAAAATCTGTTTATCTGGAGTGGAAATGGACACTAAAACTACACCAGCAATCATGTACTCAACTACTAATGTTTATCAAAACTGTGTCATCAACATGCCTGCCACAAAAGAGTGGAGCCTACTTGCAATCTTCGATGATTTGCTTCAGCGTGTTTACTAATGGCTATGGAATCGCATGTTATAAAAATTTGGGAGAGAAAAGAGCTTGAGAACTCAATCACCAACAGTTTCCATCTGAGGCTCTTATCTCATAACTTCATGATGCCGCACTACATAAAAAAGGCTGCTTTCAAGGCTGGTCATCACCATACGCAGGTCCTGAAAATGCTCAGGTTTTGACTTTCTTACCCTGTAGTGTCCCACATGTCTAGGCTGACACACTTACCACACATGATATGGAACAACTATGAAACCGGACTTTAAAACTATCAAACTGTATGAGCTCATGCATGATTTTCTACATTAACACATTAACATAAGGATCCACAGGACACTGCATGTATTTGCCTTTCACAACCTCTTCCTGGACACTTTTCTGAACACTGTCAAATGTCTTCTACATATGTGGTTCAATTAAAGATTTTTCAATTTGAGATTTTATGATGCCAGTTGTGATATGATGCCATTGTGATGTAAAAGCAACAAAAACACAACTCACAGCTCAACATTTGTACATTAATAATCCAGAGGGCATGATAGCACATCAGGGACATTATAGAAAAATGGACAAGGCTACACACGCATTATGAACTATTATTAACTTGTAGTTAAACTTATAACTAACTTATACTAAAATTAAATAGCATTATGAACAATTGCTTAAACTGAGAACAGATAAACATAGGCTACTTTTCGTTAGGAATGCAAAATAACTTAATCAGTAATCACATGATGAGTGATTTAAGCACATGTGTACTGGAATAAGTCATGTAAAGACATCTAGTGGTGAAACATGAAAAGTGGTGTAATAAAAGCACAAAGACCTTCCTACTGTACATAGTATGAACTAATAATTAATAATACTTCGATGTTTAGATCATTCATTAATCTTAGATAATGCAATTCTATATCTACTACTAGGAAAAGCCACTGCTCTCCAAAAAGAATATTGCTGACCATCTGCAATTTGCTAAAGATCATATGGACAAGCCAGAGGGTTACTGGAGAAATGTTTTGTGGACAGATGAGACCAAAATACAATTTTTGGTTTAAATGAGAAGCATTACGTTTGGAAAAACAAAAACACTGCATTCCAGCATAAGAACCTTATCCCATCTGTGAAACATGGAGGTGGTAGTATTACGGTTTCAGCCTATTTTGCTGCATCTGGACCAGGACGGCTTGCCATCATAGATGGTACAATGAATTCTGAATTATACCAGCAAATTTGAAAGGAAAATGTCAGGACATCTGTCTGAAAAATGAATCTCAGTAGAGAAAATGGGTCATGCTGCAAGACAACAACCCTTAAGCACACAAGTCATTCTACCAAAAAAATTGCTAAAGGAGAACAAAGTTAATGTTTTAGAATGATCAAGTCAAAGTCCAGACCTTAATCCAATTGAAAACGTTGCAGAAGGACCTGAAGCAAGCAGTTCATAGGGGAAAACCCACCAACATCACAGAGTTGAAGTGATTCTGTACTGAGGAATGGGCCAAAACTCCTACAAGGCATTGTGCAGGACTGATCAGCAGTTACAAGACATGTTTAGCTGCAGTTGTTGCTGTAAAAGGGGGTCACGCCCAGATGCAGAACCTGATTTTACCAAGTACAACATGTTCCTGGGTCAACATCTTTGTTGACCCTGGAACAACATGGTGATTAACCAATCAGATTTGAAAAAACAGTTTATAGTTTTTGTGAAGTTTAGGCTTACAATCAGTGTTTGGTGCTTGTACATCAGTGTTATTCATCTATCATTTCCTCTAATTTTAGGGATTACTCATGGGTAAGGTTAGGTTTAGGTGTAGGGATGTGGTCAAGATTACATTTTTGGATTAAAATGTTGTTCCAGGGTCAACAAAATATGTTGACCCAGGAACACATCTAACTCAGCAAAATCAGGACGTGCCACACCAGATACTGAAAGCAAAGATTCACATACTTTTGCCACTCACAGACATGTAACACTGGATCAAAGTATATTTTTTAGTCGTATGGAGTTTAATTCGCACCTTAGGGAGTGGGACTTAAAGTCCTTGACTTCATTTGAAAGGGATGACATTGCACTTTGTAGTAATGCTTCAGGTATTACTGTTCACGTCTCCTTCAGACAAGAAGTGGATGACACTGTCAGGTCCACTTTGCAGATTTCACTGTCTGATTCCGTCCTCAGAATCAGGGTGGATAGTTGGAAGAAAATATCTGGGCTGCCACATTTTTGTTCCCCTCAATTGTTATCTTAAACGCTGAATGGGGTGATGGTGAAAGATGAAAGAGCTGCTACCGGCATTAATAGTTTAATTTTCGGGCGATGATAGACTGAATTTTTTACCAAGGGGGACCAAAAGACCGAGATCTCTACAGAGGGGACCTAGCACCCTGACAACCCCACAATGCTCTTGTCATACTTTACTGTAACACACCATTACATTTTGTCACCATCTGAAGTAATCCAAACTGAAGATTAATCTCTGAGAAGTTCACAGGTTTTAACAATATTTTATTAAATAATTATTATATAAGAAACATTTGACAAATCAATGCTGAAGCGTTACAAAAATAAATGACAGAAGAAAAGTGTCCAAGAAGTGGTTGTGAAATTGGAAGACATGCAAAAATGTCTCTGATCTCTGATTAATTTTGGTCGAGAAGACTAACCACAAACTCATTCAATCACAGCTTGTGTCTGATTGACAGTGTCACTGACTGAACCAGATTTAGAATCAGAATTAGCTTTATTCGCCAAGTGTGCGCAAACACACGAGGAATTTGTTGTGGTTTTTTAAGGTGCTCCTGGTACATACATACATACATACATACAACATTTATATAAAATAAAAACTTAAAAAATAAATAATAATGTATGAATCTGGAACAGATGATTTATGTACAGATTTGTGCATTATTTTCTCTATATACAGCTATATAAATAAGAGATGTGCATGAGTATTTACATAATAATACTACAGAAAGAGACAATAATTAGAAATAGAGAAAGAAATACAGAAATCAATTGTAGAACCCAGGTAATGATTCATGTTTATCTGTTTAAGGTGGAGATGGCATTTGGGAAAAAGCTGTTTTTATGTCTAGATGTTTTAGTGCTCAGGGATCTGTAGCGTCTGCCTGAGGGGAGAAGTGCAAACAGGTTGTGTCTGGGGTGAGAAGGGTCTTGGATGATGTTTCCTGCCCGTTTCTTCACTCTGGAGATGTATAAGTCCTGAAGGTTGGGCAGGTGCACACCAATGATTCTTTATGCTGTCCTAACTGTCCGTTGCAGTCTTCTTATATCTGATTTACTGGCTGCCCCAAACCAGACAGTTATAGAAGAGCACAGAACTGACTCAATGACAGCGGAGTAAAACTGTGTCAATCAGATCCGATGTAGGAGAGACACAGTGCTGGATTAATGACAGCGGTGATGAGGCACAATGAGCAGCAGCTTCAGTTCATCAGGTGCTCAGATTTTACACTCTCCTACTCTTGGCAGCATGTTCCTGTTTTGATCCTGAACATGAGTCGGTGATTGAAGGATCGAGTTTCAGGGATTTCAGAGTTTTTAAAGTCCAGCATCATTTAGTTATTATAACATAAGTGTGTCAGACAGAAGATGTGGGACACTTTCCGATGTGTGTTTTTGGCAAACAGCCTTTTCATCCAGTCATGCAGTTGTTAGATAAAAGCTCAGTTCAATAGTGTTTCATAGATGGATAAATAGCTGGTGATTGAGTTTAAGCTCTTCTCTGTCAGAAATCGCTTTATTGTGATGTTTAAAAGATGTTTAAAATTTGTATCATCTGGTCCAGCAATGATGTACAAGCATGTAGAAACACTTGCTCAAAGATCACTCGCATGTTCCACTAATTTGTGGCAGAAAGCTCAACATCTCTCCTGTGATCAATTGTTGATATTATTTCAATGCAGTTTTGTGCAATCAAGTTGTCATTCACAGTAATGGTGTTCATGATCTCTGATGTAGTTTCAAAAGACATCTCAGAAAATGTTTCAGTCCCAGTGATCAGTGATCCTTTCAGGTTCTTCTGAGTGTTTTGCCCTTGCAGCACCAAGCAAAGTCTTGCAGCATTTATACTGTGGCACCAAGCCTGCATTCCTTTTAAATCCATTTTGCACTGGTGTGAAGAGCCACAAAACTGAAAGTGAATCCATGGAATAAAATACTCTTGCCCCTGGACTGAGCTCAGCCTCAGATGCCTGTCCTAAGTCATTTTGTCAGTTCATTGGTAGATCAGGCTGTATATGTGAATACCGAAATGAACCCACACTGCCGATGCTCAGCTCACGGAGTATGTGTGAAATAAGTTATCCATCCAGAGGATTTGTCTATGAAACCCATTATCATTGCTCAGTGGAGTATCCATTCACTTTTGGCTTCACTGCTGTAAACACAACAGGACTTTGAATAATTTGTTCTGTTCTGAAGTCTTCATGTATACAGACTGCTGAATGACCGACAATGGTGAATGGTCCAAGTTCCATCAGCATTTTCATACAGAATTGTATTTTCATTGAGCTTACGTTTTCTGGGTCCTTTTGCTGGCTGTTTGAGTTAGACACAAACAGTACTACTCACACAGACTTATTACTATAAATAAAACACAAAACAAAAACCACATCAAATAATTTTATTTGAACTCACAAAAGTCTTATACAAGAACCACAAAAGTCTTTTACAAAGAGTGTTGCCCTGGTGAAAAAAAAACAGCATATGCTGGTAGGTATGTTTTGATGCTGGGATGCTGGTTAGGTATGTTTTGATGCTAGTTAAAGCTGGTTCTTTGCTGGTTTAAGCTGTTTTTTTGCTGGTTCATGCTGGTCCTTGACCAGCAACATGACCAGCATGAACCAGCAATGGACCAGCTTAAACCAGCAAAGGACCAGCTTAAACCAGCAAAGGACCAGCTTAAACCAGTATCAAAACATACCTAACCAGCATCCCAGCATCAAAACATACCTACCAGCATATGCTGGTTTTTTCACCAGGGTGCAAATTTGAAATGATCTTTAAACATTTCTTCTTTTCTTCATTTACAAGTCTCTCTATTTTCAGTGCTAAAGTTGATGTTGTCGTGTAGTTTCTCATTTTGACAAACGGATAAGGATATTCCAGTCCGCTGCATGTGATCCTGAGTACCGGCACTTCTTTTTTTCCACTTCAAGCACTGACCAAAGCTCTCTTTTTTTATTATCATTGGACTATTGTGGTGCCTCTGCCTCAGATTTCGGACGCAGCATTAAACAGACATTTTGTTCCTTTTGTCCTAAAATTGATGTATGCGTCGCTCTGCCTGTGATACCACAGTCCTGTGTGTGCAGTTCCGAATCCGTGACAGTTGAACTGCCTTAGAAACGTGTCCGAAAGCATTTTGTCAGTTCGTTGATATCAGCTTAGGGAAACTTTTGGGCACAGCGTTCTAAGTGGACTGTGAATGTAAACACCGAAATGAACACGCGCTTTCTCTTCAACGCTCCGGCGCTCATGTGGGAAAAAGTTCTCCGTTCAGTGGATTTGTCTATGAAACCCATTATCTCTGCTCAGTAGAGTTTCTATTCACGTTTGGCTTCACAGCGGTAAACACAACAGGACTTTGAGTTATTTGTTCCGTTCTGAAGTCTTCATGTAGGCTATGTACTGCTGAATGAGCAACAATCCAAGTTCCATCTGCATTTCCATACATAATTGAATTTTCATTGAGCTTAAATTTTCCGGGTCCTTTTGCTGGCAGTTTGTTGGACACAATCACATAATAGTATTCACACAGATTTATGCTATTACTATAAATAAAACACAAAACAACAACCACATCAAATCTTTATTTGACTCACAGAAGTCTTATACAAAAACCACAAAAGTATTTTACAAAGAGCATGGAAATTTGGAAATTATCTTCAAACATTTGGATTTGGATTAGCAATATGGATTTAAAGTGGTAAAATTAAGAAGGAATACGTCAAAGTCATTTATATGTGTCAAACTACCCGGTGCCAGCTGGTGGCGCTATGACTATAACTGAATATTGTAGATGTCTTCAAGCCAGGACTATGATAAAATATGAATTTGGTGCAGATTAAACATGGTAATGTTTTACACTAACTTTTGAGTTAAGTGTAAAACATTACACATCCTGTTGCCAGCAGGTGGCGCTATGACTATAACTGAATATGGGCATGGGCACATGTTTAGGACAGGACTCTTATCAAACATGTGAAGTTTGGGGCAGATATGCCTAAATTATAACAACTTTCTGTTGTTGCATGGCGAAACATCGAAGTTTGTCAGGCCACCACGGACACACGCTTTAACGAAAACTCAAGATCTTCTAGCATCACAAAGAGCTTTAGATTAGACTGACCAAATGTGGTGTTGATCTGTATAAATCTCTAGGAAGAGTTTAAGTTTTACAACGCCTGAAAATGGCAAAATCGGCACAAAACATGCAGAGTTGGGTTTCAGACTTCATACAGAGGGACATTTTTGTAGGTATTGGTGTGTTACATGTGTCTACCAAATTTTGTACGCATATGTAAAAGATGGCAGGAGAAGTACTTTGTTGAAATTTTATAGGTGGCGCTATTAAGCCATTTTGCCACACCCACTTTTGAAACCCATATCAGGTGTAACCATTTTTGGCGTGTGTGCAAAGTTTAATGAGTTTTTGTGCATGTTTAGGTGCTCAAAAATGCGATACATTTTGAAGAAGAAGAAGAAGAAACTGAGCCATTCCAGTAGGGTAATCAGAATGGAATGAGTCATGTAAAGACATCTAGTGGTGAAACATCAGAATCAGATTCATGGTAACTATTGGTGTAATACAAGGGCAAAGACCTTCCTATAGTACATAATATAAACTAATAATGAATAATATTTAGATCTTTAGATTATCATTAATCTTAGATAATGCAATTCTACATCTACGAATAGATTTGTAACATTTAAGCTGTGTATGTTAGCATTAGGTCATGTATGAACTAACAATGAAGTATCACTAGTACAGTAGACCAACTGTAAATGAACAAATTATGCATGATGAGTGTTTGTTAAATTACTCATATTACTACATTACTTCCTAATTCAAAACTGTGGATTAGATTAGATTACACTCATTGCATCATTGCAAAAGTATCTAATCTATTTCAGACTAGTGGGCAGACAACAAACTCATTTATTTCCAATTATTTTCATTTGTTTCTATATATCTATCTTCCATTTTTCATATATGAAATAACTGGGGCGTGATTAAAATACGGAGATTACAGATGTTATTTACGAATTAATGTTTTCATTTGGTGTGTTTTCAGATTTGAAACCAGTAGCCGTTCCTCGTTTTGACCACCAGAGGACCGCAGTCCACCGTTTAGAAAGACTTAGAGAAAATTAACTCTTACGATAGAAGTGAAAAGTGCTTTTGTGCTTAGCAGAGATTCGTTCAGCTGTCTCTACCTCTAGACAGAAATACATAGGTAGCCTATTAATATTTCAAAAGAAAGTAGTTATCATTTCAAGTTTTCTTCTCCTTAAGTTTTTTTTTCTTCTTCTTCTTTTTATTTAAAACAACAAAATGGCCCGGTGATTTTAAACCTAAGAAATGTTCGTTTTAATCGCAAAATGCGCAAAAGCCAAATAAAAATAAACAAATAAAAAATAGCCTAATAAAGGTGAGACTGGTTTCTGTCACTGTAAATACTTTTCTGTCATGGGATATGAATGTGAATGAATTCTGATTGTGAACCTGAACCGGTGATGCCCGGTTAGCCTACTCACTCTTTTGATTCTGTTCTTTTGCATAAAATGGTCAAATGATTGCGGACAGTTCACTTACCCACTGAATCATTTGTAGCGGTTTCCCACTACTAATAGGTTACTTTAGAACACAGAGAACAAACAGTTTGATGACGTGGATGTTTACCTATAACCTAATAAAAAACCCAGAGTGTCCCAACGTTTGCCAGCGGTGAAGAGGGTCTTCAGTTTCAACACCTGCGCATGCAGCTTGTGAACCACTTACTACAGGTAAGACTTTTTCCTTCCAAGAGAGAAAAGATCTGGAAAGTTGAGGACTTTTGGTCGGTTAACACGATTTCGGTGTGTGATCATGTTATGTTGTAACTTGTACGTCAATAACGTGCTGCTTATTTTTGGATGTTAATTTCTCCAGAAATTTTTAAAAATGCAATTAAAATGATAATTTGATATTTTGAGTGAGATAAAATAAGTTGCTTGTTAAGCAGTATGACATAATCGCGTATTTTTTCGCAAAATGATTTTTGATGGTTTATATTGTAGGCTAATATAAAATTAAAAAAAAAAAAAAAAAGTGGTGTCATGTGGTGCACGCAACATGCAAAAAAAAAAAAAAAAAAAAAAAAAAAAAAAACACATAAAAGAAAAACTATTAGAGGACCCAGAACTTCATTACAATGTCTTTAAGTCTCTAAACTTATAAACTATTATAAAGATTCGTTTAGACTAATCATATGATATCATATGATGCAATTCTCCAAAACCTGTGGTACTACTATTAGTGTAATGCCATTACCTTGAAAAATTATGAATGGATGAATGAATGAATGAATGCATGCATGCAGGTCATGCTCATTTCTTGATTTTATTATATATTTAGTGTCATTGTTGAATAGAAATGTTTGTAAATGTTTTTTTTTTTTTTTTTTTTTTTTTTTCAAAATCACAGCAACAAAGAGTACATTTCTGAGAACTTGACATGTACTTTAAACTAGAGTTTTAATTTTTAGTTTGATTTTTCTTTTCTTTATCATGGACACTCCTATTTGTATTTAATCCATAAACTTAAGCATGTGTGTTCTGTTGCACTGAACAGCAAGGACTTGATTTGATGTAAAACTTTGGAGTTTAGAACGCAACAAAGCACAAAAATGTAGTTTATGTAAAGATAGTAAAACTAAAATAAAAAATGCAAAACAAGTAAACAACATCCCATCAAAAATAAATACATTTTTATTGAAGATACTTCCAAATAACCTGAAATAAATTCAGCTGAGTGGGATGTATTACACAAATTCAAAGGACTGTAACAAATTTGCACATGAAAGCCCACAAACTCATTAATATGCACTATGTGTTTTCACCCTAAAGACATTTCACACAAACTTTTTGTCAACTTAACTTAAGAAAGGAACTTCAAGCTTCAACTACAAGCATTTCACAGAAACTTAACTTACTCAGAGTATCGTAAAAATAAGCTCATACCTAAAGTTTTTCACTTGGACAATTGTGACGGTGCCTCATGGATCTATTCATTCCTTCAATCTGTCCTCATTATGCCAAGAACCGGACAATCTTTGAGCAGTTCATACCAGTCCTGCAGTCAACATGAGTACCAGCACTCAAATACACCAGCAAACTGATCCAACCAATAACCAGCTTGGAACAAGGTATGTGGACATCTTTATCATGTATCATGTTGAATTTCCATTTTATAAATCAAATATCAATGCATTTTTAAAAGCAAAAATCGAGGTTACAGTGAGGCATTTACAATGTAAGAAAATGGGTTATTTCTTTGAGGATTTAAAAGCAGAAATGCAAACAATATGATTTTAAAAAAGTATAGTTTGTAAAGTTTGTCCTGTCATTTTTCCAGTCATTTTAGGGTTTGTGTTATTTTTTAGGTGTTTCATGGCAAGAAAGTTGAAAAATTGGAATATTCCTTTAATAATGAGACACTTTTGGTTCTTTAAAAAAAAAAAGTGAGAATTTGTGTTAAGTTATGTTAAGCTACGGGTTACCACAGATAAGAATAAGATGTAGAATGTCCCGTTTTTCTAAAAAGCTTGGCAGCACTACTTGGAAAAAACTTTGACGTTTGTGTTCTTCACAAAACACACTCTGAATCAAAATGAGCAGCGGAAATGAAATCAACTCTGGTGCCAGTTCTGCCACTCTTGTTTGCAAAGAGAATCAAGTCTGTCATTTTGTAGGGATGCCAATTTTAAAGCAATCTAATGTGCCCTCTCCTTTGTGGCTGTTATGTCAAGAACCGAAGTGAAAGAGCGAATAGAAGTTTCCATGACTGATGGGAACTAAATTCACACATTTTGTAAGCTTGCGTCTGTCAACAAAGCTGCTGAGGCCTTAGTACTTAGTAACCCAAATGTGTCATTGTGTGGGCTTACAATGCTGTTAAGCGGTTGCGGCATGTGATTCATGGCTATGGCAGCAAGAGCAGGGTCTGACTGCAGGGAGAGCCAGAGTCCACTGCAATCTAACAGCCCAGCACTTTGTGTTTCAGCTTGGATTGTTCACCCATGACAGAAAATTTGCAGCAGGATGCTGGGGATGGATTGTGTAAGTAGAGTAACTATTATTTTGTTTATCATATTTAGAGTTTGGAGATCCAGATTATGGTCAGACCATCTAATCCTGTTGTTCACATCATCAAATTTTTAGTCACTGAACTGTGATTATCTCTTATTCAATGTAGCAGAGAAAAAGAGCATTGAGGAGGTTCTGGCAGGTGCAGAATTGGCCCCTGCCCAATCCCTGTGGACTACAGAGGCCAGCGGATCAGTTCAGCTGAGAATGGATGAACTTTGTCCAGAACAGCCCATCACTGTGCATCAGATGTTTACCAACTCAGTTCAGAAGTATGGGAAGTTGACCGCTTTGGCAAGCAAAAGAGGAAACAAATGGGACAAAGTGACCTTTTTGGAATATTATCACCTCAGTCGAATGGCTGCCAAAAGCTTTCTAAAGGTGATCTTAGAGCAGTTTTTTAAACACTAATTTATACATAACATGCTCATGTTACAAATTTTATTTGCACAGCTCATTGTCATGTAATTTATATATTAGATATAATACAAAAATATTTTAAAATTCTCCTAGCTTGGTCTGGAGCGATTCCACAGTGTAGCCATCCTGGGATTCAATTCAGCAGAGTGGTTTATTGCTGCTGTTGGAACTGTCTTTGCAGGGTGAGAAATACCCATAGTTTTAAGTTTAAAATTTCACATTTGTAATTGTCTTGCTAAACTTGAATTGCACTGCATAATTGAGGTGCAGCTGGTTTTTGCATAAAGTACAATGTTAATTTCTCTGTCCAAATATACATGACAGAATGCTTAAACCGAACATTTAAAGGATTAAATACATGCTGCGCTTCAATTTTTGCCTTTCGGATAGGGATGGGTGATATCTTATCTTTTGCGATATACCGGTAAAAATTTCCCCCACGGTAAAGTCTACAGTAGCACGTGTGCGATACAGTTTTGCATGTGTATGAACCTGTTTACAAACCTGTTGTCTAACAAAGATATAATTTATTGACATGCTTTTTCTCCAAATTAACTTCATAACATAGTCGAGTATTTGAAATAACCTTTCGCGATCAGACGTGGTTTCATATCACAGAATGAGACAGAAATCATACTATTTTATAGTATTATAAAAGCTATGTCGATTAGCATTGCATTATAAATATACTTTATCCTTAAAAAAATACCTGAGAATGCTTGAAGAACACAGACAAACCATATATTGTAGCAATCGTATGTTTATTGTCAAGTTTGCTTAGTTAAAATTTTTTTATCTGCATTTTATTCAGCAACAGCGATAACCTGTAGCGTCAGTGTTATTACTTCTGCTATAAAGCATATGTGAAGTTTCCACACAAGGCCGCCCTCCGGCTTCCAGTATGAATTAAACAGTCATTACATTATACGTGTGTACTCAGTTACGTCTATTTTGGATAAAAATTGTAAAGATAATATAGGAAAGATAATACTTTTCTCTAAAGAAACAGGATTCCCTGAATTATCGCCATTGATATCGTTATCATAATAATACCAGAAATTATTGTGATAAATTTTCAAGACCATATCACCCATCCCTACTTTCAGATCACATGCACAATGCAGAAACCAACTGTGTACCAATTAATGTGCTGTTTAAACCAGGGGTCCTCAACTCTGGATTGCGAGATCCACTTTCCTACAGAGTTTAGCTCCAACCCTAATTAAACACACCTGAACAAGCTAATCAAGGTTTTCAGGATTGCTACAATGTTGCAGGTAGGTGTGTTTAATCCAGGTTGGAGCTAATCTCTGCAGGGAAGTGGATCTCAAGGTCCAGAGATGAAGCCAAGTTATAATCACAATATTCCAGGGGTGCCCAAACTCTGTTCTGGAGGGCAGAGGTCCTGTAGAGTTTAGCTCCAACTTGCCTCAACACACCTGCCTGGAAGTTTCTAGTATGCCTAGTAAGAGTTTGATTAGCTGGTTCAGGTGTGTCTAATTGGGGTTGGAGCTAAACTCTGCAGGACACTGGCCCTCCAAGACCGAGTTTGGGCACCTCTGCATTATTCCAATTGTTCTGTTAGTCTGACTTCACAAGTATCACAAAAGCATACAAATCTAACTTTAAAAGTGCATGTAGTGTGAAACATGGAACAGGATTACTAAAAATGACCCTAGGCTGACAATCTCAAGTGTAGAAAGCAATGGTCAAGCTGTTGCAGGGGCCTTTAACATCAAGTACAACCTTAAATGAAGTAGGAAGGGAGTACTACTGTAGGTCTAGGATCACTGCCCTCACATCTATATTTTTGTTTGTACTAGGGGTATAATGGCAGGTGTCTATACCACAAACTCGGCGGATGCCTGCCTCTACGTTGCTAAAGACTCAAGAGCCAATGTCATTGTTGTGGAAAATCAAAAGCAGCTGGATAAGATTTTACAGGTAACATTTGGTCTACTTTATTTTCTCAAACTGGACCGCCTCATACTCACTGAGTATTAATATTCCTGTTTGTCTTGTTAGGTAAAGGATAATCTTCCACACTTGAAAGCCATAGTACAGTATTCTGGATCTTTGAAGGAGAAGTTGCCCAATCTCTATTCGGTGAGTGTCCGATATGCAGAGATCTGTTACCTTGTTATCATGTAGGCTAGGGATGGGCACCTTCGGTCCTGGAGGCCCACTGTCCTGCAGAGTTTAGCTCCAACCCTAATCAAACTCACCTAAACAAGTTAATCAAGGTCTTCAGGATCACTAGAAAGCTACAGGCAGGTGTGTTTGATTAGGGTTGGAGCTAAACTCTGCAGGACAGTGGCCCTCCAGGACTGAAGTTGCACATCCCTGATGTACGCCAAAATTACACAAAGAGTTACTGTAACTGTTTGTCTTTGAACAGTGGGAAGAGTTCATGGGACTAGGACTGGAAGTCTCTGATCAAGAACTAGATGAAGTGATTAGTAGCCAGAAAGCCAATCAGTGCTGTGTACTTATTTACACTTCGGGGACGACTGGATCGCCAAAAGGAGTGATGCTAAGCCATGACAACGTAAGCAGCTATGGAAAATGACATTCACAATCTAGCAGCAATGTTGTGTTGCAAATTATTGACAAGTTTGAATTCTGGACTTTTATAGATTACATGGACAGCCCGCCATGCAAGCAGGGCTGGAGATATGCAGCCAGCTGAAATCAGGCAAGAGTCTCTGGTCAGCTACCTTCCTCTCAGCCATATTGCTGCTCAAATCTATGATCTCTGGACAGGGATCCAGTGGGGGGAGCAAGTTTCCTTCGCTCAGCCAGATGCTCTAAAGGTAAATGTTCAAGAACAGGACTTTTGTTTAACGGTAGGTAAGGGTTCCCAGTCCTGCTCCTGGATGGGCACCTTGCTGCAGTGTTTAGATCCAATACGCCTCCAATATGTTTCCATTAGTTTCTATCAATCTTACACATTCTGCTTGAAGGTGGAACCCCTGATTTAGATGCTGTACCTCATGTCATCATCAAATATCAGTGTTGTAGTTGAGACCAGGCCAGAAGCTGAGTAGATCAACTCCAAATCAAGTCAGAGACTTGAAGTTGGTTTAGTCCAAATGCTCCTGAGTCCATTACAAGACCAAGATCATGAAAGTACACCAATGAGGGATTTAATAATGACGACCCACAGCCTAGAGAAATGAGTGTGCCTGGCAACCAAATGGTGCTATAGATAGAGTTCACAGAGCAGTATATATAACACCAGAGAACTGTCTTTCAGTCAGTGGAGCAGGGATGCCCAAACTCAGTCCTGGAGGCCCGGTGTCCTGCAGAGTTTAGCTCCAACACCAATTAAATACACCCGAACCAGCTAATCAAGCTCTTACTAGACATACTAGAAACTTCTTGGAAGGTGTATTGAGGCATGTTGGAGCTAAACTCTGCAGGACACCGGGCCTCCAAGACCAAGTTCGGGCACCTCTGTGTGTGTGTTTGGTTCCAGAATGGGAAAAGCTGCCGGTTTATTGGAGTTTGAGAATGACACCTTGAAAGTATGTATGTATGCAACTATGCTATAACAATGCATGAAATAGCCCCAAGATCACTGAGATTGGACCATGGATGATTAGAAGAGAGGAAGATTCCCGGTGCATCACATTGACGGCCCGAACACGGATACACCGATTATCAACAAAGGCTATGACACTGTTGAGTGGACACAGGCTGGTTATGCTGTGGGCGATGTTGTCTTAAGGACACTTTAATCCCCATTATCTCAACATGATAGTGAATTACTGTTAATGCCTTGGCTTCCAAATTCACCCAGTCAAACATGTGTGGCTCGACTTGGAAAAGCAAGCTTGCGCTACATCACCACCACCCTGCAATGTGCGGGAACTGGAGGACCTGCTGTTGATATTATGATACCAGATACCCCAGGAGACCTATCGCCACCTCGTCAAATTAATATCTCACCATGTGGCCACTGTTTTAAGTGTTTTAAGTGGTTAATGTTGTAAAGGATTAATATCTACACTACATTGCTCTGGTGTTTATATGAAATGTTATGCTCCATTTTAGGGGACTTTAGTAGACACTCTTCGTGAGGTAGCCCCTACAGCCCACATGGGTGTTCCTCGTGTTTGGGAGAAAATTATGGAAAAGATCAAAGAAGGTATTTCACGGTGTGGATACATGAAAAGAAAACTGGTTACATGGGCTATGTCTGTTAGTCTGGAGGCTAATCAAAGACTAACCAAGTAGGTCAATAGTTTTACAATATATCATTGTCCATGTTACATTCAGGTTATTTGAACTTTTTTTGTTTTATGATCATTGTCTTTGTCAAATCAGGGATGATGAGAAGTCATTCCTCTTCACTCTTGCGGACAGCTTGGTCTTGCAAAAGCTTCGAGCTGAGCTGGGCTTCTCCAATTGTGTGAAGTTCTTCTCGGGAGCAGCTCCTATTGGAAGTGAAACCCTTCAGTTCTTCCTTGGCCTCAACATTCGGCTATATGAAGCCTACGGAATGAGTGAAAGCTCAGGACCACACTTTATGTCTGGACCAAAAGCATATCGATTTTCCAGGTGAACCTTCTTATCTTAACTTACAGGTTGAGTACCTTCAATCTCAGTCTCAGTTATCAAGATCACTGTGTAACAATTCCTTAAACTCTTCTAGCTGTGGTAAGGTGGTTCCAGGCTGCCGATACAAACTATTAAATGTAGATTCTGATGGCATTGGAGAGGTGTGTTTTTGGGGCCGCAATGTCTTCATGGGATTCCTCAACCTAGAGGATAAAACAAAGGAGGCTTTGGATGAAGATGGATGGCTTCGGTCTGGAGACTTGGGAAGGGTAGATGAAGATGGCTATCTTTACATCACTGGAAGAATAAAAGGTAAAGGAAGATATTTTGAATCCTACACATTTTTACTAGCTTTGATGCTATAATTGGATTCAGGTTAGCTTAAAATGGCATCTCTTTCTATTCAGAGCTTATCATCACGGCTGGAGGAGAGAACGTTCCCCCACTTCTCATAGAGGATGCTGTGAAACAGGAGTTGCCAATCATCAGCAATGCCATGCTGATTGGAGACAAGAGGAAATTTCTGTCCATGCTGTTAACGTTGAAGGTAAACTATACTTTGAGAAAGTTTATGGGTTCAAGACCTTGAAAACCATTAGGTCAGGGGTGTCCAGTCTTGCTTCCGGAGCGCTTCTGTCCTGCAGAGTTCATCTCCAACCTTAATTGAACACACTTGAACTAGCTAATCAAGGTTTATCTAGGCAAACTTCGAGGCAGGTGTGTTGAGACTAGTTGGCGCTAAACTCTGCCAGACTGTGGCCCTTTAGTTTTCCACCAGCATGAACCGGTGCTATTTCAGAGCCAGTGCTATTGCCCATTCAGAGTTGGTTTGACTGAGAAACGCCTTTCCATGGGCTAGAGAGCCAGCACAGAGCCAGGTCTTACGTCACTGAATACATCTCATCTTTCCAGCAACGCTAGTGAGGCAGAGATGCGAGAAAAGGTAGCGAAGAAAGGAAACGAGGATGCACAAATAAGAAATGAGAAGCACCCCAGGTATTTTCGAGATGCATCAGCACTATGCAGACCAACCGGCGCTCGACACCAAAGCACCGCAACAGCGATTGGAGAGCAGACAACTCTTTAAGATTTTGAATTGCTCTCATGGTACTTTGACACCACACACTGACCGGTCCACCGGCAGTGGTGGACGTTGGATTGTTATTGATGTTCATGGCTTTGCAAGCCTACATCGGCATCCAAACACGGCGAATCCAACATGTTCGTGTTTAGCTGCCATTTTAAAAATGGCTGTCAAATGTTTCTGTTTGTTTTGTTGGTCATGGTAACCCCATCCCCAGCCCCTGATGTGGTTCTTCCTTCTAGACCAGCAACATACAGCTACTTATGAACCACTTTTCCTTGGGTGTCGAAAGAACCGATTTGAAACTTGGCTCTGGCTCTGAACCAGCACTCAAACTGCTTAGGTGGAAAAGGAGTACAGAACGGAGTTTGAACACCCCTGATTTAGGTTACTCTGTTTTTCCTTTGCTTGGATAGTGCACAATCAATCCAGAGACTACAGAGCCCACTGACATTCTTACCTTGGAGGCTGTGGAATTCTGTCAGCGGCTTGGTAGCCTATCGACAAAGGTGTCGGACATCATTGGAGGAAAAGACAAGCTAGTGTACGAGTCCATTGAAGAGGGCATTGCACGGGTCAACTCGAAAGCAACCTCAAACGCCCAGCGCATTCAAAAATGGACCATATTAGGGAGAGACTTCTCAATTGTTGGAGGAGAACTTGGTGAGTGCTGTTAACACTTCCCAATAGTGAACTGAACCGAACAAAATACGTATATTTTGCTGATTATTGCTGATGAAAAAATCAATTATTATCATGTTTTGGGCTGTACCAATCGGTTGGACCGTGAAAAAAACATTTAGAGTAACTATAGACTGCTAAAAGTTATAAAAAAAATCAAGAAGAGTGCAAAAAACTGAGGATCAAAAGGCGTTCGGGTTGTCCAAACTGAATCAGGGCAAGAATCTTGACAACATTCGTGTTTGTTCTTAACATTTCCAGTCAGGTTGGTGAAATATTAGGGTAATATCTTAAAGGGGTCATCGGATGCAAAGTTCACTTTTACATGTTGTTTGAACATTAATGTTTGTTGGCAGTGTATGTACAAATCTACCCTATAATGCTAAAAATCCATGCAGTGGTTTATAATTAATCTGTAGAAATAATATCCCCTTTTTCAAATCGAGCAATTTTCGGATGCTTGTCGGTGTGGCGTCATACCGAGCAGAGCTCATTTGCATTTAAAGGAACAATCCCTCAGAATGGGATGATTTTTGCAGAGCTCATTTTGACAAGGTAAAAAAGGTGTTGAGAATTTTTAACCAAAGTATATTATAGACTTTTCATTAAGACCCTAAAGAATCAAATCAACTTGTGGATGACCCCTTTAATTAATACTGCTTGTACATATCTTTACCACCTATTAACTTTTGTTTGTCAAAATACTATGTCCTTCTCTATATAATTTAGCAGCTTCCAAACGTTTTTTCGTGGTGTAGACAGCATAAATTAGCAGAACAACATATTTAGCAGTACATTAACTGTGCAATCCATCCATCCAAGTATTGCCAATATGGCCGTGCATCTGGGTAACTGAACAAATCATGACGTAAGTGCAAAAGATGTCTAATGCCTGTATTTGTAGTTCTTTTGAACCTGAAACAATAGTTATTTCCAAATGATCAGAGAATTATGTTATTTTTCAGGTCCTACAATGAAACTACGTCGCCCAGTGGTGTTTCAGATGTATCACAGTGAAATAGAGAGTTTTTACAGGGAATAGACAACCTCCAGACTGGCTATATCTCTGTTGGCCAATCATTTTGTAGAAATTTGACTCTTAATGATTTATTTTTTTAATCTAATACCACAAATTGCCCTAATTTTTTTTTTTTTTTTAAATTGCTATCACTAAACATATTGTTAATTGTCTTCTATGTAAATTGGATGTTATATGTTTAATATTCCTGTATGCTTTGACCAGATATTAAAAACAAAACATGTGGTTTGTCTATGGATATGCTTAAGTATCACGTCCACATAAAAAGTGCTCTGTAAAAATAAAGACATAGGTTGTTTTGTCCATAAAAAATAGACATATATTCCATCCAAAGTCATGTCTTGATAGTACAATCATTTCACAATTGACAGCAAAGGTCAAGAGCTGTTTGAATTATATTAATTGTTAACCATAATGCAAAGTTCATCGCTGATGCAAAAGCTTAAGCATAAAAAAATGTGAAACATATATTCACTTTTTTAACGGACTTACCACACTGGTAAGCAAAAAGCAAAAAGCAAAGCAAAAAGACTAAATAATGCAAAATACCCTTTATGCATTTAAGCCTCATATATTTAGACAAGATTATTCCTGTCGCATGGCAGAATGGCAAAACACATCAAACCAGAGAAAATTCCAGTCAATAAATACAGTTTATCTTGGATTATGTAGTTCCTTTTTGACAGATTAAAACAGCTCACAAATACAGTCACCGAAAGACAAGAATTTAAGACAGTGCTTTGCGGTCCTGGAGAAACAAAAATGCAGACACTTAGTAGAATTGTGCGCAGATATCAGAATGATACGAAGATTATTTTTAGGCATCAGATCCAAATATAGACACTAGAAAAGCCTTAATCCATGTCCTGCACTCTTCGGCAGATGTCAGCTGTGAACTCTGAGCACTTAGAGTTTCCACCAAGGTCTTTGGTTAGAACCTGAAATATAAGATGGGTAACAGACATAAAAATAAGTTGTTTTGATGGAAGAAGCTACATTTATTTTCAATTTCATATTCCTGATCCTACCTTCTTGTCCCGTATAGTGTCGAAGCAGGCGGTCTCAATCTTTTTAGCATGCCCATGCAGTCCCATGTGGCGCAACATCATGACAGCACTCAACAAAAGGGCAGTGGGGTTTGCTAGGTCTTTGCCTGCAATGTCAGGGGCAGTTCCATGTACCTAACACATGCAAAACAAGAGTTAGGATATATGATGCTAGTTGATCAAGCTATTGCATCAGCCTCCAGAGTCCAATACATACTGATTCAAATATAGCAACACCATTGGCTCCGATGTTTCCACTGGGAGTGACTCCAAGACCTCCAATCAATCCAGCACATAGATCACTGAAACCCAAACAGATGTCTGGTAAGACTTGCACTTCATAGATATCACATATGCTTTTATTTTATGAAGTTTTATACAGACTCACCTCAAGATGTCGCCATAAAGATTAGGCATTACAAGTACATCAAACTGAGAAGGATCTTGCACCATCTAGTGGATAATCACAACACAAAATAAGAACTGAATGAAAATAAAGTGATTTCTGGGTCACTACATTGAATATTCTAATAAGTCATAAATTATAAAACAGTTCAAAAAGAGAACAATAAGAGAGCAGAAAAATTAACCTAAAAAAAAAAAAAAAAAAGATTTTTGAAATCCGTCAAAATTTTAAATACCAAAACTAAAATAAAAATAGAGCTATATCAAAATGGCTAAAAAATAAAAATTTAAACAAAAATGGCAAAAGCATGTAAAATATATATATTTATCACACATACATACATATATACAGGGGTTGGACAATGAAACTGAAACACCTGGTTTTAGATCACAATTAGTATGATATTGGGCCTCCTTTTGCAGCCAATACAACATCATTTCATCGTGGGAGTGACAAATACAAGTCCTGCAAAGCAGCCAGAGGGATTTTGAGCCATTTTCCTCTTGCAGAACAGTGGCCAGGTCACTATGTGATGCTGATGTGGGAAAACGTTTCCTGACTCGCTCCTCCAAAACACCCCAAAGTGGCTCAATAATATTCAGATCTGGTGACTATGCAGGCCATGGGAGATGTTCAACTTAATTTTCATGTTCATTAAACCAGTCTGTCACCAGTCTTGCTGTGTGTATTGGTGCATTATTATCCTGATACAGAGCACTACCTTCAAGGTACAATGTTTGAACCACTGGGTGCACATAATGAAACTTTACACTCTGCTCTAACTGGTGTAATGTACAATAAGTGAAGATTGGGCACCAGACAGCGCAAATATAGCCATGAGACCTCCAATACTATATTGGCGAGTGTTTCAGTTTCATTGTCCAACCCCTGTACATATGTTTTGAAGATGAAAGACGTGTAGAACAGGCATAATGAATGAAGTCGTAAACATACATTGAGACAGACTGTATCCAGATACATCTCGGTGAATTTCACATCCTTGAAATTCTCAGCAACCTCTCTGCACTTCCGCAGGAACAAACCGTCAGACATTCGCCTAGAGGACATCAATGAATTTAGCATCTTTGTATAGTACAATAATTTCGTAGACATTTGTTACCAGTAAAACTTGTTATATAGAAATTCTTAATAGCTACAAAGTTATGTGATTTGTGACTCTTACATGATGTTGGCTTTGTGGACGGCGGTGACACTGGTTCTTTGGTTATTCCTGGCGTACTCAAATGCATACTCAGCAATGCGTTTGCTGGCCTCCTCTGTGATCAGTTTAATACTCTGCACAACTCCATCCACGATCTGATTAAGAGTGAAAATAGAGCAAATATAATAGTAAAATAAACAGCCAATTTTGTTCAAATCACTTTATCTTGACAAAAAAACAAACATTTTTAGGTTTCAAAAAAACAGGGTCAGGTTAGTTCAAACAAAGGAACAAAGGGGCTAGATATGATGACTGCTATACAAATTCACAACACAAGTTTTGCATAGGAAGTTTCATGTGGTAGACTTGATCTGTAAGCGTATGGTTTTATGTACAGAACCACATCATGTACCATTTACTGTAAAAGTTTGGGGTCTGTAAGATTTTTTTTTAATGTCCATGGAAAAATTGAGAAAAGTAAAACAATTTTTATATTAACAGTACTGTTCAAATGTCTAGGGTCAGTATGATTTTTTTTTAAAGGGAACCCAGGGTATTAAGATTGTATGGCTTATTGTAACGTAAATGATGTCTCTTATTGAAATATGTAGTGGAAAACCCATAAGACTTAAAATGTTATTTTGATGATGTTAAATTTTTGCACTCGGTTGCACTACTGCCGCTATTTTTAGTGAAGATTTACATTGCTTCTCTTATTGCCCTTCGACTGAAAATTACAACCGAAAGTCGCACAAAATGGCATTGTATCAGTATTTTATTTTTCTGATTTGTGTTGCGGTAAAAATAGCAACAGGTAGTGGCAGTAGCTCACCGAGTGCAAGAGTGCAACCATTTGATGTCACTGAAATGATGGGACCCCCCACAGTTCAAAATATGTATAAAACAATGTGGATTTTTTAAATCAGGTCATTTTTAATGAGCTTTTAAAACATATTTCAGTAAGAGACATCATTTACATTATATTAAGCCATACAAGTCATAATGCCCAGGGTTACCTTTGATGTTTTCGAAAGAAGTCTCTCACAAAGGCTGCTTATTTGGTCAAAAATCACAGTAAAAATTTAACAATTTAAAATAACTGTTTTCTATTTTAATATATTTTAAAAAATGTAATTCATTCCTGTGATGCAAAGCTGAATTTTTAGCATCATTACTCTAGTCTTCAGTGTCACATGATCCATCAGAAATCATTCTGATATGCTGATTTGCTCCTTATTATCAGTGTTGAAAACAGTTGTGCTCCATGTTTTTGTGGAAACCACAATACATTTTTTTCAGCATTCTTTGATGAATAGAAGGTACAAAAAACTATTTATTTGCAACATATGTCATCTGTTACATTATAGATGTTTTTACTGTCACTTCTGATCAATTTAATGCATCTTTGCTGAATAAAAGTATTAAAAAAAATAATAAGATAAATAAATCTCACTGACCCCAAACTCTTGAACAGTAGAGAACAAGTTCACAACGTGAACAGACAGAACAGGGAAGATTGCATGAATGGACTGTGACAACCTGAAGGTCATTTCACATAATGCTACGACACACTATGGACTGGGACCAGAGACAACTGATTTATAGCAGCCATGTGGCACCTACCTAGAGAATAAACAGCACTGAAATATGAGCTGTGCCACTGAATTCCCGCTAGTGCTGCATGAAAAACTGGTTAAGACAGCATTAGATGACAATAGCACGACCTT
Organism: Cirrhinus mrigala; assembly: GCA_036247105.1. NCBI lineage: Eukaryota > Metazoa > Chordata > Actinopteri > Cypriniformes > Cyprinidae > Cirrhinus > Cirrhinus mrigala. The sequence goes on from CM070031.1 coordinate 9,973,299, forward strand.
TGACATTCGTGAAGGGAGCCAATCAGCTGCTGAGGGCTCCAAAAGTCAAATGTCATCCTATTGTGCTACACTGCACCTAAAGGTCTAAATGCAAACACAGTTGCAGGAAAAAGTATGTGAACCCCATAAATCCTGATGTCAGGATGAAATGCTTTGGCATGACCTTAAAATAACGATTCAAACCAAATCTCACAGATACTGCTAAACTGAATAATTTTTGTATGAATGTATGAACTGAATCAAAAGAGTTCAAATACGTTTTCCTGCAAATGCAGATCTCTAAAGTAGAAATCAAAAGAATAAGAATGACCATCCCTAGTTTGGTTGAGTTAATGAGTAAATAGTTTAAAATACAGGTAGGCACTCATACTTACCACGTGTTCAATCCCACTGTACTCTCCCTCTGTGTTTTCTCTGATGGTGACCAGATCCACATCGGTGTAAGGCGTCTTATAGCCTTCGATTGACACACAGGGACGCACATTGGCATACAGGTCGAAGGTCTTCCTCAGCAGCAGGTTCATGGATGGGTGTCCAGCAGCAATTGGTGTTTTCAGGGGTCCTGGCATATAATATGACGATATTAGTTTTATATTTAGGGGTTCAAGCGCGTAGTGCTGAAACCCTATTCTAATTGTTAGAGTGGCCAAGCATCAGCAATCTCCACATAAAACTGATTGTGCAGACCAAACCATAAGTCGTAGAGACTTAGTGAACTAGTCCTAGGTTTTTTTTACTCGATCGGAACCAAACCGGTACAGAAGGATACTCTGGATAGTGAATATTACCAGTTATCGAAAAAGTTGAAATTTCAACTTACCATAGCAAAGGGGAGCCAAAACGTTCAAAAGTGGCGGGGCCACTTTTAATAAAAAAAAACTATAACTCCTGAACAGAATGAGATATCTCTGCCAAACTCAGAACACTTATGTAAGAGCTCAATCTGAGGTCACAGGACAAAATTTGCTGTGCTTGGCCACTTGGTGGCGCTATTAAAAAAAATCACTGTGCACGGTCTTGGTCCAAAGTGCCACAAGAGTCTATAAGGACATTTGCGTATCTCAAAAAACATGGCTGCCTTTGGCCGATGAACTTTGAGCACCTATTAGGGGGACCTGTTTGACCCACAGGCCTAAAGGTCTGTCAGAAATTTATAAGAAATCGGCCACTGTAGAGCGATATTGCATTTTTCAAGGGCGTAAACGATTGTATATTGCACGTTTTTTCACACATATGCATGATATCCATATAGTATGATAGACCTCCTCGTTCTGAACAACTTTGTCTCCTGAACAGAGTATGCGAGCGGAGCGGAGCAGTGTGATTTCGAACGGAGCGAGGGGCGGATTTTTTAAAAGCCGGAGCATCAGGGATTTCACTCGCTCCAAGAGCGCTCCACTACCGGTCCATCACGAGTACAATTCATGCCAACAGGCCGTAATATAACTGCATATTTAGCAAGAACTCACATGTTAAACATAGTCAGCTAGCTTGATAAAGATGGATCACTGAGATCAGAAAGAATGGGAAGATTATAATGACAGTATTATACATGAGCAGGAAGTTTGGGAGGATAGTTTTCAAGGAATTGTTCAAAAATGAACAATTATTTTCATCCTTAACAAACAAAATTTGCACTGAAAAAGCAGATGATAGTTTTTAATGCTGACAACCACGTAATAAGCTTGATAGGAATGTGGTAGGAAAATTGTTTGCACACTAGTGGTCCAATAAGCCACAAAACGTCTCTCCTACTATTTTTTTATTTTTTATTTTATTGTAATATATGTTATGTGATATTTCAAAACATACTGAAACACTTTAGCTGTAAATTTTCTCGGAGCGAAGGTGGAGAGGTGTTCCTGATCAGATGAGCAAGGAGTGGAGCGGGGAGTGGGAAATTGTGAACCTGGAGTGGAGTGATTATTGAATGCTTGGAGCGTGAGGGGAAATTGTTGCCGCTCCACTCCGCTCACATACTCTGCTCCGAAAACCCCTGCTGTCAATTAAACCATTTGTTAAGATGTGAAAAACCTACTTTTGCCAACTAGTCCTAGGTTTTTCACTTTCGATCAAACCACTGTGGCACAATTCTCTGGACTCTCTAGATCAATAATTATCAAAAAAAAGTTTATCAAAAAAAATTTTGTCCTTTGATTAGTTATAACAGGGTAATTTAGAAAATAGTGGCCTAAAAGCCATACCTAAAAGCCTATAAATTCTAAACGAAAATTCAAAACTTCACAAAACTAGGTGAGTTCATGTGTCAGATAATTCTAAACATTAGGGCTGCACGATAAATCGCATGCGATATCCATGCACATTTTGTCATTAAAGCCGGTTCTGTAATCAGCAGTAAATCTCCATAACATGCATGCTTTCAGATAGAGCAGCGTCAATACACTGAGCCGCAGTTCACCGACCAGCTACGCAAAACACACAGACGATATCATTGATATTATACATCGATATTATCAAATCGTGCTGCGATAATAAAGTTGCTTGCATAGCTTCTCTGTGAACTACGGCTGTGTAGTAACGTAAATGCTGCTGAATCTGAAAGCCAATGCCAAATTTAATAACATGTTTTTACTTAAAACTCACTTCATAACTTCAGTCGAGTGATTGAAATAAATCCTTCTGTGAGCTGATGTGGCTTCTTACACAGAATAAGGCACAACATTTTTTTTATAGCACTCTAAGCAGTAATAAAAGCAATGTCGAATAGCATTGCATTATTATATACTGTACTATAATGAAAATTATAAGTAGTAGTTGTGTGTTTATTAGTCACGTTAAATCAATGAAAGCAGTTAAATCTTCTGTTTATTCAGCTGCAGCGATCATTATTTCCTGGATTTTTTCTTAGGGGCGTATTTAGAGTTTCCACTCAAGAGCCCTCTGGCCTTCGGATGGTGATTTACTACTGATCACAGAACCGTGCATTACTGACAAGATGCGCACATGAATATCGCAGCTTTTCTTAATATCGATCGCGATATTGTCGCGATTTATCGTGCAGCCCTACTAAACACGCATGCAAAGTTTCATGGAGATGGGACGATAGGTGGTGCTATAACAGTTAAAAATCATAATTTTTATGGTAAATTACCTGGATTTGCCAAAGTGCTCTTAATTATTGATTTATCTGGTTACAGCCAAGTTACCACAATGTCTTTTTCCTCATGTGCTTAAATGCCTTAAGCACTTGAACCCGGGTAATCGCTGCTTGCAGCTATATTCATTATTAAACTCTGACCAATGTAGGATACAGTTTGCAAATGTACCTTTTAGCCCAATTTTGTGTTTGTCCATTGACTCTTTGGCCTCAGGAGGGATCATCCACTTGCCACCGGGTCCTTTGATGGCAGTGACATTTTTCTCTTCCCACTGAATAGGGGCCTGGGTGAAAAAAAAAAATTCACAACTAAGACTTAAAGCAGGGTGCAAAAGAGTTAAAAAACATGGCAGCTCAATTTTAAACCTGACACATGCGGAAAACCTGCATAATGCACTTGTTGCAACTTGCAGCCTAGGCTGCATTCCCAAAGAGTAAAACAAAAGATATTACCTTAGCTGCTTCAAATATCTTCATTACTGCAGTGGAGATCTCTGGACCGATTCCATCTCCAGGAATTAACGTTACAGTTTGAATCTGTTGAAATAAAGCACAGAAAACAAGACTTAATCAGGACATTAATCACAATCTGGCAACATTTTCCTGAGGCTTCCTACTGTACATAAAACTGCTCAGACAGGGAATTTGAAGGTTTCACTACTATAGTACAACAAGTCATCAAGTTTAAACTGCTGGCTCCTATAACTAACGCTTCCAGAATGGCAAGACATCTAATGGCATCCAGTTCAAGTTTTGCTGTTTGTTTTGAGTTACTGTTGCCAAAAAAACAACGCCTTCAAGTGAACAGTCTTGACTTATGTAACTATTCAACTTGCACAACTACATAGTTTCTTCAGGCTGCAAAATGAACATTTAAGACTTTTTTTGTGACTGAAGCTTTATACTCAAGGCTGGGCATTAAGCTCTTCCAAATACTTGCCTCTCAGACAAGTAAAACAGACCTTTATGTACCAAACACTTTTAGTGTATAGTTTAAACACACAAAACTACTATAAAAAGGATTTGACAGGGGTATCATCTTCCAAAAATACTATGGTAATACCATTGTTACTTTTTTTTTTTGCTAGCGTCATCCAAAAAGTTAGTTGAGTAAAGTCCATTTTTAACTTTGGTAGCATTAAATCATGGTACATGGGTGAGTGTTGATGTGAACTTACCCCTCTGGAGAAGGTTCTGGGCTGTGGGCTCTGAGTCTTTATGGCTCCCATTACACGGGACACCTACAGAGACAATTTCAGAGGTACAAACAGATCAATACCACTGGAAGATGGCCAAACCATCTACTGAAAAGCAAGCAAATTACCCATGTGTTTTTAAAAACTACTACGGCTGATCTAAACTGTGGCTCTTTGCAAACAAGCACACAGTAGCTACAGCAGATAATTAGAGTTAGCCAGACTTAAAAGAGCAAGTCTGTTCCCATTAACTCCGCATGCAAACTTTAAGTGTTATTTTGAACACACAATGCAGAAAGTGCAATTAAAGCATTAAGCATGTAAAAGGTGAATTACACCAGGGATTAAGGATTAAATAAATGCAGACATTTGCCAATTAGTTAGGTGATTAAATGAAAGTTATTAAAGAAGTATGGTGTGTTATCTCTGGTGTAAAATGAGGGGTGTAGCTTCACAAACCTGCATGGTCAAGTATATGAATATTCAATTTAATTTAGCTTAAGAAAAGTCTTCGGTTAACTGATGATCAAACACAAATGAAAACAAGCCCCTCGAAGAAGACAGCAGATCTGATGGGGACATTACTTATTTTTTTGAGAAAAAGCAATGTGTACTGTGAGAGATGGTCCCATAAAACTGTGACGCAAGATATGCAGCCTCAAAAGAATTTAGACACTTTGCCAAAAAAAATAAAAAATACAAAATTAATTTCTGTTCAGTATGCAAATATATGCAATTTATCCAGAGCTTTAATAGGTTTTACATTCAAAAACAATATATACACTATCAGTAAAAAGTTTATGAACAGTAAGTTTTTTAATGCTTTTTTTAAAGAAGTCTTTTCTGCCTGCATTTATTTGATCCAGAATACAGCAAAAGCAGTAATATTGTGAAATATTTGTACTATTTAAAACATATGCTTTCTATTTGATATATTTAAAATGTATTTTATATATTGTTATATATTTAAAAATGTAATTTATTTCTGTGAACAAAATCAAAATTTCCCGCATCATTACTCCAGTCTTCAGTGTCACATGATCCTTCAGAAATCATTCTAATATGCTGATTTGCTGTTCAAGAAACATTTATTATAATTATAGTAATTGTTATTATAATAATTATTATTATTATCATCAGTATTTAAAACAGTTGAGTACATTTTTTCCAGTATGCATTGATGAATAGTTTTTTTTAATTAACTTTAAAGTTTTTTTTTTTTTTTTTTTTTTAGCAAGGATGCTTTAAACTGGTCAAAAGTGATAATAAAGACATTTATCATGTTACAAAAGATTTCTATTTCAGATATGATTACATATTTTCAGTTATACTGTTCTTCTGAACTTTCTATTCATCAAAGAAACATGAAAAAAAAATACTCAGCTGTTAATAATAATAATAATAATAATAGTTTTTTTGCAGCAAAATAGAATATTAGAATGATTTCTGAAGGATCATGTGACTGGAGTAATACAAATTCAGCTTTGAAATCACAGGAATAAATAGTAGTAAAATAGTAAAAAAATAAATAAATAAAAATAAATAAATAAATAAAAAATCTGTATTGTACTGTTTTTGCTGTATTTTAGAACAAATAAATGCAGGCTTGGTGAGTAGAAGAGACTTCTTAAATATATATATATAAGTGTGGAATTAAGTGTCCAAACACATTTTGGGCCACTGTATATCTGTGAAAAAGATTCATTCTCTATTATTATGGTTTGCAGAGCTTAGACCCCCATCATTCACAACTGTTTTTAGATTTTATTCCTCTAGTATTAATAAGATGACTGCATCATAACCAGTAGATTATATTTACAACACCAGTCTGAAGGACAGCAAAGATTCTTGTGCATCTTCTCACGACTCATCACTTATATATTCATGATTGTGTGTTCTAGAAGAACATTTAGTTTATAAAGGAAACTCATACAATAAAGCTCTGGTCTAGTTTAGTCTTGACATCAGTCAACTCTTGTTCATGTTTCGAGGTGACCTTCATCCACCAGATTTTTTGGTTGGTTGGGTGGTTGGTTTGTCGTTAATGGTTCTCCTAGCACATTTAAATTGACTGAACTCATTTTAAAACTTAATTTCACTCTGACTATTTAATGTCCATGTCAGATTTGCCATCTACAATGACTATAAGCCACAGTGCGCTAATGCGTAAAGCTAACTGACTGAATTGAGATGCGCGTCTTACTTCCGGAGTCTTGCTCGCGTCATTTATCCGCACGCCGCATCTCTCGAGAAGTTTTATGAGCTGAAAAGGCAAGAATGTCGTTTTAAGTTTCACAACCTAATCTTACTGTCCTCCTAGTTTGAGTCTACACACTTTTGGGGGTGTTAAACACAGTAATGATGGTGATGATGAATGCAGAGGTTGAACATCTGCGGCGTTTGTCTGAAGCGTGATTTAGCCACACGTTCAGCCGAGATCAATACGCATCGTGACATTCTCCAAACTTCATTTATATTTGTTAAAAGACTAGTAGATGAGTTGACTGAGAGCTGTGAAATGTGTTAAACATGTAAGTGTCGGTGTGAAGGGCATGCAGTACAGGGCCGCTGTGGCATCTCTATTGCAACGCAACGTTTTCAGCGCAAGCTAAGTATATACTTGCATTCCTACTATACAGTCATATTTGGCATAACAGAGCACGGACTGTTAAAATCTGAGGTTTGCCATATAATATAGCCCTTACCGTTGACCTCCATGCGTTTCCAGCCATCCTGTGCTAATCGTGTTCTGGCGACTACTAACTCAATATGCAGCTATCCGGTGTCTCATCCTCTACTATGAGTATCTAGGGTTGCCAGATTTTAACTATTTTACTAGGAAGCAATGCGTTACCTTACGGCAGGGGTTTTCAATCGTTTTGATGTCACAGACCCCCAAAGTTGATTATCTTGGGCTCTCCATCGTAAAGGCAGATATTTTTTAATGTATATAATATAATAATAATTATATAATATATAATTTTTCAGGTATCATAATTACCATGTATTTATTTATTTATTTAAATAAATGAATTTATTTGATATTTATATATATATATATTCTTTTTTGTGTGTGTGTGAATGTTGTTGAATGCTGTGAATGTTAGATTGTTATTGTTACATTTCATTATATTTTCCTAATCACCATGTATTTATTTTTAAAAAAATAACTGAATTTATTTTGAACCTTTAAATAAATAAATAAATAAATAAATGCATTATTTAGTTAAGTATTATTTTTGTTGTTTTATTTATTTACATTTTTACAACGTTTTTCTCCATATTTATATATATATATATATATATATATATATATATATATATATATATATATATATATATATATATATATATATATGTGTGTATTTTTAGTTTGCTGTTATATGATTACATTTTCCTAATCATGTATTTATTTTAAAAAATGAATTTATTTACGTTTTTTTAATTGCATTATTTAGTTTAATATTATTATTATTATTATTATTATTATTATTATTTACATTATTACGTTTTTTTAAATGGCCACTTTTTTGTGAGTTTGTGTCTCACAGTTGTGACTTTTTCCTCACACTAACATTATTTAGTTAGTTTAATATTTTAGTTTTTTATTTATTTACATTTTTACATTTTTCACAAAAAAAATGTAATTGCATTATTTAGTTAGTTTAATATTAGTTTTGTTTTAATATATTTACATTTTTATGTTTTTCTAAAAAACAAAAAAGACAATAAAAACAAAAAACTACTATATACATATATTTTTGTTTTGCGTAAATGTTTAGATTGTTTTTATTTTAATTTATATATATCACAGAAACCCTAGCACTGCATTGTGGCCCCTGCTTATATTTTTTAGCCGTATTAGTTAAACAGACCTGCATAGAATTTCATTTATAATAGGGATGCTAATTATTACGAGGTGTAAGGACTTTTTTTGTAATAAATTTTGTTATTATCTCACAACTGTTCCCAACAAGTTATAACTGAGATATGTTTTTTATTAGCAAATTAGACTCCAAAAGGGAGGGTTTAAATAAATCTGGCAACCCCTGCAACTAACCCAGTTCTCTGCATTCGGTTGTGAAATCGAGACATGCTGAACGCTGAACTCCCCCTACTCCCCCTACCGCGCTGGAAGCCACAGTACATTTTCGACGGGAAAAAAAAAAAAAAAAACGTCCAAAATGTGTTTTTACCTTCTGGTTTGCAATTTGACTTACCCTGTCATATCCAAAAGGAAATCATTTTTGTCCTAGTGCATTCACATTAGGAAAGCGTATAATTCACGAGGTGGTTACGTTTTATATTCGTTGCCTGTATTGACTTGACCAGTTCATAAAAAGGCCACAAGATGGAGATGTTTTCTTGAATGTGTTCAGAACGATATTTTATACCTTACTTGTGTAACATTAAAATGTATAGTTCACTCAAAACTGAAAATACCGACACCATTCAGGTCATTCTGCCTTTTGTATTCAATGGAAGAACGAACGTCTTTGTTTGGAGCAACATGTGGGTAAGTAAAAAAGGACAGACTGTTTATTTTTGGGTAAACTAGTACTTTAACCGTTTAAACACTCTGAAACTTGTTAATAGTCTGCTTTTTTACATTATGTAAAATTAATAAAGACAGACACAAGGACATTTTCTGGCATGAATGTACTTTATCCAACAAAATGTAAATACAAAGATGCAAAGCTGATCATATATCATACAATTTAGATGTATTCTAAAACAAAAAGCTGCTTGAGTGAATAAAAAGAAACAATATAGTATGAAACAACTCTTTTAGAAAAAAAAAAAAAAAATCGTCCACGTTAGGCATAAAATAAAAAGGCCAAAAGCATTCACTAAAAATTGTAAATAAGAAGCGCAACATGGGAAAGCCTCAAAAGTGGTTAATAAACAATACAATTGCTTAACCGTTACGAAATATACAAATAGCAGCATTTTAAGCATAATTTAAAGCATAATGTTAAATACAGCATTGTGTTAGGAGTGCAAAAAAGGAATTGTCTTGATTCTGAACATCCTGAGACAGTGATGAAATCGGATTATGGGTAACTTCAGTATCGGTCTCTCTAAACGGTGGAAAATCAGAAAGCACTCAAGTTGTAGTTACAAAAACTAAACCCTCACACTGCAGGCAACACGGAGCATTTTGGGATTCTGGCACCGGTGATGCATCAAGCTTATGGACTTTTAAAAAGACATAGAAAAAGCTGTGGAAAAAACATATATATTCTTATGGGAACGTAATGAGATCGAAAGATTCCCAGATTTAAACGGCATACTGCTTTGGTTGGTTCTTGAGGCTGATGGTCCGTTCGTTTTGCGAGATCACGTGAGCTGCTCGACTGTTCAGCAGCCTGCATTCATGAAGAACATCTGTTGAGATGATTACAAAAATATATTAAATCAAGGCTTTGGAAGTGTGACTGCTGATATGTTTAAAGAATAGTTTTGATTTATGAAAAAGATTTTAGTTCATACCACTGAATTGCTTATAGGCTTCATCAACTATGGCATTGTTTGATCTCTTTATCTCCCAAAAACCATCATCCACCCAAGGTTTGGTCTCTGGCACCTCAGGCAGTTGGCCATTTTTATACATGCCTGCTAAAAATTAATAAAATGTTATTAATAAGAATATATTAATGAACACATTATATTAATAAAAGGAACATTTTCAGTTTTAATATATTTTAAAATATAATTTATTCCTGCGATGCAAAGCTGAATTATCAGCATCATTACTCCAGTCTTCAGTGTCACATGATCCTTCAGAAGTCATTCTAATATGCTGATTTGCTGCTTAAGAAACATTTCATATTATTATCAGTTAAAAAGAGATCCTTAATATTTTTTGTGGAAACTGCCATACATTTTTTGTAATTATTAATGAATAGAAGGTTCAAAACAACAGCATTTATTTGAAATAAAAATCCTTTGTAAAGACTTTACTGTCACTTTTGATCATTGTAATGCATACTTGCTGAATAAAAGTAATAATTAAAAAAAAAAAAATTGTACCAACCTCAACATTTTAAACAAAACTATACTTTTAGGTCTGTCAAAGTATCACATACACTACCAGTCAAAAGTTTTTGAACAGTAAGATTTTTAATGTTTTTTTAAAGAAGTCTCATCTGCTCATCAAGCCTGCATTTATTTGATCCAAAATATAGCAAAAGCGGTAATATTGTGAAAAAATTGTTTTACTATTAAAATAACTGCTTTCTATTTGAATATATTTTAAAATGTGTTTTATTCCTGTGATCAAAGCTAAATTTTCAGCATCATCTCCTCAAAGAAACCTGAAAAAAAATCAACTCAGCTGTTTTCAACATAATAATAATAATAATAATAATAAACATTTTTTGAGCAGCAACTCAGAATATTAGAGTGATTTCTGAAGGATCATTTAAAACTGGAGTAATGATGCTACAAATTTAGCTTTAAAATCACAGGATCGATAGAAAAAAAGTTGTTTTAAATAGTAAAAATATTTCAAAATGTTACTGTTTTTGCTGTACTTTGAAGCAAATAAATGCAAGCTTGGTGACTTCTTTAAAAAAACATTAAAAATCTTTAAAAAAACGTTTGACTGGTAGTGTTTTTTCGATGAAAAAAATTGTTTATATCATTACGGTTGCTTTAGTGTTAAGCGTGATATGATGTTATCATACAATGTTATGCACAAAATTGCATGGTATAATATAATATACAACTGCACTGAGTTCTTATCTTAAAATCTATTAAATAACAGGATTAAAATTCCAGCAAATACCTTTAATAGTATCATCAATGTCTTTGCATAGTTGGTATAAGTCACTTCCACGTCCCACCACCCTTTCACCTGAAATGACACATTAAAAGAGATTATTATAACTTCCTTGACTTAGTATAACATTTAATAGCAATTGCATATGAAATAACAAAAATGTGTTTAGCAAAATACAATTAAAACCTTACCATCCAACACTTTCATGTTTGGGAAAATTTCAAGAATAAAAGTCCGGTATGATGAATTCTTGCAGACTGCAACAAAATAGATTAGTAAGAATGAAGGTACCAATCAAATAAATGAAATATATCAAATAAAGCCAGAAAACTGCTAACCTGGATTAGAGTAATTATAGGTATTGTCCTTCAGTCTGATGCTCTCCAGCTTCTTCAAAGACTTCAGTGCATGAAGATTATCAGCACTGTGGGTGCAATGCATCATGTGTGACATAAAAAGGTGGATAGGAAAGCAGATCGATATGAGTAGCTAAAAGGCCACTTACCTTGGTATCACATTGCCAGCAACATTCAAACTCTGTAAACTTTCACAGCTAGAAAGCGGTTCTGGGAAAAAACACGTTCAACTCCAAAAGTGAGATATAATGGCACCAATTTTTATATATATATATATATATATATATATATATATATATATAATCACATTAAAGGAACAGTTCATGGAATAATGCAAATATGCTAAAAAATTTCCTCACTCTCAGGCCATCCAAGATGTAGGTGAGTTTGTTTCTTCATCATTACATCACTTGCTCACCAATGGATCCTCTGCAGTGAATGGATGCCATCAGAATAAGAGTCTGAACATCTGATAAAAACATAATAATCCACAAGTAATCCACTCCAGTCTATCAATTAACATTTTGTGAAGCAAAAAGCTGCGTGTTTATAATAAAGAAGACCGTCATTAAGACATTTTTAACTTTTAACCTTCAATAAGAGTCCTCTATCCATAATATTGCTTTCTCCAGTGGAAGGTCGTCTCATCTGAATCAGGAGAGAAATATGCACAGATCAAGCACTTTTTACAAGCCAAAACCATTCTAAACAAGTATGTCGATTTTGATATGAGAGGACAACAGGGGATGGACTTTTTCACTGGAGGAAGTGTTATTATGGATTATGGACTTGTATTCTGTCCTGAAGCTAATGTTTAAAGTTAAAACACATTAATAATGTATTTATTTCTTGCAAACACACAGCTTTTGTCTTCACAAAACATCAACTGATGGAGCGAAGGGGTGTGATTACTTGTGGATGTTTTATATCAGCTGTTTGGACTCTCATTCTGAGGTAGGGCCCTACGGGAATTTACTGAATAATGCAGAATGTCACCGAATTTGTCAAAGTTTGAATGCATTAATCAAAAGTAGGTCATTACACTTGAATCAAACTGCAATATGGACTAGTATCTGTAAATATTACGCCACAAAAATACCATTTAAATGTGAATCCTGCATGTTCTGCGTGTTTCTGTTTTAATGAATGGAGCAGACGAGCGGTTTTGTTTACTACACACACTGAAGCATGCATGACGCTCGCGTGATTTCAGCATCTCTCGTCTCACTAAATGAGGACATAAATACATGAACTATATCTGCTGAGAGTCACTTCATGAGCATTTGACCGTTCCATTTTAGAAAAACCAGCTCATATCATGTACACACAGAAATATAAAGGTAGACACGGCAACCCGTCAAAATAAAAGTCCGGTTTAACTTGAAGACATTGTGCCAGATATATTACTACTACTACTAAAATGAAACAAACATTATTTTTTAGGGTATAATCACACAACATTTCTTCCATGTTTTAATTTTAATAGTAAATTCCCCTTTGTCTGCCAAAATAAAAAAAAAAAAGTTTGCTTAATTTTCAGTAATTAAAAGATAAATGAAATTAATGTTTAATGCCTTCATTTGATAACCAGAACATTTTACATACACAACACAGAATTTCTGAGGGTAAAAAAAAAAACTTTCATAAGGCTATTTTAAGAATAAATTTGCATACATTAAGTATGCATTCAAATAATTAGACATAAAAACACAGAATTTGATAACAATAAAACTTATCGTGAGAAAAAATAAAACATTTCATAGCATACATTTCACATGCTCTTTGATTAATAACATTTAATTTATCTAATAAAAATGAGTTGAGAAAAATTAAAACGGGAAAAAACAGAATCCAGAAAAATTAAAATGGAGAAAATTTCATAGGGCCCTGCTGACGGCACCCATTCACTACATAGGATCCATTTGTGAGCAAGCGATGTAATTCAGCAAGTGCTGAATTTCTCCAAATCTGTTCTGATAAAGAAACAAACTCATCTACATCGTGGATGACCTGAGGGTGAATACATTTTCAGCAAACGCTATTTTCTGGGCGAACTATTCCATTAGGATTGAAATAACCATTACCTAAATTAGAGATTCTATTAGCTGACAAGTTAAGAACAATAAGTCTTCGTAGAGGTGAAAGAGGCCCCAGATTTGTGATGTTATTTCCAGAGAGGTCCAGCCTCTCTAGGTTTATACACTCTCCTATACACCCAAGATCATAAATTCCTGCAAAAAAAAAAAAAAAAAAAGACATGCAAGATTGTGTTTTTATGTATTTTGAGAACGAATCTGCAGACACTGAAATCAGTATTGTTTTACCTAAATTCCTTAGTTTAAGAAACATGATGGACTCCAAATCGAACTCCCCGGTGCGGGACTTCAGAAGCACAGTGGTGATCTTTGCACATTCTGTTTCTGGAATATGAGGAGAAAGTGTGTGATTATACTTTACGCAGCAGTTTTCTGATAGTCCGTAGGGTATTAAAGCTTTTTCTAGTCTGTTCAGTATTTTCCGTGGGGAGATTATAAATGTGGCTCTACATGATTCAAAAGGTTCATGGTGATTACAGTTTTAATCTCGCTTTATGTGCCGCTTTTCTTGAACTCTCAAAGGCTGGATTACAGCTTCATATCCCCTCTGGGTTTAATTTAATGCCCAGAAAATATTCTTTTTTTTTTCTCTTAAACATTTTTAACACTATATTATAACATTTTTGTGTCTTTCCATAATAATAATAATAATAATAATAACAATAATAATAATCTGTAGTTTCTTCTACTCTAAATTAACTACTTAATGCAGATTGTAACACTGACACCAATCTAATTATATATAAAGTGTAATAACAGCTAATAATGTCAATTTTACTTCAGAGGGTGGATTTTTATTTTATTTTTAATTTTTTTAATGCATAAGACATATCTTTTTTTTTTTTTTCTTTTTTTTATACAGATCATTATAATTACTGCTATGGAAGGCCGTTTCCGCCACTGAATAAAAAAAAAAAAGTCAGAATTGTGAGATTTAAACTCAATTGCGAGTTATAAAGTCAGAATTGTGTGATATAAACTCGCAATTCTGTGAACATATCAGTCTTTTTTTCTCCTCAGGACTGGACTTTATAACTCGCAATCACGAGCTTGTATCTCATAATTCTGAGAAAAAAAGTCAGAATTGCGAGATACAAAGTCGCAGTTGCAAGAAAAAAAAGTTTGTATCTCACAATTCTGACTTTATTTCTTGCAATTGTAAGTTTATATCCCGCAATTCTGACTTTATATCTAGCAATTCTGACTTTACAACTCGCAATTGTGCATTTACATCTCAGTTCTGAGAAAAAAAGTCAGAATTGCGAGTTTATATGACACAGTTGTGAGAAAAAAAGTTAGAACTGCGAGATACAAAGTCGCAATTGCGAGAAAAATGTTTATATCTCACAATTCTGACTTTATTTCTCGCAATTGTGAGTTTATATCCTGCAATTCTGACTTTATATCTAGCAATTCTGACTTTTAACTCACAATTGTGCGTTTATATCACACAGTTCTGAGAAAAAAAGTCAGAATTGCAAGTTTATATGACACAATTCTAAGAAAAAAGTCAGAACTGCGAGATACAAAGTCGAAATTGCGAGAAAAAATGTTTATATCTCACAATTCTGACTTTATTTCTCACAATTGTGAGTTTATATCCTGCAATTCTGACTTTATATCTAGCAATTCTGACTTTATAACTCGCAATTGTGGTTTTATATCTCACAGTTCTGAGAAAAAAGTCAGAATTTCTCCAGTGGAACAAGTCTGAGACTTGTGAGATGTAAACTTGAAATTGCGAGAAAAAAGTCAGAATTGTGAGATAAAAAGTTGCAATTACCTTTTTTATTCAGTGGTGGAAACAGGCTTCCATATACTACAGACCATTACTAATGCAAAAAAAAAAAAAAAAAAAGACAATTTTTAAATTAAGAAAATTGAAATAATATTATTAAACATTATATACTTTATTTATGAATCATTTGTCAGATTTACATAACCTTTGACAAACATTTTGTCTTTAAACTATTTGAAAACATGCCAGTAATATTGTTTTATATTCTCACAAAATGTTTTTTTAATAAAAGTTTTTAATTTATTAATTGAAATAAAGCTGAAATAATAACGACGACAACAACAACAATAATAATAATAGTAATAATAATAATAAATAATAATAATAATTGCTCTGGCAACTAATTTAAAATATGTTTAAGCACTAAAATGACTAACTAAAATAAATAGAAACTAAAAAAAAAAAACATTAAAAAAAACAATTATATATATATATCAAAAAATAACTAAAAATGAGCTAAAACTGAAATGAAAACTCAAGCTACACTCTTAAAAATAAAGCTTTTTTTTAAAAAAAGGTTCTTCACAGTGATGCCATAGAAGAACCACTTTGGTTCCACAAAGAACCATTCAGTCAAAGGTTCTTTAAAGAACCATCTGTTTCTTATAATCTGAAGAACCTTCTTTTGCCACAAAGAACTATTTGTGAAACATAAAGGTTTTTCAGATGTTGAATGTTCTTTATGAAACCATTTAGACAAAAAAGGTTCTTCTATGGCATCCTGAAGCACCTTCATTTTTAAGTAGTGTAATTCATTATAAAAACTATAATAGTATATAGATTATAATAAAGCACCACTGTTATGGGTTGGTTTCTTATAATCTTCTATTCCAAAAAGGTTCAGAAATCATATAAAAATAACAACAGTCTTACTTACTGAATACTTAATGAACTAAAAATCTTTTCTAGTCCATTTTAAGACAATGAAAACACGCACAGCTCCCACTTGAAAGAGTTTGGCAAACTAAGTTAAAATAGCTGAAATTAGGCGTGTACACTAAAAGTTGTCGCAAACCAACAGTTGGTTTAATCAACGGAACCAAAGCATGTGTTTAATGAACCAAATTCACACATACGGAGCAACAAGCGAGTGATGTCCTAAAAAGGAGACGCCATGCTGTTTTACCGGTATAATAATGTAAGACTACATTTATTAGGCTTTCAAACAAAAGAAATATTCTTTAAAATAAAAATACATGTGATTTTAATCACAGAAGTGTGTTTGTGAATCAGCACCACAGTGTGTGGACAGCTACCGCTGCTAGCAAGCGCTAACATTAAAACACTGCTTTTTCAACTAACTCACCCATGTCCTTTTCCCTCTTCGAGTCCATTGTCCCTCAGATTTACGCAGTCATTCGCAGATTACAGTATGGGATGGATGTTTTGAATATAAATGCTGGTGGGCATGTACAGTACGCGGTACACACGGCAGATTTAAGCAGGTGTGACTGTTAGCTCTGCGGCTAGCCTCACTGTAGCGTCTGCCCTAGATACTGGTTTTAATGCGGACATTATTTGTCCCCCTGGTGTTTCACTGCTTCGGCGTTTTTATTCATTTCTAGGGCTCTCTTGGTTTAATTAACGCCTGGATAAATTAATTATTTAAAGTTCAGCCCAGCCGGAAGTTGCCCTTTCTGTGTTTTTGTGTGCTTGCAGTGGTTACTAGGATATATTGTCATGGAAACAAGGAAAAGAATGCAGAACCTTTTTTTTTTTTTTTTTTTTGCTCAAACGTTATTTTTATATGATGACAACATGTTTGTGTCCCTCTATAATCTGTAGTTTCTTCTTTTTCTTTTTTTTTTACTTTATTAAAGTAAAATAAATAAGTAAATAAACTTTTAAATAATAATAAATACATTAACCAGTTAATGGAGATTGTAATTTTGGGCAACAATTTAATTATTAAAAAATGCAATAAAAAAGTTAATAATGTACATTTGTACTTTAGTGGGAACAGATAATTATAATTAATACAGGCTATTAATAATGCAAAGTCTATTAAATCTTTAAAATTATAAATAATATTATTAAACGTTATACTTTTTATGAAACATTTACATAACCTTTGACAAACATTTTATCCTTAAACTATGAAAACATATCAGTGATATTGTTTTATATTCTCACAAACTGTTTTTTTTTTTGTTAAATAAACGTAAAACTGTTTAAAAAAATGTTTTTGTTATTTGAAATAAAGCTATAATAATAATAATAATAATAATAATAATAATAATAATAATAATAATAATAAATAGATGAAAAACACTGAACAACTAATTTAAAACTAATTTAAAAGCACCAAATTACTAACTAAAATAAATGGAAACAACAACAACAACAAAAACTATTAAAACTATAATAAAAAATAATAGAAAAAATACAGTAAAATTCACGAAAAGGGAAAACATTTATAAATTAAACAACTTAATTATTTATTACTAATTATTTCTTATTATTGTATGTATCGTTAAATTAATTACATTTTTCAATTAATAAGTTACTTGTTTACACACACACAGTAATTATTAATGAAATATAAAAAAAAAAAACATGAAGATTTCATGAACGTTATATGTTATTCATGGGATCATAGATGCAAATAAAAAACCTGTTTTTTTTGTTTGTTTTTGTTGTTGTTGTTGTTTTGTTTTTACAAGTTTTTTACAAGTTTGTTTTTTGTTTTCACCAAGTCACTAGTGGCTCAAAACAAGTTGTTTAATTTATAAAAATAATGTTTAAGCACAAAATTACTAAATAAAACTATAATAAAAATAATTAAATGTAAATAATAATAGAAAAAACTGGGTGCTCTTTGTAAAAAAACAAAATCAATGATTTTTTTATCAATGATTCCATGAAGAACATATAACCTTCATGAAATCTTCATGTTTTTTTCTTTATATTTCATTAATAATTCCACTGTGTGGGAATTTGTGTGTATAAACAAATAATTTACAATATAACAATACATACATTAATAAATAATATTTAGTAATAAATAATTAAGCAGCAGAATATGCCTTCTTAAATAATCTTAAAGGAGAAGTCCACTTCCAAAACAAAGATTCACATATAATGTACTCACCCCCTTGTCATCCAAGATGTTCATGTCTTTCTTTCTTCAGTCGTAAAGGAATTATGTTTTTTGAGGAAAACATTTCAGCATTTTTCTCCATATAATGGACTGCTATGGTGCCCCGATTTTGAACTTCCAAAATGCAGTTTAAATGCGGTTGTAAATGATCCCAGCTCAGAAGAAGGGTGTTATCTAGCGAAACGATCGGTTATTTTCATTAAAAAAAAAAAAAACAAAAACAAAAACAAAAAAAAAACAAATACTTTTTAATCTCAAACGCTCGTCTTACTCTGCCTGACTGTTTTTTTTTTTTTTGGTTCATGACAGTTAGGGTATGTCGAAAAACTCCATCTCATGTTCTCCCTCAACTTTAAAATCATCCTATATCGCTGTTTTACCTTTTTGTTAAGGTTGTTTGATGACCTTTGCATGTTCACTTTGGAACTTCTGCAGTGATTTAGGATGATTCTGAAATGATTTTTGAAGTTGAGGGAGAAAATACGATTGGAGTTTTTCAACATACAAGACGAGCGTTTGACATTAAAAAGTATATTAATTGTATTATTTGTATTATTTGTATGAAAATAACCGATCGTTTTTTTTTTGTTTGTTTTTTTTTTTTTGTTGTTTTGTTTTGTTTTCATTATTTATCACTGTACAAATAATGAAAATGATGCAGTTCTTAATAGTTGTGATATGCACTTCTTAATAAAAAGTATTTAAAGTATAGTATTAGTTTACTTTAGAGATCATAAATATAATCCAGTTTATCCACTGTTCTCTATGTTTAGTGCTGCCCCCTGGTGGTGTGAAGTGTTAGTTGGTTCAAGAATCATTTTCATTGAGAATTCCGTCATAGTGAGAGCGAACAGCGACAGGAAGAGTAGCCTGCATGCTGCACGTCGGGAACGCTACGCGTCAAACAAGTGTAACGTTTCTTGGGCTGCTAAAGTATTTATGGAGAGTGTCGCCTTTACCACCAACAGGCATAGGCTACTTCAGGAAGGACTGAAATTTCATGCTGCCTCCCAATTTTCTCGGCTGGCCAAACCGTGGACATAAATGCCTAGAACAGAGAAGACCAATGTGATGCATCTGCACGAGAGGAAAATCACTCGACTAAGATGGGTAATAAGCAAACGATATTTACTGATGAACAGCTAGACGCCTATCAGGTAAGATACTTAAGCGTCATTTACAGACGAAATTAAGCAGCAACAAAATCAAGTTTTGGCTTAAATAATGAACAGATCTTTGGGTTTGACTTTTTCTTTCTTTCTTTCTTTCTTTCTTTCTTTCTTTCTTTCTTTCTTTCAATGTTTATATTGTTCAATTTAATATTATTCTTGAAAGAAAAATAATATACTGCTTAAAAACTGCTTAAAGATTACATTTCATGAAGGATCTATCTATCTATCTATCTATCTATCTATCTATCTATCTATCTATCTATCTATCTATCTATCTATCGAATCAGTAAAAGCTGACTGAAGTGTGAAGTATTTATTTCCAGAGATGTTCTGTATGATTTTATATGAGGCTCACCTTGTTCTTAGTTTATTGTCTGCGGCATACAAGCGACTTTATTGTCTTTTACTGTGCACTGGTTGTAGGATTTTGCAAGGAAATGAGTATAAGACAAATTAATATTGATCCTAGTTATTGTGCTTGAGCTTTTTAAACTCTGGACTATTTCAAATGTCAGTGTTTAGTTCTATAAATCTTCAGGATGCTTTTAAAACCAGTAGTAACCATAATGGCCAGAACAGAAGTAAGGCACTTTTTTGTATTATAGGCCTATTTTATTTGCTCCTTGTGTGAAACCTAAGGTCTGGGCATTGAGGCATATCTGAGGACATCTGATCATATTGTTCTTTATCCTGCTCGTGCGTGAACATGTGAGAAGATCTTGCTTTTGTCTCCCATAACATTCTGTCATGCTTTTCGCTTTCTTCTCAGTCTAGTAAATCTATAGAAAGACCCAGAGAGACTTATATGAATACCAGCCTAAGAAGACATGCAGAAAACTCATTTTGATTAGTCAGCTTTTTTTGACTCTCTGATTTCTGCTGCCAGATGCTTTACAGTCCTGTTTTAATATATATGGAAATAGATATGTGATATAACTGGTTTATCGAGTAAGATATTAAGGAAGTTTGAATAGTTGCCATCTGAGTTTCCTATTTGCCAATCAACAAAGTGCATCATGGAGATCAATGGCTGTTAGCAACAATGGCCGCCTCTCCTTGTGCTCTTTAATCACTGGGTTGTAGTACCTGGATCAGTGGAGCTTGGCCATTTGGCTGACAGACTCATTCCTTACAGCAGCCAAGTCTTATCAAGTCATTCATTGTGCTGTAAAAGAGAATCAGGCTATTGGAGGAGAATATTGTTGTAAATTTAGTGGCTAGTAATAAGAAATACTTTTTTGAGGCACGTTTTGTTTGCCATTAAAAACTTACTCATATAGTTCATGCAGAAATTAGGATTTAGTCATCATTTCTGCTTGTTTTTTAAATCTGTATGTTTTTTATGTAAAACACAAAAGGAGATCTTTTGCAGAATCAGCTCGACTCCAATTTAAATTTGATTCAGTTCATATTTATTTTGGTATATTTCACATATGTTCATTTTCTTACATATAAAAGATGTTCTCTCAACTTCTGTAATTATATAGGATAGTGTTTCAAATGGATTCAAACTCGTCTTTTTGTGAATTAATGATTAAAAGAACTAGCTCATAGGAATCATTTCAGAAATTGCTTACACTGGTCATGCTGTAGCTGTAGTTTTTTATTAACTCAAAATAAGCTGGTTCATTAAAGTGTTTTGTTCATGTATTGGAATACACTGGTCATTCTGGATGTTTTTGATTTACTAAAAAGAACTGGTTAATGAGAGTCGTTTGTTCAGGAATCAAAATACACTGGTTGCGCTGTATGTTTTTGATTCACTAAAAAGAACTGGTTCAAGTGTGTCATTTGTTTGTGAATCAGAATACACTGGTCACATTGTATGTTTTTGATTCACTAAAAAGAACTGGCTCACGTGTGTCATTTGTTTGTGAATCAGAATACGCTGGCTGTGCTATATGTTACTGATTCACTAAAAAGTGTTTGCATCAATTGTGTCATTTGTTTGTGAATCAGACTACACTGGTCACATTGTATGTTTCTGATTCACTAAAAAGATATGGGTTAAAAGTGCCAGTTGTTCGTGAATCAGAATACACTGGTCACATTGTATGTTTTTGATTCACTAAAAAGAACTGGCTCACGTGTGTCATTTGTTTGTAAATCAGAATACACTGGTCACATTGTATGTTTCTGATTCACTAAAAAGAACTGGCTCACATGTGTCATTTGTTTGTGAATCAGAATACGCTGGCTGTGCTATATGTTTCTGATTCACTAAAAAGTGTTTGCATCAATTGTGTCATTTGTTTGTGAATCAGACTACACTAGTCACATTGTATGTTTCTGATTCACTAAAAAGATATGGCTTAAAAGTGCCAGTTGTTCGTGAATCAGAATACACTGTATGTTACCGAATCACTAAAAAGTGCCTGCTTTAATTGTGTAATTTGTTTGTGAATCAGACGACACTGCTCACATTGTATGTTTCGGATTCACTAAAAAGAACTTGCTGAAGTGTTTCATTTGTTTGTGAATCAGAATACACTGGCTGTGCTATATGTTACTGATTCACTAAAAAGTGTCTGTTTTTAATTGTCATTTGTTTGTGAATCAGACTACACTGGTCGCATTGTATGTTTCTGATTCACTAAAAAGAACTGGCTCAAAAGTGTCATTTATATTTATTCATTAATTGGAATGCACTAGTTGCACTGTAAGGTTTTGATTCACTAAAAAACTAGTTCATTAGAATCATTTGTTTGTAAATCAGACTACATTGGTTGCATTGTATGTTGTTGATTCACTAAAAAGAACTGGTTCATAATAATCATTTGTTTTCTTGTCAGTTAGACTATACTGGTCCCGTTGTATGTTTCTGATTCACTAAAGAGAACTGGCTCAAAAGTATCGTTTGTTCATGAATTAGAATACACTGGCTGCGCTGTATGATACTGATTCACTAAAAAGTGTCTGGTTTAATTGTGTCATTTGTTTGTGAATTGGAATGCACTAGTCGTGCTGTGAGTGTTTGATTCACTATAGAGATTTATTATAGAGGTTTATTATAGTCAGTTGTTTGTGAATCAGACTAAACTGGTCTCATTGTATGTTTTTGATTCGCTAAGAAGAACTGGTTCATAAGAGTCATTTTCTCAAATCAGACTACACTGGTTGCATTGCATGTTTCTGATTACAATATGAACTGGCTCAAAAATGCCATTTGTTCATGAATCAGAATACACTGGCTGTGCTGTATGTTACTGATTCACTAAAAAGTGTCTGCTTTAATTGTGTCATTTGTTTATGAATCGGAATGCACTAGTCACACTGTACGTTTCTGATTCGCTAAAAATAACTGGTTCATTAGAATAATTTGTTTGTGAATTAGACTAAACTGGCTGCATTATAAGTTTCTGATTCATTAAAAAGAACTGGCTCAAAGGTGCCATTCGTTCGTGAATCAGAATACACTGGCTGCACTGTATGTTACCGATTCACTAAAAAGTGTCTGCTTTAATTGTATCATTTGTTTTGCGAACTGGAATGTACATTTTTGATTCACTTAAAAAAGAACTGATTCATTAGAGTAATTTGTTTGTGAATAAGACTACACTAGTCACTGGTGAATCAGACTACACTGGTTGTGCCGCTACAGTGAGTGCGGTGAGGTAAGAAGGAGCCACAGATCTGGGAACAGTCTTATAATGGGGTTTAGGCGATTTGTGCTACAGTGGGCCAACAGCTGTCGTTGTTCCCTGTGGTCATATTGCCAGGCCTCATTTGGTGTGTTGTTTTTGTGATGGGTAACACTTATCAAACACAGTGAAACCTAAGAGGCATTTTGTGTGCTAATACAAAAAGGTGTCGAAAAAGCCGACAAGGAGCTCAGGTGTTGATCCGCGTGCATTTGTTTGCGAATTGGAATGTAAGTTTTTGATTCACTAAAAAAAGAACTGATTCATTAGACTATTTTGTTTGTGACTAAGACTACACTGTTCGCTTTGTATGTTTCTAATTCACTAAAAAAGAACATGTTCATAAGAGTCATTTGTGTGCAAATCAGACTGCACTGGTTGTGTTGTATGTCTCTGATTCACTAAAAAGATCTGCCTTAAAAGTGACATTTGTTTGTGAATTAGAGCACACTGGTAGCATTGTATGTTTGTTTTTGCATGCAGCCCTCCAGGGCTTCTCTAATAGAAGGATGTTTCTTGCCGTTATTTCACTGTACAGTCTCTTTATTCCATCACATTCAATACAGACTACAAATTCAGATACATAACTCAAGCAAAATATGATTTATTTTACCGTGAAGCTGAAGATTCAAGCATCGCAGTGGGGACGAAGTCAATTTTTTGATGATCCATTTTTACATATATAAATATTTATAGAGTGCAGAACTATTAAATACAATCGATTTGTAACAACGCAAGGAAGCAAAGAAGAAATTTAGTAATCGCCAGCTGCTTTCATACCTTTACATTATGTCTCTATGACGTGATTATAAGAAGTTATGAAGAAGCCATTTCTTTCTCCGAGCATGTAGTGTCATTATTAGATATGTGGGCTTACGTTTCTGGTAATAATTTAACTCCGGGTCATCTATCCTCTGCGCTAATAACTCGCAGCTGTGGCCTTACCTCACATCTCACAGATTCAAGCCTCAATATTTCAAATTAATGAGCAATTAACAGTACTCAAAGGCTAATGCACGTAAATCACGGCACGGTCTCCTGAGCTGCTCCGCTGATTTGGGGGATGGTTATTTTTTTAGCATAAAAAAAACCCTGTCTGGGTGTTCGGGTAAACATCATAAAAGAGAGCTTAATCATTAGCTAATAAATCTGTCCGCTCAGATCGGCACCGCTACAGTGAGTGCGGTGAGGTAAGAAGGAGCCACAGATCTGGGAACAGTCTTATAATGGGGTTTAGGCAATTCATGCTACAGTGGGCTGTCGTTGTTCCCTGTGGTCATATTGCCAGGCCTCATTTGGTGTGTTGTTTTTGTGATGGGTAACACTTATCAAACACAGTGAAACCTAAGAGGCATTGTGTGCTAATACAAAAAGGTGTTGAAAAAGCCGACAAGGAGCTCAGGTGTTGATCCACGTGCAGTCATGCAGTGTGAATGAAAAACCATTGTTTAACATGTCAGAGATGTGAACAGTAAGAGAATATGATTTGGCTCACAGACACATTTTTCCTGTGCCTTTATTATCTAAAAAAAATCATACCTGATGCCAGAAAAAAAACAAACAAACAAACAAAAAAAACATTTCACTTTTTAAAAACTTTTCTGAGGACATAAAAAAAATCTAACAGATCTCAAACTTTAAATTGTTGTGCAAGTTATGCTTTTTTTTTTTTCAACATTAAGCCAAATATTCCTAAATTAAGCCAAAAATTGTCCTACTACCTGTCAGATATCACTAAATTAGGTAAATTTGCTTACAAAAGAAGTGTTAGAAATAATGCTTGAAGTTTAGGTCAGATGGTGTTACGGTTAATTTCTTGAATGTTGTATTACGAAATGGCAGTTATGCTTTATATGTATGTTCAGAGAAGTAATTTTCTTTTCTTTTTCATCTTAGGACTGCACCTTCTTCACCCGCAAGGAAATTCTTCGGTGAGTACAGACTTTTTTGCCATTTTCTGAGGTTTTTTTTAAATAATTAAGCGGAATGGATTTAAACATGGTGTAATTTGTTAAATGAAAGTCCAATATAAATATTAAAACTCCTTCATGATCAGTGTGGGCATAGTTTTAAAAGAGATAGTTCACCCAAAAAAGAAAATTCTGTCATTAATTACTCACCCTCATGTCGTTCCAAACCCGTAAGACCGTTCATCTTCAGAACACAAATTAAGATATTTTTGATGTATTTACTGCCTTTCTGGGACTTGAACGTATCAGTTGAGATGCTGTCTATGCAGGATCAGAAAGCTCTCAGATTTCATCATAAATATTATAATTTGTTTTCTGAAGATAAACGAAGGTCCTACGGGATTGGAACGACATGAATTTTAATTTTTTGGTAAACTATACCTTTATTACAACTATCGCTTTTGCAGCTGTTGTGTAAGGTATTGTGCATTCTACAAGTTCATTCAACTCTACTGCACTCCACTGGCTCTTACTAACCATGTCTAAGATCTATAAATCTCTCTCGCGCCATTCATACAACTCATTTTTCCCCTGTCAGCAGTTCAGCTCCAGTGATATTCATCCATGCTCATTCATACAGACCAGTCTGCATTTCACTACAGTCCACTGGCTTCATTAGTATTCCATTCACAGGCTGTGCACCATTTGTTTGAGTGAAATTCATACGGCTGCTCTGATGAGACCTGAGATCTAATAAAGAGAACCTGACCGTTATAAAGGTTCTTTTTATGAGTGTTGTACTTTATGTGAGCCACCATTTATGCAAATTTAGGACCCAGCGAGCCTTAACCTTAAAAGTAAAGCTTTGTGTAGCCTTCCTGTCTACATGGAATACTTTTGTATTACTTGGGTAGTCCACTTTTTTCACGGCTGTCATTTGGAACGTACAGAGCCCTGCACATAACATGCAAGAAAAGAAAGTAAGTCGTGTGGACAATTTACTAATTCATACCCTCTGTTTACTAAATCGCGCACACTATTTACTAATTCGTTCCCTCGCTTTACTAAGTGGTGCACACAATTAGCTAATTCATTTCCATTATTTACTAATTTGTTCCCTCGTTTTACTTAATGATGCACACTATTTACTAATTCTTTCCTCTGTTTTACTAAATAGTACGCACTATTTACTAATTTGTTCTCTCGTTTTCTAAATTCTCATACTAATATTGTACTGACAATTCTGTTCCTTCTGTTTACTAAATCGTGCACATTATTTAATAATTCATTCCCTCGCTTTACTAAATCGTGCGCACAATTTACTGATTCGTTCCCTCGTCTTACTAAATTGTGCGCAAGATTTACTGATTCGTTTCCTCATTTTACTAAATCGTGCACACTATTTACTAATTTGTTTCCTCGGTTTACTAAATTGTGTGCACTATTTACTAATTCGTTCCTTCGGTTTACTAAATCGCGCCCATTATTTACTAATTCGTTCCCTCGTTTTACTAAATCAAGTGCATGATTTGCTGATTCGTCCCCTCGGTTTACTAAATCACGTGCACAATTTACTGATTTGTTCCCTCGTTTTACTAAATCGTGCACACTATTTACTAATTTGTTTCCTTGGTTTACTAAATTGTGTGCACTATTTACTAATTCGTTCCTTCGGTTTACTAAATCGCGCCCATTATTTACTACTAATTCGTTCGTCCCTCGTTTTACTAAATCAAGTGCATGATTTGCTGATTCGTCCCCTCGGTTTACTAAATTCACGTTGCACAATTTACTGATTTGTTCCCTCGTTTTACTAAATCGTGCACACTATTTACTAATTTGTTTCCTTGGTTTACTAAATTGTGTGCACTATTTACTAATTCATTCCTTTGGTTTACTAAATCGTGCGCATGATTTGCTGATTCGTCCCCTCGGTTTACTAAATAACGTGCACAATTTACTGATTCGCTCCCTCGTTTTACTAAATCGTGCACACTATTTACTAATTTGTTTCCTTGGTTTACTAAATTGTGTGCACTATTTACTAATTTGTTCCCTCGTTTTAGAAAATCATGCACACTTTTTACTAATTCGTTCCCTCGTTTTACTAAATTGTGTGCAGTATTTACTGATTTGTTCCCTTGTTTACTAAATCACATGCACGATTTACTGATTCGTTCCCTCGTTTTACTAAATTGTGTGCAGTATTTACTGATTTGTTCCCTTGTTTACTAAATCACATGCACGATTTACTGATTCGTTCCCTCGTTTTACTAAATCGTGCTCACTTTTTACTAATTTGTTTCCATGTTTTACTAAATTGTGTGCACTATTTACTGATTCATTCCCTCGTTTATTAAATCATGTGTGTGATTTACTAATTTGTTTCCACGGTTTACTAAATTGTGTGCACTATTTACTAATTCGTTCCTTCGGTTTACTAAATCGTGCCCATTATTTACTGATTCGTTCCCTCATTTTACTAAATTGTGTGCATGATTTACTGATTTGTTCCCTCGTTTTACTAAATCGTGCACACATTTTACTGATTTGTTTCTATGTTTTACTAAATTGTGTGCACTATTTACTGATTCTTTCCCTCGTTTATTAAATCACATGCATGATTTACTAATTTGTTCCCTCGTTTTACTAAATTGTGCGCACTATTTACTAATTTGTTTCCTCGGTTTGCTAAGTTGTGTGCACTATTTACTAATTCGTTCCTTCGGTTTACTAAATTGTGCCCATAATTTACTAATTTGTTCCCTCGTTTTACTAAATAGAGTGCAAAATTTACTGATTCGTTCCCTCATTTTACTAAATTGTGTGCACTGTTTACTCATTTGTTCCCTCATTTTATTAAATCGTGCGCACTATTTACTAGTTTGTTCTCTCATTTTAGTTGAATTGTGCACTGGATAAAATAATTTGTGCCCCGTAAATCTTGTGAATAATAATAACAAAATAATCATTTGTTCTACTTCCTGTCTGCATTCTCATAAACCCATGTTGATGCCACTTACTTAAAAAGATTACAATGCGACGCTACAAGGCTTTTGAGAATGTCTCTATAAATAATTCCCAACTCAAAATAAAGTTCAGTTTAAGTGTCCATTACATTACATAAAAGCAGCAACAGGTTTGTGAGAATGCGGACTGGAAGTAGAACGAGTTATTATTTTGTGCACACAGTTTACTTAAAACTAGAACAAAATATTGTATCAAACACATGATTCACGTAAAACACACAAGATTTGCTAAGCTTACAGTATGTCACCTGCAAACATTGGGTAAAATGGTCAATTTTTAATCAGATTGAACTTTTTTGTTGTTACATTTCAGTATAGAATTAAAATAAAAATCAAATATATCTTATATGTAATTATATTTTAGTCCAAACGTCTTTCAACTTTTGTCATCTGGAATGCTGTACTTAGGCAGCAACTCACAATCTGTGATAGTTTCTATTGTTTTCTTCAGCAGAGAACAACCTAACCCATTTAGAATCCAAAGCCAGTGTTCTTAGGCGAGAAACATTCATCCTGCTAAACAAGGAAGAGAGAGAGATTACATCCCATCCAGCTGAGATTTACAGCCTCGCTCTGTCTGCAAAAATGTGATTCCTTTCTAGCTTTTCAGAATCTCTCCCTGACAGACCATGCAGCAAGCAGCAAAGCGTGTAATTGTCTTTAGCCACCAACACCACATCGCCTCGGTTGTAAGCCGTTGCCATATACATATATAATGCTGTTATGTTGGCTCAATGCAGCAGCACTCGGTGTAGCTGTACTAATCGGCTTTCAATCAGAAAGGTTTGTTCGTACGATTAATCAACATGAGCTTCAGGCTAAAACTAGAGTCCATCACTCAGTTTCTCTGCCAGCCTCAATTAGACAGCATGGCTGCCATCCAAAACCAGAATTTTCTGTACGTAGCTTGTAAGTTCTGTAAATATTATGTAATTAGAATTATTTAGCATATAAACAAAGTAAACAATGGCAAGTGGATAGTTAAACAGTAGATCAAAATGCTTCACCGCACAGCGACTGAAGTAAGCATGCACAAATGTGCATCAATCAAATGTGAGATTTTTTTAACATTACTATTAAACAGTCTAATCATATTATTTATGAGGTTTTATGTCACCATGGCCACTGAAGTTGTATCAAATCAGATTATTGGCCATAAATTGCAGCAACTGAAGCTCGATCTGAATTACAATTAGAGGCCGTTCACACAAACCATGTTCTTGTCTTCCACTGCTCTTCTTTTCTGAGGTTTTTCCTTGTCATCCTTTGCAGCATCTTGCAAGAAACAGCATTCTTAAAATGTGGTAATCAGATTTTGTTTTGTTTTTTTCCACATCCCTGCGCATTGCCCCCTCAGGAGGTTTATTTGAGGTAGATTATCTGTTATAATTTTGTCAGGATTTCTATTGGGAGTTTTAACAGATTTTAAATTGTAAATATTTATAAAGCACAAAATAATTTTTTGACCACAAAAATGGGTTTTTCCACAGCATTCTGTCAGTTTTTTTTTTCTTTTTCTGTACACCATTGTGATTTCTTTTTGCTTTAGTAACTCTGTAAACACAATTAGGCTCAGTCACAGTTATTTACTGTGAGCCATATTTTACAGCGCAGCTTAAGCAGGCCAGACATTAGTTACAGCTGCTAAGAAGTCTTACAATGTTGCTTTTATCTTGCATCCAGTGCTGCTTTGGTGCATTATGTACACATATCCACAGAGATCTATTGATTTTTATACACTGCTGTTCAAAAGTTTGGGATCAGTAATGTTATTAATGTTTTTAAAGAAGACTTTTATGCTCATCAAGGCTGCATTTATTTAATTAAAAATACAGAAAAAAACAGTAATATTGTGAAATATTATTACAATTTAAAGTAGTGTTTTTCTGTTTTAATATACTTTAAAATAGAATTTATTCCTGTGATGCAAGGCTGAATTTTCAGCATCATTACTCCAGTCTTCAGTGTCACATGATCCTTCAGAAATCATACTAATAATATGCTGATTTATTATCAATGATGGAAACAGTTTTGCTGCTTTTTTGGAACCTGTGATACTTTTTTTTATGATTCTTTGATGAATAAAACATTACAAAGAACAGCATTTATTTACAATAGAAATCTTTTGTAACAATATACACTACTGTTTAAAGTTTGGTGTGAGTACATTTTTTCTCTTTCTTTGAAAGAAATGAATACTTTTGTTCAGCAAGGATGTGTTAAATTGTTAAAAAGTGATTGTAAAGACTTATATTGTTAGAAAAGATTTCTATTGTGAATAAATGCTGTGCTTTTTA
Organism: Cirrhinus mrigala; assembly: GCA_036247105.1. Lineage (NCBI taxonomy): Eukaryota > Metazoa > Chordata > Actinopteri > Cypriniformes > Cyprinidae > Cirrhinus > Cirrhinus mrigala. Next base: position 10,003,796 of record CM070031.1, read on the forward strand.
ACTTTTTACTCATCAAAGAATCCTGAAAAAAAAAAACATGTTTCCAACATTGATAATAAATCAGCATATTAGAATGATTTCTAAAGGATCGTGTGACACTGAAGACTGGAGTAATAGCTGATTAAAAATTCAGCTTTGTATCACAGAAATTAATTATGTTTTAAAGTATATTTTAAATTGCAGTAATATTTAATAATATTTCATTTTTTCTGTATTTGTTATCCAAAAGTTGGAACTTCCATTAGCATAAGAGACTTATTTTAAAAACAAAAACAAAAAAAAAAAATCTTACTGATCCCAAACTTTGAAAGGCAGTTTTTAAGCACTTTACATTTATTCCAAAATAATAACTCAACGCAGTAACAATTTAAACAGCATATTTAATTTGTGAACTTATATTCTTTTTAATAGTTAATTTTTAACCATTTTTGAATTTCTCAGGTCATAAGTCATCAAAGCTTGGTAAATATTGGTCACAGACATGGAGATTTACTTTAAAGTTGATTACTCACTAAAAACTCCCACAGATCATGTTTTCAGGCTATTTTAAGTCTTCTTTTGACGTAACAAAGTAGTTATATCTAAGTGTGTGAGTTGTCTACTTACTTTTTTAAATTAGTCTTCCCATAAACGCCGTTATATTGTTTATTCAGACTGATTCGCAAACATGGAACATGCACAAGAGGCGAGGTTGACGCATGAACCAATCACAACCAAACATAAGCAGTCATATCCAATCATATCGCGTTGGATGAATTGCCTCCTCTCATGTGACTTTCCACCATTCATTCTCATTTCTGAATTCCAAGATCTGCGTTGCATTACTATAAATGGTTCTTACTGTTTTGCGCACGATAAATCCTTTAAAACAAGCTCTGTGTTCCTTCAAGAATGTTCTTTGATTGGTTAAAACCGAGACTTTCTGTGTAAACACTGTTATCTGGGTTTCACGGCGTAGGATCGCTTTTCAAACGTTACGAAAGGACTGGAACCCAATCTCTTGATTAGGCACAGTCTTGCAAAGTGTCACATCAGGTCTGTTTCATTCCTGTCCACGGTAACCTAAAGAAATAAAGCCTTGTGTTTGTTATTCGACCTGGCTGTTGTCCATTCCCTACGTGCATTAGGTATAAATAAAACAAATTGCCTGCTTTCTGTTCTAATAGGATTGACATATTGCTCTCGGGTTTCAGGATATGCTGTTAATCGCTGTCGTTTGAAGATCAAGTGTCTACTTTAAGAAATTAAAAGCAGATACAGGAGAAAGGGGTACAGTGTCAGTTTACAGTCAAACGACCCAATTACAGTAATACAGGAGCCCGACATCAGGCTCTGATTGGCTGAGCTGTAAAATGTACTTCCCCCAGTCTGACTCACGGCCAGGACATTTCCAGTGCTGTATATGCGACTTACATTTTCTGTCTGTCATAATACTGTGTAGGAAATTCAGTGTGTTTTTCTCTCAGACCTAGTATGAAAGTATCAGTTTTTTGACTTACTGGCTATGACATTGATTATGAGAAGTATGGGTTGTCTTTAATCATCAGCAAGTCTTTCTCTTGATGTTTCTTGCATGTTTAAACCTTTCATTCCGCAACTTCTTTTCCAGTATCATCACCATCTTTCACCAGACTATCAGGCTACACTGTTATATTCAATCCAGTGGCCGTTTTTGGGCGTTATGTGTAATGTGAGATTGATAGATTGGCCGATGACCCCTCATGATGATTGCTCTAGTGTGTAAAGCTTGAAAGGATAATAAGATATGATTCAGGATGCTGTGCTGCATCATGTACAAATGATTTACTGCTGTTTTCTTGGCCATGTCTGTCCGAGTCCCTGGTCGTGGACATAGTGACAGTTAAATGAGATTTTATGACCATTCTGATAGACATTTATGGGATAATGCAGTCTTTAAAAACATGCGCATTGCAGGCTTTAAAAAAACCTACAGAAAAAGATGAATATGGATCAGAAGAATAAGGTGGATTTTCACAAATAGGATATATTTGGTGACTTCTTGCTTTTTTTAAAGATATTGTATGTTATATACGCTATTAACAAGATTAACACTTAAGATGTCTTAATCGTCTGAACTGTATCCAACGTTTAAAGGGATAGTTCACACAAAAATGAAAATTCTGTCATTAATTACTCACTCTCATGTCGTTCCAAACCCGTAAGACCTTCGTTCATCTTCGGAACACAAATTAAGATATTTTTGATGACATCCGAAAGCTTTCTGAACCTGCATAGACAGCAATGCAACTGACACGTTTAAGGTAGTAAGGACATTGTTAAAACAGTGACATCGGTGGTTCAGCCTTAATTTTATGAAGCTACGAGAATACCTTTCATGCACAAACAAAAATAACTTTATTCAGCCGTTTCTTCTCTTCCGTGTCAGTCTTCGACATGCATTTTTGAGAGTACCACACCACGAACGTGGTATTTCAGTTGCAGTCTATACAGTGTGAGAAAGCTCTGTTTTGTTCCCTGTTAAAGGAGAAGTCCACTTCCAGAACAACAATTTACAGATAATGTCTTTCTTTCTTCAGTCGTAAAGAAATTATGTTTTTTGAAAAAAATATTTCAGGATTTTTCTCCATATAATTGGAGTTTGAACTTCCAAAATGCAGTTTAAATGCGGCTTCAAACAATCCCAAATGCGGTTGTAAACGATCCAAGCCAAGGAAGAAGGGTCTTATCTAGCGAAACGATCTGTTATTTTCATTAAAAAAATACAATTTAAATACTTTTTAATCTCCAACATTCGTCTTGTCTTGCTTTCCCTGAACTCTGTGTATTCTGGCTTAAGACAGTTAGGGTATGTCGAAAAACTTTGATCATATTTTCTCCCTCAATTTCAAAAATCATTTCAAAATCATCCTACATCGCTGCGGAAGTTCCAACCCAGTCTTTGCAAAGTGAACATGCAAAGAAGATCGAACACCCTTAACAAAAAAGGTAAAACAGCGATATAGGACGATTTTGAAGATGAGGGAGAACATGAGATGGGAGTTTTTCAACATACCCTAACTGTCATGAACCGGAACAAAACAGGAAGAGCAAGAAAAGATGAGCATTTGACATTAAAAAGTATATAAATTGTATTATTTTTATGAAAATAACCAATCATTTCGCTAGATAAGACCCTTCTTCCTCAGCTGGGATCATTTACAACCGCATTTGGGATCGTTTGAAGCCGCATTTAAACTGCATTTTGGAAGTTCAAACTCGAGGCACCATACCAGTCCATTATATGGAGAAAAAATCCTGAAATGTTTTCCTCAAAAATCATAATTTCTTTACGACTGAAGAAAGAAAGATATGAACATTTTGGATGACAAGGGGGTGAGTAGATTATCTGTAAATTGTTGTTCTGGAAGTGGACTTCTCCTTTAATGGAAAATGCCTTATGATATTACCCAGAATTCCTTCTGTAAGGGTATTTTGCTGTGATCACATGAGCAGCTGGTGAAAATCTTACTGTTGGTTGGTACTGGTTGGTATTGCTTTTTTGTGGCTGTAGTACACATCTAATGATGAAAGACCTCATCATAATGAAACCCATCCTACGATCTCCTGATGACTCACAATGGGTTATGGACTTTCCTTTGACAGTGAATAAGCCTCACCGTGATGTGTAGGTGCCCTTAGGTGAAGAAACATCCTCTTGTTACATCAAGTGACCTGATCACTATCACACATAGCCGATGTGCTGACAAGTTGTTGCCCTTCTAACCTGCACTCAGAGAAACTACAATGAATTCTCTTGGAGCTCCATATCTGTGGAGACTTGTATGTGTTGCATGTGTTCAGTCAAAAAAAAAAAAAAAAATCTATGCTTTTATTAACTGGGCTGAAGCATAACATAGAGGCTGCGTCCATGAAAGGGGTTAATGAGATGTTTAATGCATTACTTTCTAATGGCCATTATAGGCTCCGCTTATTCTTCAGCAATGAACCATTACTGTCTTTTATCTCATGTCCCCAGAGAGCTTTGTGACCCTCTGCTTCCATTACCCATTCACTGGGTGCTTTAATGCACCGGGATGCTTTGAATAAATTGCAACATATTCAACATAAAAATTAGCTTGGCGGCATTAAACGCATTGGTTTGTGGATACCATACTAGAGCTACTGCTGGTCAAGTCAAATAAATATTATACCTGTCTTTCTCTGACAGTGCATCATTTATCAGAATGAGATGGTTGCTTATAGTGCTTGTGGAACAGCTAGGGTTCTGTGAGTGGTTGCTAAGGCATTGCCATATAGTCACTAAGATGTTTTGAATGGTTCAAGTGTTGTTGTGTGGTTACTAAGGTGTTGTAGGTGTTTTATTATGTCCGCATGTGGTATCTAATGTGTTCTGGGTGTTTTAGTTTGTCTGTATGTGTTTTCTAGAGTGTTTAGAGTGTTGTAAGTAGTTTAGAGTGTTGTTATGAAGTATTTAATGTGTATTGAATGGTTTAGAGTGTTGCTGTGTGGTTGCTAAGGCGTTCTGATTGGTTTAGAGTGTTGCTATTCAGTATCTAATGTGTTCTGAATGGTTTAGAATGTTGCTGTGTGGTTGCTAAGGCATTCTGATTAGTTTAGAGTGTTGCTATGCAGTATCTAGTGTGTTCTAAATGATTTGGACTGTTGCTGTGTGGTTACTAAGGTGTGCTAAGTGTTTTATTGTATTGCTATGCAGTATGTAATGTGTTCCAAATGGTTTAGAGTGTTGCTGTGTGGTTGCTAAGGTGTCCTAAGTTCTTTAGTGTGTTGCTATGCAGTATCTAATATGTTCCGAATGGTTCTGTCTTGCTTTGTGGTTGCTGAGGTGTCCTAAGTGTTTGAGTGTGCTGCTATGTAGCATCCAATGTATTCCATATGGTGTGGGTGTTGCTGTGTGTTTGCTAAGGTGTCCTAAGTGTTTTAGTGTGTTGTTATGCAGTATCTAATGTGTTTTGAATGGTTTAGAGTTTTGCTGTGTGGTTGCTAAGGTGTCCTAAGTGTTTTAGTGTGTTACTATGCAGTATCTAATGTGTTCTGAATGGTTTAGAGTGTTGCTTTGTGGTTGCTAAGGTGTCATAAGTGTTTTAGTGTGTTGCTATGCAGTATGTAATGTGCTCTGAATGGTTTAGAGTGTTGCTGTGTGGTTGCTAAGGTGTCCTTAGTGTTTAGTGTGTTGCTATGCAGTATCTATTGTATTCCAAATGGTTTTGTCTTGCTTTATGGTTGCTAAGGTGTCCTAGGTGTTTTAGTGTGTTGCTATGCAGTATGTAATGTGTTCTAAATGGTTTAGAGTGTCACTGTGGGGTTGCTAAGGTGTTCTGGTTGGTTTAGAGTGTTGCAATGCAGTATCTAATGTGTTCTGAATGGTTTAGAGTGTCACTGTGGGGTTGCTAAGGTGTTCTGGTTGGTTTAGAGTGTTGCAATGCAGTATCTAATATGTTCTGAATGGTTTAGATTGATGATTGATGTGTGGTTGCTAAGGTATTTTGAGCGTTTAGGTGTGTTGCTATGTCATTGCTGTGGTAATCTTAGAGTTTAGGTGTGTTGCTATGTGGTTACTAGGGTATTTTGAGTGTTTAGGTGTGTTGCTATGTGGTTGCTGTGGTGTTTTAAGTGTTTATGTGTGTTGTTATGTGGTTGGTAAGGTGTTCTGAATATTTTAGTGCGTTTCTATGTAGTTGCTGAGGTATTTTGCGTGTTTAGGTGTGTTGCTATGTGGTTACTAAAGCATTTGGAGTGTTTATGTGTGGTTATTAAGGTATTTTTAGTGTTTAGGTGTGTTGCTATGTGGTGCTGTGGTAATTTTAGTGTTTAGGTGTGTTGCCATGTGGTTACTAAGGTATTTTGAGCGTTTAGGTGTGTTGCTGTATCGTTACTGTGGTAATTTTAGTGTTTAGGTCTGTTGCTTTGTGATTGCTAAGGTGTTTTGAGTGTTTAGGTGTGTTGCTATGTGGTATCTAAGGTAATTTGAGTGTTCAGGTGTGTTGCTATGGGGTTGCTAGGGTGTTCTGTGTGTGTTTTAGTGTGTTGCTATGTGTTTGGTAAGGTGTTTTCTATGTTTAGGTGTGTTGCTATGTGGTTACTAAGGTGTTTTGAGTGTTTAGGTCTGTTGCTATGTGGTTTCTAAGGTAATTTGAGCATTTAAGTGTGTTGCTATGTGGTTACTAAGGTGTTTTGAGTGTTAAGGTGTGTTGCTATGTCGTTGTTGTGGTAATTTTAGTGTTTAGGTGTGTTGCTATGTGGTTACTAAGGCATTTTGAGCATTTAGCTTTGTTGCTATGTGGTTGCTAAGATGTTTTGAGTGTTCAGGTGTGTTACTATGGGGTTGCTAGGGTGTTCTGGGTGTTTTAATGTGTTGCTATGGTGTTGCTAAGACGTTTTGAATGTTTAAGTGTGTTGCTATGTGGTTGCTAAGGTGTTTTGAATGTTTAGGTGTGCTGCTATGTGGTAAGTAAGGTAATTTGAGCGTTTAGGTATGTTGCTATGTGGTTACTAAGGTGTTTTGAGTGTTTAGGTGTGTTGCTATGTGGTTTCTAAGGTAATTTGAGTGTTCAAGTGTGTTGCTATAGGGTTGCTAGGGTGTTCTGTGTGTGTTTTAGTGTGTTGTTATGTGGTTACTAAGGTGTTTTGAGTGTTTAGGTGTGTTGCTATGTGGTTACTAAGGTGTTTTGAGTGTTTAGGTCTGTTGCTATGTGGTATCTAAGGTAATTTGAGCATTTAAGTGTGTTGCTATGTGGTTACTAAGGTGTTTTGAGTGTTTAGGTGTGTTGCTATGTGGTTTCTAAGGTAATTTGAGTGTTCAAGTGTGTTGCTATGGGGTTGCTAGGGTGTTCTGGGTGTTTTAGTGTCTTGTTATGTGTCTTTTGAATAGTTGAATAGTTATTCTGTGGTTGCACTCTATAGAGATTCTTCCTTCAGTGTAAGTTTAGAAAAGATCAGAAAAGTAATAGTACGCATCTCTCCTCAACAAGCCACATTATTTGAGGTATCAATCATTTACTTTATGGTGCACTCACATGTATAATGCACAACTTATCTAAAATTATGTCTACCACTTTAATTTTGTTTTGTCAAACAGCTTGCATCTTATTTGCATAAGAACTCCTACCTCCAACAGCTCTTTCAAGGATGTTGTTTTTCATTCGTATAGTGCCGGGCTGTCATCCGGTGTTTCATAAGTACTTCCAGCTCTTACATAAGAAGCGTCAGTCAGGGTTTTGATTCATGTGGATGGATTGTCCCTCTGCAATGACACTGAGATTGGTTTTGATAACAGGGCCAGTGGAGCACGAGAAACAAAATGGACAATCACTGGCAAACCTAATGGAGTCTTGTACTTTATCACCTTCATAAAACACTCCGTTTCTCCTGTTCCCCACACGCACCCGCGCAATCCGCCAGGCTGTTATGCAAGGTTAGCGTCGGGTTATCGGCAATCGTTATGAATTGGCTTGTATTTCCCTGCATCCTGATTGGACGCCTGTGGTGCAACATGAGATTTGTCTCTTTTCTTGTAACTACAGCAGTTACAAGATGCAGTATGTACTGTACAGTGGTCAATAGTAGAAATATTTCCACAGTCTCTGCTAATAACATGTCTAGTAAAGCCTTTTGTCTGAAAACATATTATCATGCGTCATAATGTAATATAATGGGCTGCAGTTATTGTAATGCATGTGTTTGTTATTGACTTCTGTGAGCTTAAGCAATCACTTATTGTGTTTATTCATCTCAGTGTAGTTTACTTCAATACAAAGTCGTTTTTCAGATTAAGTATAAAGAAGTGTCATATTGGTGAGTTATGGTACATTTTTTTCTAGTCATGAATGGAGTTGTGCTTCTTTCTTTCTTGCAATAGGTCACTTTAGCAGTCTATGTTTACTTTAAAAATTACACCAGAGAGCTTTTATCTCTTTAGACATTTTGTTTCTTGTAGCAATATACTGTGACATTAGCTTCCTTTTATCCTGTTTTGTTTCCTTTTTTGTTTGTTTATTATTTATTATTTATATTTTGTGTTTTATGTTTACTTTTGATGTTTTGTTTGTTTTTTTTTATTGTACTTTGTTTAATGATGTTTCTAGTTTGTTTGTTTAGCTTTGTCTTTAGCCAGCAAATAAGATTAGAAAAGTGTTTTTTTTTATTTTTTATTTATTTATTTTTTACTTGTATATGACTATCAGTGCAAATTATGGAAATTATGCAAATTATTGTGTTCTTCCACAAAGCTTTATCAGCTTTCTATATCGTCCTGTGTCCCTGCGGTTCGGAAATATTTTTTTTTTTTTTCATTACTGCTGCAAAAGGCCTACTACAGTGTCCGCTTCTCACTGTCTTGTTGCCATGCTCAGAATGAGTCATCAGTTCACCGTTGGCTGGCAGGCCTCCAAATCTCTCTGTGCAGAACAAATAGACAAAGCAGCCTAGTGATATCTGCATTACCAGTTGCTCTTATACTGAGTGCTTTATGATGGGTTAGTGTGATTAACACTTGAGTTTCACAAGTATTTGTGAAACTTGTCAGTTTGCTTTTTGCACGTTTTTTTTTTTTTTGCTTGTTACCTTTTTATTTTTAATTATTTTTTAATTATATTTTGCTGTCATTGCATCAACAAAGAAACAAAACTGTTGTTTTGTTGTTTTTTTTGTTTTGAATTTGTGTTTCATCTTGTTTTTTTTTGTTTTTTTTTGTGTTAATAGGTTATAATTCCTCCCCGTATATTTTATCTTAACTTGATATTTAACAAGGGTTACAATAGTTCACTAATAAAAATATTAAAAAAAAAGTCTGTTACTTAAAATAAAATAAACATTAAGTGATATAAAACAGAAAATATACCAAAAACTATAAAATTATACTAAAATGTTGTCACTGCATCAACAAAGGAACAAAACAACAAATGGCTGTTTTTTCATTTCTTTTGTTTTGTTTTTTTGTTTTGCCATTGCATCACCAAACAAAATATAAACGTTCTGTTGTTGTTTATTTGTTTTTCCTTTTCATATTGTTTTTGTTTTGTGTTTTGTGTTTTGTTTCCTTTTTATTAAATTTTTTTGTACTGTTTTTTTCTTTTTGTGTTAATCGGTTACAATACTTCCGCTAATTTTTAATCTTAACTTGATATTTAACCAGGGTTGTATTAGTTAACTAAAACTAAAAAAGGTCTGTTACTTAAAATAAAATAAAAATTAAGTCAAATAAAAGAGATAGATAGATAGATTGTTGTTTATTTGTTTTTCCTTTTCTTTTTATGTTGTTTTTGTTTCATTTCATTTAGCTTTTTTTTTTTTTTTTTTTTTTTGCTTTTTTGTCAATTATAATTCCTCCCCAAATATTTAATCTTAACTTGTTATTTAACCAGGGCTATAATAATAATAAAACAATTAAAAAGGTCTGTTACTTGAAATAAACATTAAGTAAAATTAAATGGATTTTTGTTTTTGTTTTGTTTTGTTCTGTTCTGTTGGGGTTTTTTGTTTTGTTTTGTTTTGTGTTGCCATCACATCAATAAAACAGAATATAAACATTCTCTATTGTTGTTTATTTGTTTTCCCTTTTCTTTTCATGCTATTTTTGTTTTGGGTTTTGTTTTTGTTTTGCTTGTTTTGTTTTTCTTTTGTGTTAATAGGTTATAATTCCTCCCTAAATATTATTAACCAGGTTTATAAAAGTTAACTAACACTAAAACTGTAAAAAAGTCAAAAGTGAAATAAAAAAAAATAAATGTAAAAATATAATCTAATTCAAAATATTGCCAAAAAAAAAAAAAAAACTATAAAATTCTACTAAAATGACAGCGTATTTGACTCATGCTGTCTTTGATCTGCTTTCTCAGTAAATCAATAGATTTAAAATGCCATCACACAGTACTATGGTCTTCTCTACTACATTTCAAACGAGCCATTTTGTTTCATTCACATTTTGTGAATAAAACTAATGAGGTCTGATTGAAAAGATGATCTAAGTCTGTGTCAGAGGAGCAGCGATGAACTGCAGTAACCAGTTTTCACTTTTTTCTGCATTGCAGCTTGCATGGACGATACCACGAGCTGGCTCCACATTTGGTTCCAATGGACTACACCAACGACCCAGATGTTAAAATCCCTTTAGCTCTCATAGTCAACATGCCAGAACTGAAGGTAATTCTGACTATTCACTGTAGAATTTCACTTCCAGTTCGCATACAACAGCATAAGGCAGAAATATTCCCGTTCTCTTGTTTAAGCAACATGATGCTTGTGCAATGACCCTCTCTGCACTTTTAGTTTATATCAAATATAATAGACACTAGTTTTTATAGGGCAAAATTGGTTTTTAATGACCACGCTGGCTGGGCTGTTTATATGACGAAGCACAAGCGGTGGGAGCGAGGGATATTACACCACTATGCTTGTGAAAGTTAACGCTCCATGAGATGGTGCCGTTTCAGCAAATTATGTTAGCGCTTTAGATTTTCCATGGTTGTAAAGACGCATACGTTTAATCGGACTACAGCATCAAGAGATCATTTATAGGATTAGCCAATAAGAGCATTAGCATTATGCTAACATTAAAGTAATAATTATGCTACTTTATGGAGGTAGTGCTTTATTAGCACCATTCCTGAGCTGATAATAGTAAAACTCTTTCAGATTATCTCCTTTCAAAGATGAGCTTGTACTTTTTTTTTTTTTAACTCTGTAAAGCTTACAGTATCATATTTGAAATGCAAATTACTGAAGCCTCTAAATTATCAGTATGATCTGCTTTGCTGAAAAACCTGTTTTTCAGTCTACTGGATTTATAGGTTATGCTTTTTTTAACTAGTAAAGGAAGCCGAGGATTTATTATTACGGTCATATCGCTGATCCAATCTCACCTTTCCTTAATAATTCAGACCCAACCCTCAGTCAGTCAAAATTTGTCAGATGTTACAGTTTCAGAATGAGCCCCATTATGTCCCTCTTGATGGAGACATATTTTTACCAGCCTCTAAAGCCGTCAGATGGACGAAGTAGCTATAAACCCAACCCTAGGAGGTGGATGATACTGATGGAGACCTCTCGAGCTGGGATTGATGAGGCGACGACAGCTTCCAGTTTCCACAGATCCTCTCACCCTTCGTAAACATAAATCTCTACCCCCTTCAGTCTGATAATTAGCCTTTTCGTGCAAAAGTGGAGTGATTTAACACATCACAGCATTAGAGGGCTGTCTACTTGACATCTGCCAATACAAATGCTTCTGAGTTTTTTGACATGTGCTTTACAGTTATTTCAAACAAAACCGTGCATTCAGAAAGCTAATGCAAATTCTTGATTTTTTCTGAAATATTGTTAATCTTCATCATTCAAAACTTGTACTACAAACTTTGTACCACTGTAGCATGAGAGAAGATTACAACTAAATTTTTGGAGGGTTACAGCTTTCAGAAAGGCCCTTGCTTTGACTGACTTTAGCATATCTGTGGCCGCAGGACATCACTAGTTGCTCACACTGCGCTGGTGTGATCTTGGTCCACTCTTCTTTCGCTCTCTTTTATAGTTCGGTAACTATATTGAGTTTCTTAGACATAATTTTGTCGCCAAGAATTTTCCAAGAGATTTTCAGTCTGGTTTAGATTAGAACTCTGGCCCAGCCATTTCGTTAGTTTTATGTTCTTCTCTTCCAGGAAATGCTTTACCTTGCATTAAAATTGCAGGCTGATTGGGAGATACTTGCAAGGAACATGTTGCTGAAGGAGGTTCTGATAAACATTTGCATTCATTCCCTGCCATGTATGTGTATAAGAAAACAGCCCCCAAACCACGATCCTTGCTTCTCCACCTTTCACTGAATTCTTTACACACTTGGTCTTCAGTCTTTCCTCAGATTCCAGTTAGACCCAAATACATTAAACTTGCTCTCATCACTAAAGTGAACTGTGGAGCAGAGTGCTCCTCAGCCAAGGTGAGCTTAGCCTTTTGATTCTCTCTGCTGATGAGAGGTTTGGTCACTGCGGAGTGCACATTCAGTCAGGCTTCTCTTGGCAGGCAATTCCAGCTGCAGTGCTGAACCCACTCCCTATTGAGAGTCTCTGGGTTATACTGTCTTCTTTTTTGGGGAATGAATTGAATTAGTTTCATTGTAAACTTATAAAATCGTAGATTTGGATTGACCAGCTTCTCTCACAATGGCTGAAAGGATTATCCCTTTAGCCTTCATCTGGACAACCTCCTGTTCCAGGGTTGCAGTCACCTTAGAGTGGCCGGCCATCTTGCAATCTCAGTAAAAATTGAAGGAATGCTGCCAGTTAAATAGAGTTTGTCTCATAATTAAGGAAATTAACACCAATAACTTGATGGAAATTAACACCAATAACTTGGACCACAAAACCAGTCATAAGGGTAAATTTTGAAATTCATACATCATCTGAAAGCTGAATAAATAAGTTTTCCATTTATGTATGGTTTGTTAGGAGAATATTTGGCTGAGATACAATTTGAAAATCTGGAATCTGAGGGTGCAAAAAAAAATTTAAATATTGAGAAAATCGTCTTTAAGTTGTCCAAGTTCTTAGCAATGCATATTACTAATCACAAAATAAGTTTTTATATATATTTATGGTAGGAAATTTACAAAATATCTTCATGGAACATGGAACAATTTTGACCCACACAATGTAATTTTGGCAAGTTTTGTGGTCCAAGGTCACATATGTGCAAGGTAGTTTTGAATGCTTGTTGTAGCAGTTTAAGGGTGTTTCAGAAATCCTCCACCTCCCCCAGCTCCACCTGTATAGATCTGCTACTGGGTGATTTCATGTATGTTATATATGTGGGTTATTTCATATGTGTTATATGTGTACCAGCAGCATTTCTTACGTCTGTGGATGTATTTGGAGTAGCAAGCCTCAGTACTTGCTCTGCCTCTGTAGCAGCAGCGTAGCAAATCTATTCCACCAAGACCAAACACATCAACATTGTCATGTATTACCATTTTAAACTCTCTGAGAGTTGTCATTACAGAAATACTATAATAGAAAATAGATTGTACTAATAATATACTAAGACTGGTTTTGCAGTCCAAGGTCACATATGTGCAAGGTATTTTTGAATCAAACTAATTAAATAGTAGGATTCCAGCAAATGCTTGAATTTCTTTACTACTGATTCAACTTTTTTTCTGTTTAACACCTGTTTCAGTTGATAGCAGTGTTTCATGAAGGCTGTTCAGTCTGAGTCATCAATCTAATTACTAACAGATTATTTGGTTTCATGTAAACAAAAGTAATGTAAAATCATGCTTGAAGTTCCTTCAGGGTGAACTGTGGCGCTTGCTATGACTCATACTAGAGACTGGAACAAATACCTAACCTGAAGTAACATATTCAGAACTGTATGTGCTACTAACATAACTTATACCTCAAATCCTGTGTGTTAAATTTCCTTTGACCTTGTGGATAGTAAAACGAGGACCAAAAATATCACTTGGGATGGTTGTGTTTATAATTATGCACAGGATGTTGAGTGTTTAAAGCAGAGCTGAGACATCAGGGTTGATACTGCTGTGCCGTGTTCATGCTACTGTTCCCAGAGCTGTCGAGTCAGCTAGTAGCACAGGGCATAAAAATTCCTTTAGGCCAATAGCCAGTAAGAAATATATGGGCGCCAGTTTGGGGAGTCAGCTTTTCTACATTTTATACATGACTCACTCAGCAAAACTCCCTCTGCTGCACACATGCCACACATTTGCACTCTGCAGCCAGGCCTAAATACAATCTGCAGATGTTTTCTGCATCTACATTGATTTTTAAGGAAAAATATATTAACTTAATAGTTAGGTATTTTTATGGTGACACCATTGTACTTTTTTTATAAAATGAATCTGATATAATCACATCATTAATCACATTCAGCGCAGCTGATTGGTTCTTTTCACATCACCAGCCAATGAGATTAATGCTCAGCATTCAAATACTTGGATAGTGCTTGTTCTAGCAGTTGCAGTGTGCTTCAGAAACCCTCCACCTCCCTAATTCCACCTGTATAGATCTGCTACAGGGTGGTTTTATGTATCTTATATATGGGGGTTATTTTCATATGTGTTATATGTGTAGTAGCAGTATTTCTTACATCTGTGGATGTATTTGGAGTAGCAAGCCTTGGTACTTGCTCTGCCGCAGCAGCGTAGCAGATCTATTCCACCAAGACCAAACACATTAACATTGCCATGTATATTACCATGCTAAACTCTCTGAGAGTTGTCATGACAGAAATACTATTATAAAAAATGGATTATACTAATATTAAATTAATATTGCAGCCTCTTTAGTTCTTTTAAAGTACAATCCTAATGAAAGATTCCATTTCTGTTTTTTAGGAGAATCCATTCAGGAATCGGATTGTGGAATCGTTCTCTGAAGACGGCCAGGGGAACCTCAGTTTCAACGATTTTGTAGACATGTTTTCGGTTCTCAGCGAAATGGCTCCTAGAGAACTGAAAGCCATTTACGCTTTTAAAATATATGGTAAAGTCATATTTTATTACCTCATGTACAGTCCGCAAGAACAAAAATATAAAATGTTTTACAATGTGATTGTCACAATGCACAGTTTTAGAGGTTGTAATAAACATTTATATTGCAACTTTCATAAACGGTGCAGCAACTTTATAACTTGAACACCTTTTGTGGTTAATTCTCATCTTCTTATTTTGTTCTTAGACTTCAATGTGGATAATTACATCTGCAAGGAGGACTTAGAAAAGACTTTAAACAAGTTAACAAAGGAGGAGCTAACACCAGAGGAGGTTAATCTGGTGTGCGAGAAGGCCATTGAAGAGGCCGACCTGGATGGAGACAACAAGCTCTCCTTTGCCGACTTTGAGAACATGATCTCCAGGGCTCCTGACTTTTTAAGGTAAGAGCAATGGATGGAATAAACTGACTTATTTTCACAAATGTATTCTAATCAGCATTCAGTTTTGCTGTCATTACTTATTACAAATTATAATTTAAAGTTTGGATTTTGGTAGCTCAATATATTTCAGGTGGTGGAGAATGCGGGCACAATTCTCATTATATAATTTCATGCATTACTAACATAGATAAAATTGAATAAAATTGTCTAATCTAACTCAAAACAATGACAATTTAATGTTCCCTAGAATTCTGTAGTGCTAGCTTAGCAACATGCTAACATCAAACTTGTTGAAATCTATTGGATCTATTGAGTCTACACTATTTGTATCCTGTAAAAATTTGCTACCTGTGTGGAATTTCCCAAATCACTTCCTTATTAGCTGCTTCTTTTAATAGCATGCTGCCTTAAAAAGCTGCTGCTTGTGTACTAGTAACTATTTTGTACTTCACTTTAATGATACTTCTGATTTATTGGAAGTTAATGTGCTCACATTGGACATACTGAATACGTCCAGTAAAGCTAGTTGCTAATGTTCTGGTTAGCTCTTTAATCTGGAGGCACACTGCTACAATTTGGCTACAGTACGCTTAAATATGCTTTATGGGGCAAGAGTTCTTCTGCTTGGCTTTTACAGGCCTTTTTGGACTGTACCTCAATGACCACATGATTGAGAGTGACAGGATGGTTTTGTACTGTCATTTAGAGACCTGGATGGCAAACAAATCTAGAATTGCTTCCAGCAGCTGTCAGTCAAAGAGAGATATACTTTCTTGAATACTCAAAGAAAGATAATGTCGAAGGAATGTATGCCCTTAGCATTCTGCTGACTTTTCTGCTACTTTTTTGTTAAGGTAAAGTGCGATATTTATGCACTAACAAATTACAAAATCAACAAATAAACAACAGTGTTTTGTGTGACTCAGCATTTTAACGCTTTAACGGGAACATGTACCCCTAAATCAGATCTCATAGACACATTTATTATAGGGTTTAAGGATAAACAGTGCTACAAGAGACACTTTTAATCTTGTTTCAGTTTGTTTTAAAGGGATATTTCACCCAATAATGAAAATGGTCATTATTTACTCATCCTCATGTTGTTCCAAACCCGTAAGACCTTCGTTCATCTTTTCAGAAAACAAATTAAGATTTTTTTTATGAAATCTGAGAGCTTTCTGACCCTGCATAGACAGCAACAAACTTATAAAACTTATAAAACATATAGAAACAAATATGCACAATTCAATCTTTGTGAATTCCTCCAGGGTTCGTACAAGATGTTTAAATTGTTGTACTTGAATTTGACTTTTTAAAATGTAAGCCTGGAAAACCCTTGAAAATAGCAATATTCCTGAAGAGGTACTTGAAAAGTGCTTGAATTACTGAAAGACAATGTATGTATGAAATAAGTGGTTAAAGGGGTCCTATTATGCTCTTTTACAAAGTCTTGATTTTGTTTTGGGGGTGTACTAGAACATGCTTAAATGCTTGGTGGTTCGAAAAATGCATTATTTCTTAACATAATTTACATTATTACAATACATTTCTCCCAGCCTGGCACATATGGCTCGATTAGTTGCAGGTTTAATGAAGGCCCGCCTTCCAAAAAACTAAATGTATTGTGATTGGATAGCTGTGTTCAATACTGCCATGCCCCTTGTCAAAGAAGCAAGTTCCATGTACAACTGTTAGCGCAAGCTAGATTAAAGTGATTCTTACGTTTTAAATATGGATATTTTTCTTACAAAAATGCATCAGTTCACTACAGGAGGCCTTTATTAACCCCCCGGAGACGTGTGAGGCACTTTTTATTATGCATGGATGCATATTATTGGACTTGTTTTGGACTGATGAGGAGAAATACCCGTCTATGCCGTTCTAAAGCTTGGGAGTGCCAGAATAAATTTTAATATAACTCTGATTGCTGCGGCGCGTTACAGCTATGAAGCGGCCACTCTAGTCAATGCTTGTGTTTATACCCGCCACGCTGCGACTCGTTGAAGCGGTTCTGCATTGCTAAAGTTAGGCTAATCCCCCACCCCCTACCCTCCCTCCAACAATTCGAATTTCCGTGGGCGGGATTTAATTTAATGATATTCTAATGGACCGCGTTGTGACATCATTGCATGCGGAAAACAAACTTTGTGGTCCAAAGGAGCCGTTCGTTGTAGTTCTTGAAAAGGGATTTTTTAAAAACAAAATATCTCCTTTTGGAGTGGACTTTGAGTTTTGTAACTTTGTAAATCTTTTTTATGCCCAAAGATACACACCACACACTGACTAAAGTTCAAAAAGTGAAAAGCATAATAGCACCCCTTTAAATTTGTCAACAAGCACATATGTTTTTACGCAAAATTCACACAAGTCAAAAAACATCATACCTTTTTTGCTTATTTCAGTTAATGTCAGGAAACAATCGAGCTAAGCAAGTAGTAGTAGTTGTCGTGTAAACATGACTGAAGATCGAAAAGAGGAACAGATGAAGCTGTAGCTGAACAGATGAGTAATTTACATTGGAACCGGTCCGACTGATTCAAACTTGTGACTTCGATCATTTATTTCAAGTGATTCACTAGCAAAAGCTAGATCAAATTAAAAGAGCCATTCATTATCGAATTTCGATATCGCTTGTAACGATTTTAAAAAGCACGTAGTGATGGGTGTAAGGGGGCTGCTTTGCATGTACTCTGTATATTCCAGTTTACATCAGTTAGGGTGTGTCGAAAAACTCCTATCCATTTTCTTGTCCAACTTCAAAATCATCCTACATCGCTGTTTTAACTTTTTTGTAAAGGGTGTTTGACCTTCTTTGCACGTTCACTTTGTAAACACTGAGTCGGTACTTCTGCAGCGATTTAGGATGATTTTGAAGTTGGAGGAGAAAATGAGATGGGAGTTTTTCGACCTACCCTGTCTTGAATCGGAGTACACAGAGTTCACGCAGAGCAACACAAGATGAGCATTTAAGGTTAAAATATATATAGTATATAAATTGTCAATTTTTTTTAGAAAATAACCGATCGTTTCGCTAGCCTAGCCTGAGATTGTTTAGAGCCTTTTGAAGCTGCATTTAAACTGCATTTTGGAAGTTTAAACTTGCAGGCACCATAGAAGTCCACTATATGGAGAGAAATCCTGAAATGTTTTCCTCAAAAAACATAATTTCTTTACGAAGAAAGAAA
The DNA here is from genome assembly GCA_036247105.1 of Cirrhinus mrigala. Classification (NCBI taxonomy): domain Eukaryota; kingdom Metazoa; phylum Chordata; class Actinopteri; order Cypriniformes; family Cyprinidae; genus Cirrhinus; species Cirrhinus mrigala. Next base: position 10,021,861 of record CM070031.1, read on the forward strand.
GACATGAACTTCTTGGAGGACAAGGGGGTGATTAAACTATCCGTAAATTTTTGTTCTGGAAGTGAACCTCTTTAATGCAGTACGATTATAAACACAACAACAAAAAAAAAAAAAACTAAAAGAAAAAAGAAAGTATGCACAAATACAAATCCGTTAAGCAAATTAACAGTGGTTTTACTATAGTAAAAGTGTAGTACACTTCTTTTATGTAGTATACTATTTCTCTTTTTTAAATTTGAAAAGAAAGACATTGTTCGATAAATGAGATATCTGATTGTAGTCCTTGAAAATCAAGAAAGTAGTGCTTGAAAAGTCATTGAAAGTCCTGGAATTTCATTTTAGACTATCTGTACGAACCCTGTTTCTCCCTCACTGTTTTAAATATTTATTCAAATGACAGTACAGTGTGACATGTGGTTAAAACTGTCCTTTCAAGAGAATGACACAGCACTTCCCACAAGTGACGCATTCACAGGTGGTTAATGTCTATTGTTGAAGATCTATGACAAAGGTTTGGAACTCAATTCTTTCTGCTATTCGATCTGGTGGAATTCCAAATTCATTTCAGAATCAATTTAATTATCAAAATGCCATCAGAAGCCATCTGCTCCTCATCCCGGTTCTTCTCGAATACTTTTTAATATCGCAAAGCTCAATTTTCATCAGTTACCAGTGAGACAGCAAAAATCGACTTTTGTGGTGGTTAAGACTATAAAACGCAAATCCTAAAATATATATCCTGGGTTTGTCACTTTTTTGGACAATGATGCTATCGCTTTAGGGACATGAAAGGACATAATTCGATTTTGACCGGCCCTTAGTTTTTATCTCTAATCTAATATGCTCTCTTTGTCATCTTTCTGTACTGCAGCACCTTCCATATACGAATCTAATATGGCTTCAGCGGAAGACGCCAATGGTGATGTTCCTTGAACAGACAAGTCCACAATGGAGGATAAATGTCTACTGTTGTTTTCCTTTCACTTTCGGAAGCACACTTGACAGGATTACTGACAAATGCATGGCTGTTTCTTCACCATTGGAAAGTGTGGATCAGAAATCCCTAGTGTTTTCAGAAAGAGGAAATGGAAAGTTGAGGCCTTTGTGGGTTTGACCCACACACCTCGTCCTGGAGTAAAACTGGCGTGGATGTAAACCACTTTTATGGGCTTCTACCAATGTCCGTGGCACATTGGACACAAATTTAACTCACTCTCCCACTTCTAAGACTCTTATTTGGGATCAAATAAATCATGGGACAGTTTTCATTCAGGAAGGGACAAACAAACTGGACAAGAGAGTGAGAGAGAGGGCTACAAGCACATTATTGGCATCAGCGCCACCGAGACAGTGTTTTCTACAGCTATGCAATCTTTCTCCATAAAATGCATGAATTAGATTACGTTCCCCACCTTTTCCCGTTCCCTAATGTCCCTACAGCTTCGCCATTTCACAATCTAATTGCTTATAGAACTGGAGCATGACGACAATCATATCTAAATGTTCTCCAGTTGAATGAAGGGCTCTGTCATCATATATTCTCTAATTGTCTTCTCTGTCATTCGCTCTCCATGTATTTGTTCCGCCCGCAGATCCCTCTATCCCTTCTGTCCTAACTTGAGGTGTTAGCGTCAAACTGTCTCTTACCTTTTTTCAGTATTTGATGTGATAGAGGGCATTTGACTTAACTTTTAATAAAGTTTTTCTGTTGATTGTTGACTGAGTGCATCTGTTGATGTTTTGGAGTTAATGCTTGATTTTGGTGAAATTACGAAGAATGTTCACGCCAAAATCACCACAAACAGTACTCAATCAATATACCCTTACTTATGGTGGTGGAGTTTTCTGGTTACCAGCCTATACCTAATTACTTACCGTTTTTATTATAAATATTTGAACTGTACATTGCATATTTGAATATAATTTTAGCCAGGCCCCAGTCATGGCCCTGGTTGTTTCTTTGTCCTCTTCACGTTTTAGTTCAAGCCCCATGCCGCTGCGAACCAACCAGCCTTAACAATAAAGATGGGCCAACAATGATTCTTCAGCCTATCCTGTCGTATTCCACTTTAATGACTTTTTAAGCTGAATGAGATCGTTAGGAGCAGCGCTGCCTCAGCACTCGTATGATTATACACAGCACGCTTTGAGCCCGGTAAATCTCCACCCAGAGATGCACAGAGCTGTCCTTGGCCATATTAGTTCAGCTGATGATTTACTGGGTCAGACGCTTCCTGTCCTTTTAAGTGGGTCCAACATTGATTCAAGTGTGTTACGTTGTTTTTGCAAGGTGATGTTTTTTAAAGATGTAAACGTATATGTTATGCTTTGTTTTGGGGGATTTTTTTTTTGACAGAGGATGTGTTTGCCAGAATATTTTGGGAGTTTGCTATGGCATTGCTATTTGAATGCTAGGCTGTTTTGGGTGATTGCTAGGTCAGAGTCCCACCTGAGATCAATATATATAGTTCATATTTCAACTATATCTAGAGAATACAGTTATGGCCAAAAATATCTGCACCCTTGCAATTCTGTCAGAAAATGCAACACTTCTCTCAGAAAATTGTTCCAATCGCAAATGTTTTGGCATTCACATGCTTATTGTTTTTGTTAGCACTGCAACAACACAAAAAAACAGAGAGGAAAAGTCAAACTTGATCAAATTTCACACAGAACTCAAAAATAAACTGAACAAAATTATTGGCACCTTGTCAACATTGTAAAAAATAATTGCTTTTCAAGCATGTGATGCTCCTGTAATTTGTATTTAGACACACCTGTGGCAAGTAACAGGTGTGGGCAATATAATAATCACACTTGCAACCAGTTAAAAAAAGTTAAGAAAAGTTGACTCAACCTTTGTGTTGTGTGTCACACTGAGCAAGGAGAGAAAGTGGAAAGAAGTGTAAAGAGTTGTCTGAGGATTTGAGAGAAAAAATTGGACAAGCTCAAGAAATCTTAATGTTCCTGTGTCCACTGTGCGTAATATCATCAAGAGGTTTACAGCCCACGGCACTGTAGCTAACCTCCCTGGACGTGGACGGAAGAGCAAAATTACAACAAAGGATTGTTTGAATGGTGGATAAAGAACCCCGATTAACTTCCAAACAAATTCAAGCTGATCTGCAGACACGGGGTACAACTGTGTCAGCTCGCACTATCCATCGCCATCTGAATAAAAAGGGACGCTATGGTAGGAGACCCAGGAGGACACCACTGCTGACACAAAGGCATAAAAAAGCAAGACTGGAGTTTGCCAAAACTTATGTGACAAAACCACAATCCTTCTGGGAGAAAGTACTGTGGACAGATGAGACAAAAGTAGAGCTTTTTGGTAAAGGACATCATGACACTGTTTACAGAAAAAGAAATGAGGCCTTCAAAGAAAAGAACACAGTCCCTACTGTCAAACATGGTTCAAAGATGTTTTGGGGTTGCAGTGCTGCTTCTGGCATTGGATGCCTTGACTGTGTGAACGGTGTCATGAAATCTGATGATTACCAATGAATTTTGGGGTGCAACATAGTGGCCAGTTTCAAAAAGCTGCGTCTCCACCAGAGGTCATGGGTCTTCCAGCAGGACAATGACCCAGAACACACTTCAAAAAGCACTCAGAAATGGATACAAACAAAGCGCTGGAGAGTTCTGAAATGGCCAGCAATGAGTCCAGATCTGAATCCCATAGAACACCTGTGGAGAGATCTCAAAACAGCAGTTGGGAGAAGGCATCCTTCAAATCTGAATAGCCTGGAGCAGTTTGCAAAAGAAGAGTGGTCCAAAAGTAGAGAGGTGTAAGAAACTCATTCATTGTTACTGGAAGCAATTTATTTCAGTTATTGTTTCCAAAGGGGGTGCTACCAAATATTGTTAAGGGTCCCAATAATTTAGTCCAGTGCACTTTTTGGGTTCTGTGTGGAATTGTATCACATTTGACTTTTCTTCTCTATTTTGTGTTGTTCCAAAGCAAACAAAAAATAAAATAAAATAAAGTAAAATAAATGTGTAAGTACCAAAACATTTGTAACAGCAACAATTTTCTGATTGCATTTTCTGACAGAATTGCAAGGGTGCCGATATTTTTGGCCATGACTGGTAGTTTGTATGGAATTGTATTGTGGCCCAAGTGTGCCACATACGAAGAAAATCATGCTTTTGTAAATCATAAAAAAGAATTCATGACAGACTATGATCTATCTCATAATTTTAGTTTACAGTATGCCACAATGCCACAATTGTTTACATAAACATAATCTAGAAGTAATATGCAATTTTCTGTCCTGTTTTTGACCCCTCTCAGCAAAACGATCTGTTTGAATAGGTGTGGTGGATTGTAGACTCAGAAGTAAACACCCACTGCTGTGATTGGCTAACAGTGTACATTCATTTCTCAAAGATGGACACAACTGTGATTTAGGTTTAAAATGCATAAATAACTCAATAATTATCAAATGATCTGTAAGCGAGACGATCTGAAAGCAATAGTGACCATGTAATGAATACAGTTACTTGCGCTTTTGTTGCGACATCACTGTTGGATATAGACAGCACATCATTGTCATTTCAGTCTTTTTGAAAATCCTGTGTCGAATTGTGTCACTTTGGTTACCCCAAATAAGAGAATGAGTGTTGCGTCGCTGACGCTATGGGTAATTGTAAATGAATCCACAGTAAAATTAAGTGAACAAAAGTTCTTACTGACGTGCTCTGGAACTTCATTAAAAATAAAGTTGATCTACCCTTTTCTAATGTTGGGATCAGAAGGAAGGCCATGCAAAGACTGTTTTTTCCACAAACTGTGTCGTATTCAAAGTGACCTTTATCATTTAGTTGCTGCGTAGACCTGCACGTCGCCTCTCTGGTAAACACTATGTACGAATTGGTGGGCGGGGCTAAACAGGCAGTGATGTTGATCTTCTTCTGCAGAGGCGGTGCTTATCCACACTATTACATCACAGAGTAGGACAGTCATTTTGGCAGACTTCCTTCAATAAAAGCTGTTTTTAGACTAATGACAAAGATTTGAGTTCTGAAAATTACAGGATGTTTTTATAGTACAATGACCTCTTATTTCAAAAGATCAAGGAATTTTTGTTTTCTCAGTTCATGACCCCTTTTAATTGGTCATCATTGACTTGTCATCTTGATAATCTTGACATTTGTTGTAATTATGACTTGTCTATCTATAATTGTTTTTTGTCATAATTTTCACTTTTTTTGTCACTTTTGATTGTCTTTTTGATTGACTTTTTATCTCTTAATTTCAACTTTGTCATGAATGATTTGTCATCTTAATTGTCTTGACATTTGTCGTAATGACTTCTATCTCATAATTGTTTTGGTCATCATTTTAACTTTAGTCATGATTATGGCTTTATCTCATAATTTCAACATTGTCACACCCTTATTATACACCCTTATGTTGTTATAAAACTGTATGACATTCTCCCTTTTGTGGAACGCAAAAGAAGTCTGTACTTTGTTTTTTTGTTTTTGTTTATGTTCATACAATGAAAGTCAATGGGGTCAGGGTGAATATGAATGAACTGTCCCTTTAAATGCTGAAAAAAGCATCCATTATCTAATGGATGCTTAATAAGGTTTCTCTCATTGTTTTCATCATTAAACCAGAACTTTGACATACACATACCGGAAACAACTAAAGTGGACTTTAAAATAAATACAAATGCACTTAGACCTTTGTTAATGGTCAAAAAATCCCATTTGCAGGGCTTACATAACCCATGAAAATGCTTCTCAGACATAAAACAAGGCATGCCTGAATGAATTGGTGAGGGACCGCTTTGGCGATATCACGGTGGTGTGCAGTCATTAGGGATAACGCCGCCTGCGCTAATATGCAGTTAATTCCTCATCCCGTTACCTTCAACTCCCTTTATGAGGACTGTATTAAAAACTCCAGTGGGATGTAAGTGCTGATGATGCGCCTCCGTTAATTACGCCTCTCACCCTGAGCATCTGCTGATTTAGATGTGCTTCTGTTCTAGTCTGATACAGCCACTCAGGCTGCTGACAGTAATGTAGGCATTAGAGCATTGATTCTTCTGGACGCGGGACATAAAATGGGACGTCAGTGACTCACACGTGCTCGGCGGCTCGCGCACACACTCGCTGTGCTGGCCTTGGCTGCCCTCTAATCTTATTAGCCCAGTGATGTTTGCCAATATGGCATCCCGAGTGTTTCAAAAACAATCCATTTTGGTGTTTTTTAGGAGCCAGTTCGATAACAAAGGCAGGGTATATATCAGTATTACTGGATGTGTTCAAGTAATGGCTTTTTCGTCAGGCAAACGCAGTACACTAATCTCCTGATCAATAATGATAAACAAGGAAACACAATACGTCCTTTCGAGTCTGCAAACACAATATCCTACATTTACACAATGCTTTTACATCCACTTTTGGAGCTTTACCATTAGCATTAGCATTCCAGATGTCTATTTTGCCACTGTAGCCATATGCTAACATGATTTAGCATAGTAGTGTGTGTTTCTAAGTGGGTTTATCTGAAATCAGAATCCACCTGACTGTAAAAAGCTCAAGTATTTAAAGTGGCGGATGACAAAACTGCAGCCCACGCTTAAGCAGGACATTAGAGTTTGTTAATGGTACCATTATATTTATATCTTTTTATCACTTTTTTTCATTATTGCTTTTGTGTAAACAGGCCTTTGCTGTACATCTGTATGATTCTGCTAAAGATGCCATCTACTGTCGAAATGCCAAATTATATTCTCTAGCTGTTGAATGCAATTCGGTTGTTAATGCCATGCATTGTGGAATTGACTGAGTACTGGTGCTGTCAAATTATTAATCGTGATTAATGGCATTCAAAATGAAAGTTTTTGTTTACATAATACACTGACAAAAATTATAAATGCAACACTTTTGTTTTTGCCCCCATTTTTCATGAGCTGAACTCAAAGATCTAAGACTTTTTCCATGTACACAAAAGGCCTATTTCTCTCAAATATTGTTCACAAATCTGTCTAAATCTGTGTTAGTGAGCACTTCTCCTTTGCCGAGATAATCCATCCACCTCACAGGTGTGGCATATCAAGATGCTGATTAGACAGCATGATTATTGCACAGGTGTGCCTTAGGCTGGCCACAATAAAAGGCCACTCTAAAATGTGCAGTTTTACTGTATTGGGGGGGTTCAGGGGGTCCGAAAACCAGTCAGTATCTGGTGTGACCATTATTTGTCTAAAGCAGTGCAACACATCTCCTTTGCATAGAGTTGATCAGGTTGTTGATTGTGGCCTGTGGAATGTTGGTCCACTCCTCTACAATGGCTGTGCAATGTTGCTGGAGATTGGCAGGAACTGGAACACGCTGTCGTATACGCCGATCCAGAGCATCCCAAACATGCTTCATGGGTGACATGTCCGGTGAGTATGCTGGCCATGTAAGAACTGGGATGTTTTCAGCTTCCAGGAATTGTGTACAGATCCTTGCAACATGGGGCCGTGCATTATCATGCTGCAACATGAGGTGATGGTCGTGGATGAATGGCACAACAATGGGCCTCAGGATCTCATCACGATATCTCTGCACCTGTGTTCGTAGTCCATAACATACGCCTGCCCATATCATAACCCCACCGCCACCATGGGCCACTCGATCCACAACGTTGACATCAGCAAACTGCTCACCCACACAACGCCATACACGCTGTCTGCCATCTGCCCTGTACAGTGAAAACCGGGATTCATCTGTGAGGAGAACACCTCTTCAAAGTGCCAGATGCCATCGAATGTGAGCATTTGGCCACTCAAGTTGGTTACAACGACGAACTGCAGTCAGGTCAAGACCCTGATGAGGACGACGAGCATGCAGATGAGCTTCCCTGAGACGGTTTCTGACAGTTTGTGCAGAAACTCTTTGGTTATGCAAACCAATTGTTGCAGCAGCTGTCCGGGTGGCTGGTCTCAGACGATCTTGGAGGTGAAGATGCTGGATGTAGAGGTCCTGGGCTGCGGTTGTGAGGCCAGTAGGAGGTACTGCCAAATGGTAGAGAAAAGAACATTCAATTCCCGGGCAACAGCTCTGGTGGACATTCCTGCAGTCAGCATGCCAATTGCACACTTCCTCAAAATTTGCGACATCTGTGGAATTGTGCTGTGTGATAAAACTGCACATTTTAGAGTGGCTTTTTATTGTGGCCAGCCTAAGGCACACCTGTGCAATAATCAGTAATCATCTTGATATGTCACACCTGTGAGGTGGATGGGTTATCTCTGCAAAGGAGAAGTGCTCACTAACACAGATTTAGACAGATTTGTGAACAATATTTAAGAGCAATAGGCCTTTTGTGTACATAGAAAAAGTCTTAGATCTTTGAGTTCAGCTCATGAAAAATGGGGGCAAAAACAAAAGTGTTGCGTTTATAATTTTTGTCAGTGTGTATGTGTGTCACGAATGCCTACTGTGAAGAGCAAGGAACACGGAGACGAGGGATAATCACAAACAACAGTCTTTAATAAACATCCAAGGGGTAACACAGGCAGGCAGGAGACCGTAGCACATCACACGAAGACGTTCAACACCAGACAATTGAATCATGAGGCAGACAACACTATAAATACAGGGCTTAACACGACACAGGTGAATCAAATGAGGTAATCAACAAGAGGGAGATACTAGGTAATGGGGAGAAAAACGCACACAGATAATCCATGGGCGTGACATTAGGCCCCCCCCTCCTGGAAGGCGCGTTCTTGTACTGCGGGAACAACATGGGGAGGGACGGATGGGAACTTGGGAGGAGGCCTGGGAGGAGGACGGACACCCAGGAGGGGGCTGGCAGACAGAGTCCAGGGTGGTGATGATGGAGGGAGGAGCCAGGGAGAAGACAGGAGGGACATGGAGCAGGCGGTGCCAGGTGGGACCCAGGCCACAGCTGTAATGGTGACCCAAGGTGGAGCCGTTGGAGGAGGAAGGGCAGACAAATCTAGAGGGCCAACTGACAGCGGCAGAGCAGATGATGGACGAGCCCAGGATGGAGACAGAGAGCCGATGAGCCAGGGTGATGAGGAGGTTCCAGAGGGCCGAGGTGGAACAGAAGGCTCCGATGATCGATGCGGAAGTGTGGATCCGAATGGCCGCTGTGGAGCCGGCTCTCACACCTGGTGCCGGTTGCATAAACTTAGCCTCTGTATTGAGACAGTGTCTTAATAACTAGTTTAACCAACTAGTAGTTAGCTTAGGCGTAATAAGTCTTACTTTCTGGATTCAACTTGGACTAATCTACTGTATTAGTAAACCGAATTTTAAAATTTATGACAAGTCTGACCAGAAAAAAAATAGATGACTAACTTTTAAGCCTAGTCTTAACCTTTTATGCAACCGGTGTATAATGGTCTGTATAAATACACACACATACAGGATATATTTTGAAAATATTTACATGCGTATATATGAATACACATGTACATATGTGAATATATAAACATAACATTTTTCTTAAATACATACTGTGGCGGGACCAGCAAAAGACAGACACAGTGGGCGTGACATCAGGCCTCGGAGAGGCTTTTATTGAACAAATTAAACAAAAGTGTCCAAAAAGTGGAAAAATAAAGAGTCCAAAATAAACAGGGGATCTGGTGTCGTCGTCGTGCTGGGGGTTCCGTAAAGGAGGGGCAGTGTTCGCAAAGGAAGGTTCCAGGTAAGGGGCGGAGTCCGGTGGCCACATGTGCTCCCCTCTGAGGTCCGCAAGGGGCAGTGGCTTCATCTAGTGGCTTCGTCCACCTTGGCCTATGGCAGTTCCTGGAGATTAAACGGATCGGCATCCTTGCCCGCAGCTGTCTAATGGGTGCAGTTCACGTCCGGACCGCTGGTCCAGCAGCTCGTCACTTCGGCGGCATTCGATCCCTCAACACACCCTTCCTGGACCCACAAGAACACCAGCGTGCATGCACGGGGAAGAGACCGGTCTCCTGAGGAGAGGCGCGCTTGGCCTTTTCAACAGCTGTTTCGGCGCCCCTCCTCTCCCGCACACCCACTCCCATCAGGAGCCTGGTGAAGGGAGGCGATGACCGGACGGGATGATGATGATGGTGATGATAAATATGGGGGAGACAGCCGACTCGTCACACATACATACATACATGTGTGTGTATTTATATATACAAAATAAATATACACAGTACGCATATATAATGTAAACAAAAACTTATTTTGGATTTGACTACTGAGTACGCTTGATAATGTCCACTGTTTTCCGACACCATTACAAACAGCTGTCCCCTTAAATAGTGCACTATATAAGGGTATAGGCAGTGATTTTTTTTGGCATGCACAACTCCTCTCCCACAGCCTCATGGGATATAAAAGTGTGGAATTAGTAGGTTATCCGGGTACTTATGGCAGCTGTTTATGAATACTACAATTTCTGACATACTAATCTTTCTCATACTGCTTTTCACCAGGGAGGTATGCATATTTGGCTGCAAGGTTTGACTGGTTAGCTTAGCCACATTAGCTTTGCTGGTAGATGCCATTGTGTCGTACAGAGAAGGACACATTTTGTAGACCATCTCTCGTCTTTGCTTAAATCTGCCTGAAGTTCTGCTGTCTGTGTGATGACTCTTATTTACGATTTCTGCTGCCCACGAAACCCAGATCAGTCACTCTTGGCAGCTTTATTGTCCCCTTTTACATGAAGATCTTGTCCGACACCATTTGGTCCCTTGAGTTTGTGCGTAAGCGTGCAAATCACAGTCTTGCTTCTCCAAGGAGTCAGAAAGGCAGCTATAAATTTCTTCCAGATATAAATCACATGTGAGGATATCACCTCTACTCTCTGTAGGGAGTGAGAAAGTTTCTTTGTGATGTGAGTAAGTTTCTAGGAAACAATAAATGTGTAGTTGTGTCTGATTCCCGTGATCAATAGTCCTATAATTAAATCCATATGGTTATACAGTTATCCATATACACTGTTTAGCTTTTTTTAATAAATCTTCTGAGCCAGCTGAAGCAGAACATTAATGTTCTTTGTTTGTCCTTAGTTGACCAGTCATGGTTGTTTTATGTTACCCAAGCTAATTCTTCTACAGGATGTAGCATACAATTGCTAGCAGTGTTTTCAAGACCAGCTCATTGGAGTCTGAAAACAACGTAGCTGTAGTTTCTAGCTGGTCTTAGCTGATCATTAGCTCAGTCCTAATAACTTAGCAAGCACCACCCTCTTGAAAAAATAAATAAAAAATAAAAAATAACAGCTAAAACCAGTCTTAGCTGGTTTAACCTGGAAGAGACTGGTTTTAGCTGGTCGTTCCAGCTGGTCTCCCAGCCTGACCAGCTAAGGAAGTGGCCAAAACCCCTCTAAAACCAGGCTGCTGACCAGCTAAGTCCAGACTGGATGACCAGCTAAAACCAGCCAACTAGCTTAGGCTGGTTTTAGCTAGGTTTTTTTTTTTTTTTCTCAGCAGGGCTAATAAAAATTAATAAATCAAAAGCTTAAGCTGTTTACAGAAAAAAATACTCACTTAATCACGTCATAAGTATTAGCTAGTTGTCAGTATCTTAGCAAACATTATTATTAATGAATAAACAGAGAGTTTATCATATTGTGAGTATTAGCTGATTGCTAATAGCTTAGTAAGCCAAATAAATTAAAAAATGAGCTAGTTTACAGATAATGTGACACCCTCAACCATGTTATGAGTATTAGTTGGTTGTCAGTTGCTTAGCAAGCACCATTAATTAATACAGAAAGCTAAACAGAGAGTGTAATGTGACTTACCAGTGAGTATTAGCAGATTGCTAACACCTTAGCAAGCAAAACCGTTGAACAAATAAACTAGTTTACAGATGTGACACACTTCAGCAATGTGTCTAGTTGCTAACAGCTTAGCAAGCATCATTAATGAATAAACAGAACGCGTGATGTGACTGTCACATTGTGAGTATTAGCTGATTGCTAATAGCAAGCAAAATAAATGAGCAAGCTAGTTTACAGATAATGTGACACAAGTATTAGCTGGTTGTCAATGGCTTAGCATGCACCATTAATGAATAAAAAGAGAGCTAAAGTTTACAATGTGACTCAAGTCATGTAATGAGTATTAGCCTATCTGGTTTCTAATAGCTTTGCAGGCTTTATTAATGAATAAACAGAAAGCGTGATGTGACTTAGTCATATTGTGAGTATTGGTTGATTATCAATAGCTTAGAAAGCACCATTAATGAATAAACAGAGCTAGACAAAACTCACCTAATCATGTAATGAGTATAAGCTTAGCAAGCATCATTATTGAATAAACAGAAAGTGTGATGTGACGTACTGTACCAGTCATATTGGGAGTGTTAGTTGATTGCTAATAACTTAGCAAACTAAATAAATGAATACATAAGCTAGTTTACAGATAATGTGACACACCTCCATCCATAAGCCAAAGAAACAAAACATTGTTGGTGAGCACAAATTAAGCAAGGCTTTGTAACACTAACCATAGATTAACCATGGTATTTGTAATAAAACTTCAGAATTAACTATGGTTTTATTACAGTAAATGCATACTAACCATGTTTTTTAGTTTGTTTGTTTTTTGTTTTTGTTTTTTTTTTTTTTTGTTTTTTTTTTTGGCTTATGGATTACCATGTGTTTAATCACAGTTTTACTACAAATACCATGGTATAAACTAAACTATGGTTAGTGTAAAGCAAAACCTTGGTTAGGTTACCATGGTTTAGTCACTGTGGGTTTTTTTTTTTTTTTTTTTTTAATTTGTAGTAAAAACCTGGATTAATTTTTGTTGGCTGATTAGCTAATTTTCATAAGCACCATTAATAAATAGATGCAATTACAGATAATATCTCTGTCACATTATATTTGTATAATATTTGTACTACACAGTCACAAAGATGTTGTTGTTGTTATCTGCTATAATTGTTAGCTGCTAGTGGTAGCTATTTAACAAACACTTTAGAAATGATAGTTTATTTACAGTTAATACATTTTTAGATAGGAATTATTTGGACTTGAGCGCAGTTTTTGATACAACAGATCATGCGATTCTCTTAAAGCATTTATCACATCAATTTGGGATCTGTAGGATGGTTTTAAATGGTTCAATTCTCAATGAAGTATGGTGACTTTGTTTTAAAATCAGCTCCTATTACCTGTGGGGTTCCTCAGGGTTCTGTTATTGGCCTTATTTTGTTTTCCTTGTACATGCTGCCTCTGGGTTCGGTTTTAAAAAAAATGGCATGTCTTACCATTTGAAGACACACAAATCTATCTCCCTTTGAAATCTGGAGAGAATTGTGGTTCAAATCTACTTTTGGCATATCTGAAAGAGTCTTATTTTGTCTTTTCCGGACTTGTTACTCTTCGTCAGACATCTAAGTCTTTAAGATCAACTAATAAGTTGTTTCTTACTATCCTTCGAACTCATTTAAAGCTGAAAGGAAATCAGGCCTTTGCTGTTGCAGGTCCGAGGCTTTGGAATAGTTTGCCATCTGAGATCAGAGAGATTATCCATAAACGCCTGGTTTTACAGCAATGTGGTCTGCATTTGCAGTTGTAAAGTGCTTTATAAATAAAAGGAATGAATGAAAGCATCATGATTATTCCAAATTTAGTTATATTTTGAATCAGCTTGATTTTAATCTTGAATTCTGTTTTAAATAGTATTTATTAACATGTGAAATCTGGAAATCTTTTAACACTATTAATATCCAGTGAAAGACCATGAAAGCAGGACACACAATGACATCATTTGTTTTAATGGTTTGTACTGAGTCTCATAAAGACAGTTGTGCACCTTCACAGATGGTCTCTGTTATTGGCAGGTAAGGTCATTTTTGAAGACTGTAAAGTTTAACAGCTTAATTCCCACTCTGTGTATTATTAATTATATTCACAGTCAATAAAGTTGAGATGAAACAAGAATTGTTGTGCAGTAGGCCTACTGGTGCTTTGTATCAAGATTGTGTCAAGAACATGATTTTTTTTGACCCCCAAAAACCCCAAAAGCACACTATTCAAAAATAGCATAATTTTATTACATATCATATACATAAAAATTCCTTTTCAAAAGAAAAGTTACAATAAACTACTGTAATTCTAGTTTGTTGCTGACATAAAGAAAAAGACACTCTATATGTTTATAAGATTATTATTAAGTTAATAAATATTATTTGAATAAAAAATCCAGTGAAAAATAAAGCTGTACTATTCTAGTATTCAATAATCAGAAGTAGCTTCAGTGGATGGAAGGATGTTTTGTTAACAACTGTTCTTCATTAGTGTAATGTTATGATTCACGTCAGTGACGATGTTCATCTGAAGAGGTTATTTTTTCCAGTATTCGGGTGACAGCCATTTCCATTTCTCAGTCTACAGGAAACAACAGGCACATTATTATCAGATAACCTGTCATGATCATCTCAGTGTTTCATACAGTGGAACATAATATTTAATATTAAGATTAAATATTATGTTCCACTAAGCTCTAAAAACGTAATAATGGAAACACTAACTTGAAATTTTCCATACATCAAATTAACACTCACCTTAAGGGCCCGTGCAGATAAAATCTGCTTTGGTTTCAAGTCTGTTAGCGTTTCGTAGGTATTAGTGTGCAACATCTCCTCTGCTCTCGCCGTAGGCCGTGACTCGGGAATCTGCTCGTACGTGTCGTCATCCAGGAAGTGATTTGGAATGGGTTGATGAGGCACCTCGGCATACATAGCATCGTTTTCCTGCACGTTGACGCTTAACATTCTCCTCCCTGCCATGTGTTGGTTGCCATGCGTTCCGGCTAATTGATAAACCGGTGAATTACATAGTACGTCCAGGCTGTTGCTAAAACCTGGATTGCTGAGTTGTTCTCTCTGCATGTGGGAAGCGAATTGCGGTTGGCTTTTTCTATTAAAGTGTTCTTCTGCTTCTCTGTCGTCATCCAGGAACGGCAGGGATTGGCTTCTGCAGTTCGGCACTAAGATCTCAGAGTAAATGGTCCCTTGGTGACTACCTTTCTGTAGTCGCGGGGCTCGGGGCTCCCCTCGGGAAGCTGTAACTGAAATGTCTTTGCCCTCTGTGGGCGTTCTGGCTCGCTCTTTGGGCTTCTGCAGGTCGATGGGTGTGTACAGCACGTTATCTTGAGTGGGCTTTCCTTCTAAGGAGGCGGCTTTCATAGGAGGGCCTTTTCTTGGAACTGGAGGCACTGCCTGTGGAAAGCAATCATATTTATCCAGATGTGAAGGTGGAGTCAGATGTTTAAGCACTTTAATGTACTAAGTTAAGTAGATGAAGTACACTGCCAGTCAAAAGTTTTTGAACAGTAAGATTTTTAATGTTTTTTTTTTTTTTTTTTAAGTCTCTTCTGCTCACCAAAGCCTGCATTTACTTGATTCAAAGTACCGCAAAAGTGAAATATTTTTCTATTTAAAATAACTGTTTGAATATATTTTAAAATGTAATCTATTCCTGTGATTTCAAAGCTGAATTTTCAACATCATTACTCCAGGCACATGATCTTTCCGAAATCATTGTAATATTCTGATTTGCTGTTCAAAAAAACATTTATTATTATAATGTTGAAAACAGCTGAGTAGAATTCTTTCAGGTTTCTTTGATGAATAGAAAGTTCAGAAGAACAGCGAATAGAAAGTTCAGAAGAACAGCATTTATCTGAACTAGAAATCTTTTGCAGCATTATAAATGTCTTTATCATCACTTTTGATCAATTTAGATAACTGCAATCTTTGGACCTTTTTATTCATCAAAGAATCCTGACAAAAAAAAGTAATCAACTGTTTTAAATATTGATAATACACATAGTAAAAATGTTTCTTGAACAGCAAATCAGCATATTAGAATGATTTCTGAAGGATCATGTGACACTGAAGACTGGAGTAATGATCCTGAAAATTTAGCTTTGATTACAGGAAAGAATTATATTTTAAAATATATTTTAATAGAAAGGAGTTATTTTAAATAGTAAAAAAATATTTCACAATATTACTGCTTTTGCTATATTATGGATCAATGCAGGCTTGGTGAGCAGAAGAGACGTCTTTAAAAAACATGAAAAATCTTACTGTTCAAAAACTTTTGACTGGTAGTGTATGCATAGAAAAAAAATAAAAATAAATAATTCAATTAAATCAAACTAATTTATAAAATACTTAATTTACAAATAATTACTATTTAATAAAATAATAAATTACAAAAAACACAAATTGAATTTAAATTAAATGTCAAATGTGACATACGGGTGTGTTTCTGATTCCCTTGGGCGGCAGGGCAGGAGGTTGCAGCGGGTCGTGGGATTTTTTGCACTGATCATCCCAAATATCCTTCATAGCTTTAACACTCACTCCTGGCTTCTCCCTCAGGTCAAAATGAATCACATCATAGAGCTCGCTCGTGGATGACTGCAAAACAACAGCACATTCAAGATTAGATATGCACTGGCAAAAAAATATCTATTTATTTATAAAATAATGTGTTTGCCTTAGCAATTACTCTTATAGTCACAAGGATGCATTTATTATAACAAAATTACAGTAATAACATAAATAGTGATATGTTTTTACAATTTAAAAAAAAAGGTTTTCCATTTTGATGTTTTTTACTGTCACTTTTGATCAATTTAATGCATCCTTGCTGAATAAAATGATTAATTTCTTTAAAACATAAAAATCATATGTATATACACTACTTTTCAACAGTTTGGGATCAGTAAGATTTTTAATGCTTTTTTTAAAGAATTCCCTTGTCATGGCTGCATTTACTTGATCAAAAATGCAAAAAAAAAAAAAAAAGTAATATTGTGAAATATTCGTACAGTTTAAAATAATGGTTTTCTATTTTAATAATAAATAAATAATTTATTCCTATGATGCAAAGCTGAATTTTCATCAACCATTACTCCAATCTTCAGCATCACATGATCCTTTAGAAATCATTCTGATATGCTGATTTATTAATTTAATTATCAATGTTGGAGACAGTTGTGCTGCTTAATATTTTTTTGGAACCTGTGATGCATTTTTAAGGATTCCTTAATGAATAAAAAGTTTAAAAGAACAGCATTTATTCAAAATAGAAATCTTTTCTAACAATAAAAGTATTGTTTTTGTATATTTGCTATCATATTTGATCAATTTAACACATCTTTGGTGAATACAAGTATTAATTTCTTTTAAAAAAAAAGAAGAAAGAATAAAAATTTACTAACCACAAACTTTTAAATGGTAGTTTATATTGTTACAAAAGATTTCTATTGTAAATAAATGCTGTTCATTATTAAAGAATCCTGAAAAAAGTATCACAGGTTCCAACAAAACATTAAGCAGCACAACTGTTTTCAACATTGATAATAAATCAGCATATTAGAATGATTTCTGAAGGATCATGTGACACTGAAGATTGGAGTAATGATGCTGAAAATTCAGCTTTGCATTACAGGAATAAATTACATTTTAAAATATATTCACATAGAAAAACAGTTATTTTACATTGAAATAATATTTCAGATTAGTACTGTTTTTTCTGGATTTTTGATCAAATAAATGTAGCCTTGAGAAGCGTAAGAATCTTCTTTAAAAAACATTAAAAATCATACCGATACCAAACTTTTGAATGGCAGTGTATTTATTAAAACATGTATTATTATAAATTCACCTCAAAACATGAGAGTGTCAGGTATTCTCCAAAGGGTTCGATGGGCCTGGTCTTGTAATATTCGATGAGACTGGTGAGACTATCATGCATCTCTGTGTCGCCCGTCACAATAAAACGTCCATCTTTATTCTGGTTGATGACAAAGTGCCGACATCGATCACGACCTCTGAAAAACAATGATTTAGACTGTTAAAATTAATGAAACAAAACCACACTAAACAATATTTTAAAACATTCTGAAATAATTAAAAAAATTATTAACATTACAAGCTAAAGTTTAACCCCAGAAAATACAGGTATACAACCAAAATTTTGCATTTTAAAAGTTTCCTCCTGTGCTTAAAGGAAATGCAAATATCTGGGTCATTTGTGAAGAATAAAAAAAAAACAGTGCTAAACAGTACACCAGCAAATACCTCTATAGCCCTTATTTTGTTTCTAAGTGTGAAGACGCACTCACTTATATGACAGAATGTATCCAGTGGCTTTATCGCTGAGGCGAATGAGGAAACAGCCCAGTTCCTTGTCTTTCAGATGCTCCTCTGCATCCCTGTGAAACACAAAACCATCAGGAATAATTAAAAAGCGGTCCAACTTTGAATATTGCTTATGTTACAAGATTACAAAAGAGAAAAGTACAAATGAAGAGTTCAGATGCAAAACCGGCTAAAAGCCATCTCGGTCAAAAATGAGATAATGCTACTGAGTGAATGTTCCTGACACATAGTATACCTCCATCAAATACTTTTACTTCAAACTCGCTAAATTCCAGCCTCAGCCCAGTCAGAAGTACCAGTACTTACATTGAAACCTATACAAAGTTGGATTTAGAGGCTTTTGCATATGAACTCTTCAAATATAAAACTGCAAAACCTGTGATTGATTCTTAAAAATAAAGATTCCAAAATGGAGTTTTCGCAGCAAGGCCATGGATGAAACCACATTTGGTTCCTCAAGGAACTTTCTGTTGAAAAGATCCAAGAACCATTTTAAAATTCTAAAGAACCTCCTTAGTTCCATGGATGTTAAAAGTTCTTAACGGAACCAGCTTCCAATAACAAACTCTGTTTTTAAGAGGCTATAGATGCGAATACACCCATGTTTTTAATCTACAAGACACTTTTTTAAATTAACAAGCACATAAATGAGTTTTCCTCAGAAGAGATAGCGTTTTATGCTTTAAAACGTTACATAAACCTGTCGTAGCATCACATAGCAGATAGTATCGCTTAAAAAAACGTCTATTGCCTTTTCCAAATGTTAATTTTCTCAGAAACGCTTCTTACTTTCTGCTGATAAATCCTTGGAACCATTCCGGGAAGTTGCCGTTGTGCAGAATTAGTGGTGCCTGGGTCTCTGTAAACCATTTGAGCGCCAATTCCCTCAGTCTGCTCTCAGTGCTTTCCTGGACGTCTCCTCCAGGCTGGATGTGGTCCATCCTCACACGCTGCTGTGTCAATATAGAAAGGCAGATGAGACAACGCTTTGGATAGCCGATGCAACCAGCTTTGACGCCGCAACAGTCTCATTTGCTTATTTTCCCGGCGACGTCATAAAACGCCCGCGGCTGTTTCAACAGAGCCATTGTTCTTGTTTATCATGCCAGAGCCGAGTCAGCTCGGCATAGTTACATTTTACCGTGACAGGTAACGTTCTCATGGTGAGTGAAACGGCCTGAGGTCATGTGAATTTCCTGTGAATTTTGTGTATCGCTATATCTGTGCTCGTCAGCCCACTTTTTTTTTTTTTTTTATAATTTTAGATCGTCTCGGAAATTTAAATTAGATCATGTTTCATGAAATACAGCTAGATGACTTCACACATCCAGAAATATTAACCTTGTTAACCAGTTGGATTCCATTGCAATTATATATAGACATGATTTAAGTGTCCAAATTCCATGTACCTTTAAGCGAAACATCAGGCAGGAGTGGAACCTGTGAGGCTTGGGCCTCCTCTGCTCCATCGGATGTGTTCTTGTGAGGTAGTTGTGCTGCAGTTTAGAGCTGTACTGTCTTTTGCAGTGTCCGCTGGTCCATAGAGATCCTGCAAATGCACAAAAACGGTCAGTTGACTTTATTTTGTCTGTTTACTTTTTCATAGTTCATGTATATAAAATATTAAAAAAATAATAATAATAGAAAATGACTCATATTCATTTATTGCTTAAATTAAAATGTTTTTGTACTTTATGTGAACCATTTATACATAATTATAAATAATTTAATCATTAAAACTATTAAATTTAAATAATTGTGTTTACATCAAATTGTTTATGTGCTTAAAGTTATATGGGATATTTTTAGTACTTTTGGTCTTTTTTCAGTATTTTTGTTTATTAATTTATTTAATGCTTAATTTACATTTTTATGTACTTAGATATGTGGAGCATTTTTTTTACTAACATTTAGTGAGTATTTATTTATTTATTGCTTAAATTAAATTAAATTTTTTCTGTACTTAGTTATGTGAACCAAATTATTTATATTTATACATTAATTTATTAAATTTAAAGAAATTTGCATATGTACATTAAATTGTTTATGTGCTTAAAGTTATGTGGAATTTATTTTTGTTTTGTTGTTCAGTATTTTTGGTGTTTTTGTTTATTAATTTATCTTAAATATAATTTTTATGTACTTAGATATGTGGAGCATTTTTACTAACTTTCAGTGTCTTTAACTTTTATTTGTTTATATATTTATTTAATTATTGATTAACATTTTTCTGTACGTAGTTATGTGAACCATTTGTAGTATGTTTGTCATCTTTATGTATTTATTTATTTGTTTAATGCTTAAAATAATTTAAATAATACATTTTTATGTAGTTATGCGGATTATTTTAGCAATTTTTAACGCATATACATTTTTATTTAAATTAAATTAAAATTTAATTAAATTATGTAAACCATTTTTAGTATTTTTAGTTTCTTTAATGAATTAATTTAATGCTTAAAATTAATTAAATAATACATTTTATGTGAAGTTAGCGATTTTAAAATTGAATTTGTTTAAATTAAATAAAATTTTTAATTAAATTAAATTCAGTTTTGAATTCAAATTTAAAATTTAAATTGAATACATGTTTTAGTATTTTAAATACATTTGTTATTATCTTTAATTACACACTAGCAAACAATTTACTGCAATATTCACAAGCAAATGTGAACAAATATTACACATAGTACCATACTTCTAAATCATTAAAATCTAAATCATTCAAAACCATTTTCAAACCATCATACAATCTGCAATATAGAAAGCCATACGTACCTGTTGGTGTGCACTGATGCGTGCAGTGTGATTTGAGTGTCATGTTGCTCAAGATTAAAAGTGTCCTCTGCCTCTCACGCGCCTGATATAGTTCTGAAGAGCAGAAGGCTGTTCTGAAGGTGTGTTGACTGTTATACCTCGCTGACATTCACCTCACACATTGTTCCACGCAGGGTTTGGAAAAACAGAGTGTTGTACAGAGGTTAAGACGCTCAGCTCACGTATGAATGACAGCGCGAGGGAGGGAAGGAAAAAAACACAAACATTCTCACACAGATCACAGCTTACAGTTTCCTGAAGAGAAATGGAACACACAGAGGAAAGAAATGTGGTCTCATTGCACACACACACACACACACGCACACGAACACACACTTTCTGTTTGTATGGTGGGTTTTGTATTTGCAGGAAGTCATGTAAACTTCAAGAAACTGCATAGTGGCAAATGTAACTTGAATAATACAGTGGCCATAAAATGTATCTGGATACTTAAGCCATACTTAATGTATGAATGTCATTGCATTACAAACCAAATGTTAAACCAAGTAGCATTTAAAGAAAATATATTTTCAGACAAATAATTTTGCAAAAGCAAATTTGTCAGGTTTTAAGTATATATTCAAATTCATTAAATAAATATTAATACATTTGGACACTTACTACAAACCTGTAAAATGTACTAATTTAATTTAATTTAATTGATACATTTGTATGTGTTATAATAAAATTCAAATAAAATGCAAAATTGTTTGCTTATTTATCAATATTTACTTTATTTTAGACATTTTTTAAATACATAATATAAATATTTATGTAAATATAAATGAATTTTGATAACTCAGCCACACTTAAAAATTTGCTAAATCACTAATTATAATATAATATAATATAATATAATTAATATTAAAAAAAGAAAAAGAAACATTATATGGCAGAAAAATATAATAAAAATTATATAGTATAACAGGCTGTAAAAACAATATAATATAATATTATTTAATAATTTATAAATTATTAAATAATTAAAATACAAATATAAAAATATAGTTTATTTATCTTATCTATAGTCTGTAAAATTGTGCACAATTATTTATAATATAATATAATATAAATGATTTAATAATATATAAATTATTAAGTAATTAAAATACAAATGAATTATGTTTACTTTTTAATCTATAATTTATAAACTAAATATTAATATAAATACATTTAAAGCCATTATTAGCCACATTTAAAATGTATATAATACAATACAATATAATATAATATAATAATATGTGAACAAATGAAATATATTTTTTTTTTACTTGTTTTATATATTTTTGATATTTTATTTACTTATTTCGTAACACACATTTTAAACATGAAAGAAAATATACTGTAAATAAATATTTATATACATCTAAATACTTAAATGTGCTAAAATTATATAATATAATAATAATAATGTTATTACAATAACATAAAATACACAAATTATTTTTTATCATTATATTTTATCTAGTTATTTTAGACATTTTTGTATACAAAAACGTTTTCCTGCCTTGTAAATCTCATTGTTCTGTAACACATTTAGAAGACTCTATTTTAACAGTTTAAACAATATTTACACTATTTGTTACACTATTTGTTTACACTATAGATTACAATATTTGTTACTAAAAATGCTACATTAAATCTTCAAATCAGTTTCACAGAAATCAGTGTCACAGGTGTCATCGTGCTGGTCCAGTGGTCATTAGTGTGGCAGCGCACAATCGATAACTGAGTCATCGGGGTTAAAGTGTGTGTACTGTAGCGCTGTGGTTTTTGCCCAGGCTGATCTGATCTGTTCTCCCCACCTCTCACACGTGGGACAACAGCCTCCTCAGAAACAGTGTGTGTGTCACGCCGGTGGACAGGATTTTCCTCAGACCTTCCTTCCAGTGTCTTTGCAGCAGCTTCATCATTACAGAATGAGATCACTATACTCTACTGTATTTGATCTATCATATAGGGACTGTTTCCACATTCGGTGTTGGTGAATCACTTACAACATATTAACAATAGTATGGTATGGGATAGGTTACAAAATGAAAATTCTGTCATTTACTCACCCTTGTATCATTTCAACCCCAGTTTTCTTTCTTCCATGAGGCACAGGAGAAAAAGGCCTTTCCTTTTTAGCTTTAAAACTCTAGTTTGTCATGGTAGACACCTACATTCGTCCTAACTTCCTGTAATGTTAAAAACGTGGAATTGTTCTTGTGACTAATACGCTTTGAAAAACAGTTGTGCTGTGGAGGAGTTGAGTCAAAATCATTTCTGCATATAATTTTACTTCAGCCAAATCAGTTTAGTGAATCATCACAGCTTTGAACTTTAGATGAATAATGTGGTTGATATTTTAATAAATGATTAATGCTGTTTGGGGTTGGTAAGATTTTTTTGAAGTCTCTTATTAAAAAAAAATACAATAAAAAAAAGCAATATTATGAAAAATGATTGCAATTCTGAATAACTGTGCTTTATTTTAATATGTTTTAAAATTTAATTTATTCCTGTGATGCAAAGCTAAATTTTTAGCATCATTACTCCAGTCTTCAGTATCACATGATCCTTCAGAAATCATTATAATATGCTGATTTGCTGCTCATGAACATCTATTATTATCTTATTAACCATGATATATATATATTTTTTTCCCAGGATTCTTTGCTGAATAGAAAGTTTGGAAGAACAGCATTTATTTAAAACTAAAATGATTTTACTTGTAGAAATTATGACAAAGTTTATGATTTAGTACATTAGTTCATTATTTTAAAAACGTTTGTTTTTGTCAGAGTTTGTCAAACTTTCTAGCAATTTTTGTGTGCAAATTATTTCTACTCTCAATAAATATTTTTTTTAGTAGTTTCCAACTTATTCTTTAACTCGGGCGACTCCGGTTCATTAGCCGCTATAGAGGTTTTGCACTTACATCACGGTTTGGTCAGTTGCCTGCATGCATGGCCATATTGGAGATACTCGGATGTAAACAACAGCATGGATTGCAAGGTTAATGTACCTCTGAATATGTTGTTCTGTTAAATGATGTTGTCTAAACTACAGAAAAAAACATGTGGAAGCTGCTAAATCATATAGAGAAGGAGTGCAATATTTTGACAAATTAAAGTTAATAGGTTGTAAAGATATGTACAAGCAGTATTAATTAAGATGTTAGTCTAATATTACTTACTTGATTGGAAATGATAAGAACAAATGCAAACGTTGTCAAGATTCTTGCTCTGGAAATCCTCGTTCAGTTTCGCCAACCACAAATGCATTTTGTTCCTCAGACAGTTTTTTGCACTCTTCTCTTTGATTTGCTAACTTTTGGCAGTCTATAGTAGTCCAAATGTTTTTCCCTGTCCGACCTATTAATACAGCCCAAAATATGACAATAATTGACCATTTGCAGCAGCATTAAACAGTTAAATATGCAACAAATTCAAGTTTGGTTTGGTTCAGTGGCGCTGTTTACGCTCAGTGCCGCCAATATGGCCAATTGATGACGCGTCCTGAAAACACTCTATAGGGGAATAACAAAAAGAATAACAAACCGTAAAACTGTTTGTGTGAAAACCATTGTGTTCATAATTAAGATAATACATTAAAATAATATACATTAGGACACACCAATTTGTATCAAGCAGCAAAACGAGCTGTTTTGTATAGCTAAAAATATCTAGAAGCCCATTAGACCTTAAGCCAGAACCATAAAATTTACAAATGGCCGCGCCCACTCTTACGGGAAAAATAAGATGGATACTCACGACCCCAAAAAAAAAAAAAAACCCTAGACTATTTAGCTAATTATTGTTGAAGTCTTCAAAGTCGCGAAGAACATATGAGGGACGCAAATGACACGCTTATTGTTGAATGACCCACTTGAACCTCAGCATATATTTGTCATAAATTTAAACATAAAGGTAAAAGGAAAAAGACACTTATCTGCGAGACACTGTGGAGGAATATAAGTCAGACAGAGTGACATTTCAGAAAGGTCAGACAGACTCTGTTTACAGCGAAGAATGTCAGAATGACGGTTTCGTCTGTTTGCTGCAGATTTGCTGCCAGCTTTAAAGATCTGAATCTGTTAAGACACCCGCGACAAGAATTAAAGGAAAAAGAAGAATAAATAAATAAATTGGGCATTATATGTTAGTATTTAAATGAGGTCTATGCGTTTTTAACATAAAGTCAAAAAATGCTAGGTTATATTTTGATATTATATTATGTATTAAAATGCACTTTTTTTTTTCCTTTACATTTTTAAAACTTTTTTTTCCAGCTGATGAACGATAAAAACAACAGGCGATCAGAATCTGCTGACTTTGTTGTAATAGTTATCTTTATAGTTCTTGCTGTGAAAGCGCTTTTATACTGTGAATTGATTGTGCAAAATAAACAATGTTTAAAATGTTGCCCATTTTAATATGGGTTTCTATTACCGTTTTTCCGAGGTCGAATGAACCAGTTTGTAATTAGTTTTGCGTAAGTAGTGACAGATGTCACCTTCTTAAGGAAAGCTCAGAGAGCGGCTTGTGGTGCAGGAAACCAAAGTGTTTCCCTCTCTCTTTTGATCTCAGACAAACTGTTAGAGCGGCAGCCATGGCAACCACAGATATTTCAGCGGCATGGAAACACACAGTTGGACTGATTACAAACTAAAGTTAATGTTTCATCATTCTGACAAAGTGTGAAGCCGAACCTTAGATACGGAGATAAGGAGGCTCTGCTCTGCTGTAAGTATATCAGACTTTTTGCCAACGGTCAAAAGCATTAAATGGTTTCAGTCACATGAGATGAGTTGAATCTTCCTGGTGTGAGGATCACTTTTATTTTCTGGATGAGATCAGTCTCTTCTCAAGTATTTCAGAGGTATTATTAATGTTTCCAGTAATCCCAATAGATGGAATGATGTAGGAAAGTTTGCTATGACTGTAAGTAGGCTAATTATTAGGCTATAAACGTTACACCGACGAAAATGACATTCAACTCAGGCTGGAAAATTAAACATACATATCTCAGTATAACTATAATATGTAAAACAAGCATATCAGGTAAAATAACAAACACAGCAGCAACACCTAAAGTTAACGTAAAACCATATTGGCTAATGAAATACATGACTCTTCTGCGCCGCCTAACGGTCACCCGGAGAGACAAAGGCAAAATATGCTTGTGATGCCGAGCAGTTTAATAATAATAATAATAATAATAATAATAATAATAATAATAATAATAATAATAATATTGGGTAATTTCATACAAATGTCAAACAGATGTCAACATTTGGTGTTTCGAAAACCCATGTGATGTGTCTCTTAAAGTTTTAAAGCATTTATTTATTTATTTATTTATTTATTTTAGCGCATGATTTTCCATAGTCTGCTATTTTCAGGCTTGTCATATCCATAACAGTACATATTCCTCATTATAGACACATCAAAATTAAAATAAACTATATGTTCTGTGAAGAGCCATCACTTCTCTATTTGTTCGGTATTATTGCGTCTGGTTTGTGCATTTTAATTTGCAGAAATCCTACAAAGTATGTAGTCTCTCAAAAACAGTATCCTTTTTGTCACATCCATAACGCATGGTTATTTCTCTTTTTTAACATAGAAAACTTGTGCATAGACTGATGTTTAGACTCTATCAGCAAGGGTTTATTAAAATATAAACATGGTTTGGTATTTTGGTGACACATACATTCTCTAAGCATTTATATGTCACATCCATAACGCAAAATGTCACATCCATAATGCTGGATTTGCCCTAAAAAATAATTTATTTTTATTTTTCCCACAGACAGGATATTAATAATAAAGCAATGTAATGCCCAAATATGTCAAATAAATGTATATGTAATATTTATCTAGGCATATTTTGTGGTAATAGCTCTGTATGTTTATTTTTCTTTTTACCTCCAGAGAGGATATTATATATTAAACAATGCTCAAATAATTTAATTAAATATATATCTAATGTAAATTATATGAATAATTAAAAGTATTGTTAGTGTTGTTTGCATAATAATATTAGCCTAATTCTCAAAAGGTTACACCACTGCATAATATATTTTATGTCCATCTATTTTCCAAGCCAAAAAAAAATCTAATCTAACATCATCATCATCATGAATTGAACAACACACTATTTTTATTTATAACAAACAAAAATAAAACAAAGTTTTGACTTGGAAGCTGGTATTTTGAGCTGAGATGATGAAGCATTTGCTGGAATCCCCATTTTTCACTGTATAAACTGGCACTTGATCCATACATGTGAATTCAGCAACAGCTCGGTTCAGTTTTCTTGCCACAGGTGAGTTTTTGTCGTACTTCTGCTGCTGAAAAGCATCTGGAACCGTTGTCTGCTTAGGAGTTTGGTTCGTGGTCTTCTTCAGCCTGCAGCTGTAAAAGGAAAATATAATATACTTCAGTAAAACAATGGGCTGAGTCTGACTAAGTGCAATATTAGATTGACACCAGCTAAACAGAACTTAAAGTTAGATAAGATTACTTATATTGAGTGTAAGATATCAATGTTACACAGACGGAAACTGTAATATTAAAAACACTTTACAAAAAGATTCCATTTAACATGACTTAATAAATAAGTGTTACATAGCAATTATTCTTCTTAATTTCAAAATGTATTAATAATTTATTTTAAATTAAAAGTTGTATCTGTTGACATTATTTCACGCACAATGAACAAACATGAACGATCAAATGTTTGTATAAAACATTCACACACACATTAATTAATGTTCACTCACTGTAAATTGATGTTAGATAATATATTAAGTCATGTTAATGAATAGTATCTTTTACCAAACTATACAGGACTGTATTTGACTGTACTTTTATTTAATCAAACTGCGCAAACTATATTTCATTGCCTAGAACTGCTTTTCTGATGGACCGATTTTAAGGCTATAAACATTAACCATACATTTGTACATTTGTTCTCTAACACACATTTTTAGCTACACGGGTCATTTAAAAGCCTCAGGTGTGTAAAAATAGTACACTATCATGTCCTGTTTTTTTTTTTTTTTAATAAACGCTATAGGAGCATTAAACACTTAATAAAGAAGTTTATATTAATACTCGCGTTAGCATTAGCCGCGCTTATGCTAACGATTAACTAAGCAAATGGCGATGTTTATTTAAGGTATAATTTTTATAACAAAAGCTCTAAATATAAAATTAAATTAAAACTTACCTGCTTGAACTTTAATTAAATCTGGGTGTCGGTCTTTGAGGTGTTTTATTAAGTTCGATGTATTTCCTCCTTTTGAGAGAGAGAGAACTTCGATGACACCGTTTGCAAATGGGTTTCTGATGATCTATGATGTTGCCCTTGTCATCAGTCGCAAATACAAAATATTTCCACACGTGGCTCCTTCCTCCTTTCTTTTCAACAAGCGGATTCAGAGCAGCCGCATCAGCAGCACCGCTGGTCGCCATGTCTCTGTGCTTTTATGAAGAAGACGCAACTGCGCAGTAAGAACCGGGTTGACCGGGTGCTCGGTACCACCGGTACTTAAGAAAACCTGGTACCGTGACATTTAATTTTTTTTAGTACCGACTTGGTACCGAAGTACCGGGTCTTTTGACAACACTAGTTGAAAAGTACTTTTACTTCTATGAACTAAATTAAATAAACATTTTGTGTGACCATTTTTTGGGTTTAAAGCAGCTTTTGCCCTAGGTGCACTTGTGCATAGTTTTTTTCAGGCAGCTTTACAGGTAGGTTTCTTGAAGCACCTTGGAGACGTTGCCACAGTTCTTCTGGATTTAGTCCGTCTCAGTTTGTTCTGTTTCAGTGTCTTTCCAGATAGACTGGATGATAATGAGATCAGAGCTCTGTGTGCAAACTAGTGTTTTAATAATTCTGGCCACCACTGTATTTATGTATTTTATTTTATTTTATTTTATTTTATTTTATTTATTATTTTCCCAGGTCTTGAGGTAACATATTTATTTTTGTATATTTGTGTATGTATATATATATATATATTAGTGTTCACACAATATTTCAATATTTCCCACACCAACTAAACCACATGTCCCATAAGTAATTGTTTTAACTATCAAATACAATGAATCAATCAATTACTGTATTAAAACAAACACACACACACAAAAACAGTATGTTATTGTTTATAACACTTTTTTGGAACACAAATGATCTATTTTCTCTAATCTCAGAACAAGGTAACTTTTAAAAACTGTTATATGAGCAAATAAAACTATTAGGTGTTACCTCTATCCATTTACATTCACCAGGATCTTAATATTCACATTTAAACATCTTAACAATTGATCGACAAATTATCAGAACACATGTGATCAGAATACAAATGAATTGTATTATGCATAGATATGTTTTAGCCAGTGTTTTGTTGTCCCTCAGCCTTATGTTCCCTGAATCCTATGTTCCCTCAACCCTAACTCTGCTAGAAGTGATAACTATCAATCCTCAAAAGCAATGTATGGTATATTTAGTATTTATAAATTATTAAGAAAATTAAACACTATTTTATAATTAATATAATTAAAAATGACATGAAAACCACAAAAATATGATGACTTTACATTCACACAGAAGAAAGGGGGGTCAAAATTGTACCTTTCGGGGTACATCGGCTTGTCACTGGAGCAGTACCCTTAAAGGGACACAAGCGTAAAAAAAAAATGGGTAAAAAAGGTACAAAGATGTCCTTTTTAGTACCAAAGGGTACAATTCTGGCCCCTTTTTTCCTGTGTTGAATGTCAGCTCCGTCACTGGTCCATCACCACCATCAGACAGAAAATCTTACAGTGGTGACATCTGAAAAAAAGTCTCATCTCATTTTCTTCTCCAACTTCAAAATCGTCCTATGTCGCTGTTTTACCTTTTTTTGTAAAGGGTGTTTGACGCTCCTTGCGCGTTCACTTTGTAAACACTGGGTTGGTACTTCTGCAGAGATGTAGGAGGATTTTGAAGATGAAGGAGAAAATGAGATGGGAGTTTTTTCGATATACCCTAACTGTACTGACCCTGAATGCAGAGTTCACATTTGAACATTTGAGGTTATAAAAAGTATATAAATTGTCAATTTTTTTTTAGAAAATAACTAATCATTTCACTAGATAAGACCCTTCTTCCTCGGCTGGGATCGTTTAGAGTCCTTTGAAGCTGCATTTAAACTGCATTTTGGAAGTTCAAACTCGCAGGCACCATTGAAGTCCACTATGTGGAGTTTTTATGACTGAAGAAATAAAGACATGAATGTCTTGGATGACAAGGGGGTGAGTAAATTATCTGTAATTTTTTGTTCTGGAAGTGAACTTCTCCTTTCATGAATGTCTGACGGTGTTGAGGATAAGTTGGGACATAACTTTGAAATCTTATGAAACACGCATGTTTTATTGAAAAACAACCTTGCTTTGAGATTAGATATTATTAAGTGTTGCTGTTTTGCTGTTGCTGTTTGGAAGCTGTTTTTCATCATTAAAAAACATTTTTATCCCTTTTATGGCATGTAAATGATAGAACCCTTCTCTGTGGACACAGCTTTAGATGTAGTGAGAAGACAATGAGTGTCATAGATTTTGTATAATAATGATAAAATTAAAGTCCACTTCCAAAACAAAGATTCACATATAATGTACTCACCCCCTTGTCATCCAAGATGTTCATGTCGTTCTTTAAACTGTATTTTGGAAGTTCAAAATCAGGGCACCATAGCAGTCCATTATATGGATAAAAATGCTGAAATGTTTTCCTCAAAAAACATAATTTCTTTACGGCTGAAGAAAGAAAGACATGAACATCTTGGATGACAAGGGGGTGAGTACATTATATGTGAATCTTTGTTTTGGAAGTGGACTTTTTGAAATTGAAGAAGATAATTGTGGTAAATACATTCTATTATTAATCCCTCATAACATTTACAATTGAAAACATTCTCATTTTTAAACCTAATACAGTTGCTCGACATGTTTTGTCCCATGTCTCAAGAAGCAGTGACACCAGTTTTCACTCAGCACTAACGACTGCAAAAACCACATGTGCCATCATCCTTTGCGGCAGCAGCACGAGAATGGATGTCACGTGACGTCATGCGGATGGAAACTTTGTATCCGCTGATAGAGGAGAAGAAAGTCCAGAGAAAGATGCACGAAGAGGATGACAGCGCTGCCAATCCCAGCAGGAATTCTCGGATCCTGGCGGCTAGGTCGTTCGATGTGTCCGACTGCGATAGCACGAAAGACCAGAGCGCCAAATTATGCGGCTACCTGAACAAACTGACAGGGAAAGGGCCCCTAAGAGGCTTCAAAACGCGCTGGTTTGTGTACGATCCCAGGAAATGTTACTTGTATTATTTTAAGACTCCGCAAGACGCCCTTCCACTGGGACACATTGAAATAGCGGACGCTTGTTTCAGCTATGATGTTGAGGTTGAAGAGGGGCTTTTTGAGATCCACACCGAGGGGAAGGAGTTCCTGCTTAAGGTATATTGATACATCTGCCTAAGCTAATAAAAATCAGATGCATTAGACCGTTTTCGATATAAATATAAATTGTTCTGAATTTGTCGACTTTCGTTTTTAAAGATTATCTTAATGCACTTAAATATTGTGAAATGATTATACCTAATGCAACAAGTGGTTACAGACCATCCTTACACCGTCAAAAGCGTATTTTAATGTTTGAGCGTAAATTAATATTTTCCATAGAAGGTTAAATTATGCATGTACCATTTTTGTGCATCATGCATGCATAAATTGACTATTTTCCTTTTTTTTCAGGGTTATTATAGTTAACCAAAGCTAAAACTATAAATAAAAATTAAAATAAAAAAACATTAATTTAATTAAAAAAATATATAGCAGGGTTATACAATATTACAATATTATAATTAAAAAAAATAAATAAAACTAATTTAAAGTGTATTTCGTTAAAAAAACAAACAAACAAACAAACAAAAAAGAAAACTAAAATTTTAACTGAATAAAATTATGGATGCCAGATTTTGCTATATAAGGATACATGTATGCAGAAGAGAATGTTTCTTGACACAAAGCACACTGGCTCAGTCATTCAGCTGTTGTCAGGATACAATATAACATACTGGACTCATCAGCGCACTAAACATCTTGCCTCATGACGGGAGAACGTAGGACTATAACAAGATTGTTGCTGTAATTGTGCTGTCTTTGCAAGCGCTGCAACAGTTTGGTCTTCTCGCTGGATGCAGAAAGCAGTTTATCAGTTCTGAATGTATTTAGTAATGTCACAGGATGTTGCTTTCTCAACTTCAAGTTCATTTTTTATAAAATGTATTTCACACTTCATGTGGTTTCGGGGCCTTGTTGTGTCTGGTTTCGGCCCCTCATGACACTGCGGTGTAGCTATTTGGTATCAGGATCTATGTTGAAGGCAATGTCTTCAACCAGATTGTCAATGAGACGGCGCTGGCGCAGATCCCAGCATGCCTGTACTGACTGAAGATGATCTGTGTACCACTTGACTAAATGCCTTTTGGGTTTCAACAAGCAAAGGATGCATAGCATATGTAATGTAACAATGTGGGGTCAATGACGTTACGCAATTTTTTTGTTCTGTTTATTAAATTACAGAAAACCGGAGTTACATATATATATATATATATATATATATATATATATATATATATATATATATATATATATATATATATACACTACCGTTCAAAAGTTTGGGGTCAGTACATTATTTTTATTATTTTTATTGTTTTTTTTTTTTTTTTTTTTAAGAAATTAATACTTTTATTCACCAAGGATGTATTAAGTTAATAATTAAAAGTTTATTAAAAGTTAATAATAAATAATTTACATTGTTATAAAATATTTATATTTTGAATAAACACTCTACTTTTTAAACTTGTTATTCATGAAAGAATCCTGAAAAAAAAAAATTACAGGTTCCAAAAAAATATTTGGCATCACAACTGTTGATATTATCCAACACTGATCATTCTAATAATAAATCCACATATTAGAATGATTCCTGAAGGATCATGTGACACTTAAGACTGGAGTAACAGCTGATAAAAATTCAGCTTTTCATCACAGGAATAAATTCTATTTTAAAGTATGTTAAAATAAAAAACATTATTTTATATTGTAAAAACATTTTGCAATATTACTGTTTTTTTTCTATATTTTTAATCAAATAAATGCAGCCTTGATGAGCATAAGAATCTACTTTAAAGACTATTACAAGTCTTACTGACCCCAAACTTTTGAACGGTAGTGTGTGTATATATATATATATATATATAAAAACTTCTGTCAACCAAATCAGTCATGTGGTGCAACTACAATGCAACAAATACATCATCCACAAAAATAAAATATTAAAATAAACAAATTATATATACTAACTAAATAAATAAACAGTGTGTAATAATAATAATAATAATAATAATAGCAAAATAAAAAAAGATTTATTTCAACCAAGTCAGTCTTGTGGTGCAACAAATACATCTAAAAAAATATATATATATTAAAATAATTACATAGATGTAATAAATAAATATATACATACATAAATACATACATATTGCTTTAATAAAAATTAAAACTGCTTTCAACCAAATCAGTCATATGGTGCAATCAAAATGCAATAAATACATCATCTAAACAATTAAAATATTAAAATAATCAAACACTTTTATAGATTAAATAAATAAATAAATACATAAATAGTGCTTAATAACACAAATAATTTAATAATAATAATAATAATAATAATAATAATAATAATAATAATTTGGTGCTACCAAAATGCAAAAAATACATCATCTAAACAATTAAAATATTAAAATAATCATAAATAGATAGATAGATAGATAGATAGATAGATAGATAGATAGATAGATAGATAGATAGATAGATGCCAAATCAGTCATGTGGTGCAACAAATACGTCATCTAAAAAAAAGGAAAAATTAAAATAATCATAAACTCATATAGATGTGATAGACAGATGTGATAGATGGATAGATAGATGTGGTGTCATGTGGTGCAACTAAAATGCAACAAATACATCATCCAAAAAACCTTAAATATTAAAATAATCATAATGCAGTGGTATTTATGAATTAATAATACATGGAATTTTCAATCAGTACTTTTTAAACTGAAAAAATAAACTGAAAAATGTGTTTGAAAATGATGATTGAGATATGTACACGTATATATTCAAGGTTAAAGAATATTATGTTATTAGTTTATACTTTATGACAGTTTTCGATGCATTAAGTATAAACTATTATTGAAAATGATTTGCAAAGCCATATAAATCCAACATGAATACAAAGAGTACATTTCTACTTGTGTAGGACTTAGAATGAAACTACTTTTAAATTATTTTTTCTTTATTATGGACAGTCATTGACTATTTTAGCATTAAATAGACTATTCATTTAGTCTTTTTTTTAAAATATATTGTGCTTCTCACAGTTAAAGAGCAACTTCATCACCGAACCGTAAACTGGAACTGAGAACGAAACAAGCCTGGAGATTCTCAAAGGGGACAGTCACACTCACACCTGACCCTCTTCCTCCACTGACTGCTGTTAAACCACAAAACAACAGAGCAAAAATAGAGCCTTGGTTTCACACTACTTTTTTTTCCCTTCCTGCAGGCGCCTAACAGACAGGTGATGCATTACTGGCTGCAGCAGTTACAGCAGAAACGATGGGAGTTTTCCAACATGTCCAGCCACAGAGACAGCTGGTGCTCCCCCACCCTGTTTTATCCACATACGGGCCTGGTGGCCAAAGATGCAGGTGAGATATGTGGAGAAGTAAGCAGACCGTGACAAACACACAATGCACTGAAAGAAAGAACGATAAAAATCAGTTGTTGGTCATGGCTTCTATTCATAAGTGTATTTTTTTGATGTTGTCGTATTGTCTACCTGTAGTATGTTTGCTGCTTGTCACGTGAGGTGAGTCAGAGATCATAAATGTGCATGATTCCTCAGGCCATGTGACACAGTTTTACATAGTTTCCAGGTTTTAGAAAGCATGTGAGTAAATATAGAAGTCAAAGGTTATTTTGTATCAGTATGCTCGCTACTAAAGGAGAAGTTCACTTCCAAAAACAAAAATGTACAAATAATTTATTCATCCCCTTGTCATGCAAGATGTTAATGTCTTTCTTTCTTCGGTATTAAAGAAATTATGTTTTTTGAGGAAAAATTTTTCAGGAATGTTCTCCATATAGTGGACTTCTATGGTGCCCCGAGTTTGAACTTTTAAAGTGCAGTTTAAATGCAGCTTCAAAGGGCTCTAAATGATCCCAGCCGAGGAAGAAGGGTCTTATCTAGTGAAACGATTGTTTAATTTCTTAAAAAAAAAAAAAAGTACAATATATATACTTTTAACCTCAAACGCTCGTCTTGTATAGCTCTGCGTGAACACTGTGTATTCCGGTTCATGACTTCAGAACTTCTTTCAACCAAATCAAAAGTCATGTGGTGCAACCAATATGCAACAAATACATCATCCAAAAAAAAAACTAAAATATTAAAACAGTCATAAACTTTTATAGACATAATAAATAAAAATAAAATAATCATACAATTTTTATATATATATATATATATATATATATATGATTAAATTAAAAATTAAAAACTGCTTGGTGCTTAATTATAATAAAAAAAACTTTCAACCAAATCAAAGTCATGTGGTGCAACCAAACTGCAACAAATACATTGTCCAAAAAACCTTAAATATTCATAAATTCAAAGTTAAACTATCATGCCACCCAAAAATGCAATGGTGAATTTATGAATTAATAATACATTCAATTTTCGATCAATTTTTAAACCGAAAAATATGCTGAAAAACATGTTTGAAATGTGTTAATAATATTAGTTTTTACTTTGACATTTTTCAGTGCATTCAGTTAGGGTATGTCGAAAAACTCTCATCTCATTTTCTCCTCCAATTTCAAAATCGTCATTGTTTTACCTTTTTTTGTAAAGGGTGTTTGACCCTCCTTGCACGTTCACTTTGTAAACACTGTGTCGCTACATCTGCGATGTAGGGCAATTTTGAAGTTGGAGGAGAAAATGAGGTGGGAGTTTTTTGACCTACCCTAACTGTATTGACCCGGAATGCACAGAGTTCACACAGAGCTAGACAAGACGAGCATTTGAATTTAAAAAGTATATAAATTGTCTTTTTTATTTATTTATTTATTTATTTATTTATTTTTTAAAATAACCAATCTTTTCACTCGATAAGACCCTTATTCCTTGGCTGGGATCATTTAGAGCCCTTTGAAACTGCATTTTGGACGTTTAAACTCACAGGCACCATTAAAGTCCACTATATGAAAAAAAAAAATCCTGAAATGTTTGCCTTAAAAAAACATAATTTCTTTACGACTGAAGAAAGAAAGACATGAACATTTTGGATGACAAGGGGGTGAGTAAATTACCTGTACATTTTTGCTCTGGAAGTGTGCTTCTCCTTTAAACATCAGTAAATACTTGACTAACCTGGTGTTTGAAGTCTTGCTCAAATTGCGGAAAATTAGTTTTGTGTACACATACGTAATGATAGAAATTGTTGCATGTTCTTCTCGATTTCTCTTTCCTTTTTAATGAGAGACTATAATGGTTCTTCAAACTCCCAGACAGTTTTGTGGTTTTTGCTGTATGAGAATAGCTGTAGCATTTAACATTATTTTAGACGTCGAAAAGGCAGAACCAAAACAAAAAGCCAGTGTGCTTCCTCCTTATTATTGTCACTTAGTCATTTTTTTAATTGAAAAAACAAATGCATCTGTGAAGTTCTATTTATTAGTCATTTA
The DNA here is from genome assembly GCA_036247105.1 of Cirrhinus mrigala. Lineage (NCBI taxonomy): Eukaryota > Metazoa > Chordata > Actinopteri > Cypriniformes > Cyprinidae > Cirrhinus > Cirrhinus mrigala. The sequence goes on from CM070031.1 coordinate 10,058,694, forward strand.
ATTCAGTTAGTCGACATAGTTGTTATTGACCTTTGTAATGATTATAATAGTAAAGTAAACCTAAGTAATAGTAAAGTGTATTGGTACCACTGTAATATTTGTTAGCCAGTTAATGGGAATATGGCTATATTTAGGACTGTATATGTGCTTTACACTAAATTTTAGTTATTAGTCAGGAATATTATTATTATTGCACTAGTTTATGTAGTGGTTTCTGATACTTCCTGACTGTATTGTCATTATGTGCAAATTATAGCTGAGTATATAAACAGACTGATTTAGGAGTGTGTTTTGATGTGATAGTTCACCCTCAAAAAATCTAAATTTGGTAGAAAACAGGGTTCTATGCTTACTTTTCTTTTTAGGAGCACTCCTAATATAAAATATGTAGGAGCACAGTCAAAATTTCAGGAGCACCTTCTGTAATCAATAATAAAAAAAAACTGATAAAAAATTAGCCTTCCTATTAAGAAGTGATATTTGACTCTTTAAAGTGATTTACAGGGGGATTTTTACCTTTGCAATCATGGCATTTTTATTTTTAACTTTATTAAAAGTATGCCATCTTTTATATCAAATTATATTTTATAAGTTTTTTAAAATGTGCAATTAAAAAAACAGAATAAGAACAAGTAGAATAAAAATATGTTGCCAATCAAATGAAATTAGTATGAACAAAATGACTTTGTACTACAGAGGTGGCACAGAAGAACACAAAAGTGGCTTGTAAGTGTATTTTCATGTTTAATGAGGCTCAGAAGTGGCATGAGTACAATCAAATTCATAAATTCACGTTGAGATTAATGTTTTAAATATACAATTTTGAATATATTAAATGATTTATATCTTAAATAATAATAAATGATTTAAATAACTGGAAAAAAATAATTTAAAAATGAAACTAAAACTACCAGTACGTGGCAGCAAGTCACTGATTTAATTACAGAATCATTTATTCATTTGATTTGTTCAAACAGCTGATTCATTCAGGAATAAAACAAGTGACTTTATGAATGGGAAATTTAATCATTGACTCACTGATTTGTATAAAAATGCACGTCCATTCGTAAATGAAACACCGCTGTGTTTGAATGGAGATGCGCAGTGGCTCAGTTGTGACTTGTTTCAAACTATTTTTGATGACGAAATAGAGCAAAATAAGGCAACAGTGTTATAGTCAGACAATGTAAGTAATTTAATATTAACTTCTAATTTAATATTAAACTCTTATTTACACGCTCTCTACACTTTGTTTATGAAAGGATTTGTGAGATATGTCTGTGATACATTACTCAACATTGCAAAAACACGTAGAAACCTTTGAAGCTCCCCTCAGCGCAAACACAAATATACTGATCGGGTCAGTCGCACTTAGTGCTCCTAAGTAATTTTTCATAGTCGCACGCAGTAGTTTTGGTTGCACTGTAGAGTCCTGGAAAAATGACTCACTTTCAGGCCATCCAAGATGTAGATGAGCTTGTGTGTTTGTCGGAACAGATTTGGAGACATTTAGCATTACATCACTTGCTCACCAATGGATCCTCTGCAGTGAATGGGTGCCGTCAGAATGGAGAGGGTGTTTGCTGCAGAGCCAAATGGGAGGAGCTGGAGCTCTAGCTCCCCCTCGCTGGAGGTAATGGGTGGAGATGGACACCTAACCACATCCTAACCCTACCCCTTACCCTATCCTAAACATAACTCCACCCATTAGTTCACAGAGAGGTGAAGCTGGACATCCAGAGAGGAGGAGCTGGAGCTCATTTGGCTCTGCAGTGAGTACTACTTGTCAGAATGAGAGTCCAAACAGCTGATAAAACAATAACAACAAGTAATCAGCACGACTCCAGTACATCAATTAACATCTTGTGAAGTGAAAAACTGCATGTTTGTCTTAAACAAATGTATCATTAAAGGATTAATTCATTCCAGAATTAAAATTTCCTGGCTATTTACTAACCCATATGTCATCCAAGATGTTCATGTCTTTCTTTCTTCAATTGCAAAGAAAATAAGGGTTTTGAGGGAAACATCCCAGGAATTTTCTCCATATAGTGGACTTCAATGGTGACCAGCCGGTTGAAGGTCCAAAATGGAGTTTCAATGCAGCTTCAAAGGGCACTACACGATCCCAGCCAAGGAATAAAGGTGTTATCCAGTGAAACAATCAATAATTTTCTAAAAAAAAAAATAATTAAAATACATTTTAACCCAAAATGCTCGTCTTGGACTACTGTAGCTCTGCGATGCACGTCTACAACTACACGCATTGCATAACCACGTTGGAAAAGTCACGTGCAGTTGGTTCTTAGTCTGTGTACTTCGGTTCAAAAAGGTAAGGTAGACCGAAAAACTCCATCTCATTTTCTCCTCCAACTTCAAAATCGTCCAACATCACTGTTTTACCTTTTTTTTGTAAAGGGCATTTGACTTTATTTGCACGTTTCCTTTGTAAACACTTGGTACTTCTGTCTGCATAAGGCGTGATCTTTCACGGTCGGGCTGGTTCAAAACAAGCATTTGTCACTAGATAAGAAGCTGAACTGAAACTGCAATTTGGACATTCAACCCATTGATCCCCTTTGAAATCCGCTATATGGAAAAAAATCCTATAATGTTTTCCTCAAAAACCTTGATTTCTTTGCGACTGAAGACTGAACATCCTGGATCACATGGGGGTGAGTAAATTTTTCTGGAAATTTTTATTCTGGAAGTGAACTTCTCCTTTAAGTCAATATTTCAGCATATGTTAATGAGGGATACAAAAGACCTTTTGTAGGATGAAATTACTTGTTTCTCTGCAGTGCAGATTTACTAATGTGTTGAAACAAGGACACATCTTAGATTGATGAATGATACTGAAAAAAGTACCAGAGTGACCACTGAGATATGCAAATGAATGCTGATAACTCAAACTGTGACTGTGTTGTTTTAGAAGCAATGCTCTGTGAGAATCCCAACAAGAGTATGGAAAGTGTTCGGAGTGACTTTGCTGTGGAGATGGACAGTGATGGGCTGGTCGGGCTGCAGATGGCACGTAACCCTGTGGCACAACCCAACGCAGCTCTCAACTCCCTCCGACACTGGGGCTCTGAGATCAGGTAGGAGCCTGGGAGACTCACACTGAGATGAACAGCTTTTGGGCATCATTTTCGGAGGTTTTAATTGAACTGTATTTAACTAAAGCTTGCTTTAAAACTGGACAAAAGCTGTTGTTGTTTGGTCTTATGATGTAAAAATCTCTATACAGTTTGTTTAAAACAATATTAGAAATATTTTTGGCACACAAGGTAGAGCATACAAATATAAAAATTTTTATTAGCCTTCAATTTGAACATAATTAGGAGAATATTATGATAAATATTAGTTTTTCTTTATTTAAGAATTTTTTAATACAATTAATCAAGTAATTAAAAAAAAATCAACACATTGGTTATCAAAATAAATGCTAGTTGCAGTTTAAAGGGATAATTTGTCCAAAAATAAAAATGATTTACTCACCCTTAAGCCATCCTAGGTGTATATGACTTTCTTCGTTCAGACGAATACAATCTGAGTTTTATTAAGATTGTCCTGGCTCTTCCAAGCTTTATAATAGGAGCTGGCTGTTGAGATTTTGAAGTCCAATAAAGTGCATCGATCCATCATAAAAAGTACTCCACACACGGCTCTGGGGGGTTAAAGGAGAAGTTCACTTCCAGAACCAAAATTTACAGATAATTTACTCACCCCCTTGTCATCCAAAATGTTCATGTCTTTCTTTCTTTAGTCGTAAAGAAATAGTTTTTTAAGGAAGGATTTTATAATGGACCTCTATGGTGCCCCCAAGTTTGAACTTCCGAAATGCAGTTTAAATGCAGCTTCAAATGGCTCTAAACGATCCCAGATGAGGAAGAAGGGTCTTATCTAGCAAAACAAAAAATATACAGTTTATATACTTTTTAATCTCAAATGCTTGTCTTGTCTAGCTCTGCGTGAACTCTGTGCTTTCTGGTTCAAAACAGTTAGGGTATGTCAAAAAACTCTCATTTCAAAAATCTCATTTTTTTTCCAACTTCAAAATTGTCCTACATCGCTGTTTTAATATTTTTTGTAAAGGCGTTTGATCTTCCTTGCGTGTTCACTTTGTAAACACTGGTTGGTACTTCTGCAGTGATGTAAGACAATTTTGAAGTTGGAGGAGAAAATGAGATGGGAGTTTTTCAGCATACCCTAACAGTCTTGAACTGGGATAAACAGAGTTCACGCAGAGCTAGACAAGATGAGCATTTGAGATTAAAACGTATATAAATTGTCATTATTTTTTTTTAAAATAACCTATCGCTTTGCTAGATAAGACCCCTTTAGAGCCCTTTGAAGCTGCATTTAAACTGTCCACTATATGAAGAGAAATCCTGAAATGTTTTCCTCAAAAAACATAATTTCTTTACAACTGAAGAAAAAAAGACATGAACATCTTGGATGACAAGAGGGTGAGTAAATTATCTGTAAACTTTTGTTCTGGAAGTGAACAACTTCTTTAATTAAGGCCTTCTAAAGTGAAGCGATCTAAGAAAAATATCCATATTTAAAACTTTAGCTTCTGCTAACTGTCACACACATGTTCACGAGAGAGTAGCATTCCAGCGGATGTGGATGTGCAGAGGACAGAGCAAAACAAAACACCGGTCAGGAATTAGAAGTACAAAACAAGCATTTGTAAAGAAAAATGTATGAAGATTTTGATATAAGCCAAGAGGAGACTGGGTTTCCTTACCTTGGTTTTCCCTGAATGCGCGTATTAAAAGGTTACGGTTTATAATTTTAAATATAGATTTTTTTCTTACAAATCCATCGCTTTGCTTCAGAAGGCTGTTCTTAACCCCCTGGAGCTATGTGGAGCACTTTTTATGATGGATGGATGCAGTTTTTTGGGGTTTCAAAATCTTAAACCCCTTTCACTGCCATTATAAAGCTTGGAAGAGCCAGTACATATTTATTTATTTTTATTTTATTTTTTTTTAAATAACTCTGATCATATTCGTCTGAAAGAAGAAAGTCATATACATCTATAATGGCTTGAGGGTGAGTAATTCATGTGGTAAATTTCATTTTTAGGTGAACTATCTACTTTTTTATTGAGAAATGAATATGCTGTTTTAATATATTGTCATAATTTCATAGTAATATAATACAATTCATAGAATTATCTGCTTTCAACATCAGCCTAATCAGACTAAGACCTATAAATAATAAAAATAGCAATCATTATGTTGTACTGTAAATCCTAACTGGTCAGTAAGGTTACATATTTTGAGTATTGTGGTTGAGAAAGAAGAACTTGTCACTTGTGATACTCTTTATTCATGCACTTAAAATTCTAAATGGGCAAAATTACTGGTAATTCAGTATCTTGATTTAGAATTATTCATATTTAACTTCTTTTCCTAACTGTTGCCATGTGTGAACTTTTTTTTCAAACTTTCCAAAAGACTTTGGACACATCTGCTTGGATGACGTAATGCTGAAGCTGGCCAAAGGACTAAATCTGGATTCCAGCAAAGATAAATAAAAATAGCAGGAAATGCTACAGCAGCTCCATGTTAGCTTTTAAGAGGCTGGCAATAGAATACTTTGACCCTTTATGCAAATAAAAGAAAACTTATAAATGTCATGTGAGTAAGGTGAACAAAACAGTAATAGTAATCGTAGAACTTGCTGACAGCAAGATAAATGTAACACATCTGTCATATGGGTACACATTGAGTGGAATTTCTCAAGACATCAAATGTAGCAAATTCAATTTTGGCAATGTACTGCGGTTGAGTTAACACTGTTACATATTACATGAATTTTCCTTCTCCATACTATATTGCATGATAGCATTTCCTTGTTTCTCCCACCGTTTATCAGAAATAGCATGTCTCACCTGCGGCCCAGCCGAGGAGGAGAAAACAGACGCAGTGTGTTTTACACAGCCAACAATGAGGACTGGGAGATGGTGGATCCTCCATCCAAAGACACACCAGAGCATAAACCTCCACCTGACGGCCAGCGCAGAGAAAGCCCATCTCACTCTCAACGATGTAAGATGCTCGTTTAGACACTTTAACGACACAAATGATTCATTTGAACTGAATGCTTTTGAAACTGTGTCAGTCTTGTCACTCCTGACTGTCCACAGACTCCATTGGCTCAGCGTTCACGTTTGACTTCCGCAACCCCTCGAGAATGAAACGGCCCTTCTATATGGGCTCTGGGAAAACCAACCGCAGCGCAGAGAGCTCGCCAGTTGAATGTAACGGGACCAAGACCTCCGAATTGCAGCTTCGCATTCAGAGCCAGCAGGAGGAGATCAACCGCCTGCTGGAACAAGAGAACCAGCTCAGAGAAGAGCTCTCCGGTCAAAAGGTACGATGTGAATAAATCGGGTAGGGACCAAGTTTTTAAAGTCTTTCTTGAACTGTATTTTATTTTTGTGGTGTGTTTAAGGAAGTTGGTGTTAGTATAAAATGGTAATTTGCAATTACAACCTTATTGATAATAATTCCCGACATGTTCCGTAAGAATTTGCTTGTGGGATGGCAGCCTGTAAATGTGCGTCTGCGATTTTATAGTTGTACCATGCTGACATCGTCTTCCTGCAAAGGCAGGCACCAGTTCATAACAGAGATATTTTTTTTATAAAAATTTCATAGCTGTTTGCTAATAGTTCCTCATTCTTTGTAATACTTAAACATGGGGCTTTCCCATGCGCAAGTGAATGTTGACACAATGTTTGCTCATTTTACACATTCTTCTACATTTATAATTCAAAGACTTTTCTTATATCCACCTTCAAGCTTCAAGCTGTATATTTCTGTGTGCTTTTCTATAAAGGTGTCAGCACATCTTAAGCAAGAAAACCACAAAATGGGTACCGTTGTTGTGTTTTTCCTTTAAAGTTCCTCTTTGGCCTCTGGTTGCGCTTTTAACACATTAACAGCTTTAGATAATGATTCTTTATAACATATATAAACAATACTATTTGTTTACTTCAGTATTATTGATAATATTTTATTAACATGTTTTCTTTACGATTTGCATATTCCCCAAAAATGTGTTTAGTTTCTCACTAAATTAGGTGTGATGAGGTTGTTTCCTTAATGAGTGAAAATACGGTTGTTTTATTAAAACATGCTGAGAAACTTACTAAAACTTTAACTTAAAAACATGCTGAGATCAAAAACGAAAACTAAAACTTGATCTAGAGCCAACAAACTGAGCAATGGGCCTGTCTTTGTACATGCATTTCAGTTCCTTGTCACAGTTCAGGCTGCGTCATGTGCAGACATTTGAAACTGTTTAAATGTACTTTTACGAGATAAACGCAATGTTTGCACAGAATAATGATTAACTTTATTTGATCTCCAGGTTTATTTTTTGTTATATCAGTTTGGTGATAATTCACCAGTCCATGAAGATAAATGACATTTGATTGCTAAAGGTTATCAAAACCTTTCTTCAAAATGTTTAACTGATTAGATAAGCAATAGCAGAATATTCTAGGGTCAGAATGTAACACACATTGCTCCATCCCGGACGAGCCCCCAACTTATTTTGACCCCCAGTTAAGGGTTCTACCAAAGTAAGTGTTCAGAGTTCCCTTGATATTTACTGTGACAAGTAAAAGTAAAAAACAATGAATGAGGAATTTAGTAAATCTGATGCAAAGACAACTGACAGATGACTCCGAGGTATACATTTTTGCAGCTGGTTCTAGTGCAGGAGTAACCAAACCTTCTCCTGGAGGGCTACTTTTCTGTGGACTTTAGTTTTAATTCTGCTCCAACACACCTGCCTGTTACTTAAGTAACTCCGAACACATTTACAAGTTGTTTCAGGTGTGTTCGATTAGGGCTTGAGCTAAACTCTGCAACAGGGTTCCTCTGATCTTGCCCTGGAGGGCCAATGCGCTGCAGAGTTTAGCTCCAACCCTGATCAGACTTGATTAGCAGGCTCAGGTGTGTTTGGTTAGGGTTGGAGCTAAACTCTGCAGGAAAGTAAATCTCATGGGCCAGATTTGAGGATACCTGCTCTGCAGGATAGTAAGATAGTAGGCCTTCAGGAGCAGATTTGGCTACCACTGCAAACGTTGACCTTAGGACTATAAAGACTATGAAGGATCTCTGTTTTGCTTGATCGGTTTTTTTTTAATTAGTTTATCCAATTGATGGCCCACTGTGCTTTGGTGAACTATCTCAGATGCTTGAGCTTCACACAGTATTTTCTTCTACTAGGAGTTAGTTCGTCTTCTCCAACAAACACTACGTAGCTCCCAGTGCGACTGGCGTTCCACAGTGTCTTCTGGAAACATGGAGCCTCACAGTCATAACCAAGCTGAGAATGAGGTGGACAGAGCCCTGGTAGAGCGGGACACCCAGATCAAAGACCTTTGTGGGCACATGGAGAAGCTAGCCTTGGAGAAAGAGAGTCTTCAACAGGAGTTGAAGAGTTTGAAGAACAAAGTTGGGGAGATGAATGAACAGCTGGGCATGCTCATGGAGACCATTCAGGCCAAGGATGAAGTCATCATGAAACTTTCCCAGCAGAGTGATAATGAAGGAAGCCAGTCGGCGGAATGCAACTCACCTAATGCAACCAAGGAACAACAAGAGTTCAACATCCTGAAGGTAACACAAGAACTTCCTTATATATGGACTCTCCAAACACTAGATTTGAATATGTATCTGAATGTGTTTGTAAGATTAAAAATCAGTGGGAGCTTAGGGTGAAATATATTTGACTTTGGCAAGAGTTGCATGCAAGGCTAAGGCATGTTTAGAAGTCCTTGATGTTGAGTCCAAGTCAAGTCTTAAGTGTTTTATCACAACACCAATGAAAGTGTCAGATCCTTTTTGGTAGTAGCTTTATATATATTTTACAGAATATACAGACCTTCAAAAGTTCTTGTTCGGTCGCTGTACATTATTTTTTATGTCTCACATACAACTTTTTTGGATTTTACACTTCTCCAGGATAGCCTTCAGGGCTACAAGTCCCAAAATAACTTCTTAAACAAAGAAATTCTGGAGTTGACAGTCTTAAGAAGAAATGCTGAAACCAGAGAGAAAGCGTTGGAGGCAAAGGTCTGTGACTTTAGCTACTCAGTGCACGCAAACCACCCTGGATGTTTTGTTTACAGATTCTTATGTGCCATGTTAGCATTTCCTTTTCCTTTTCCCTAGCATTACAGCCTTTGCAAGGTTGCCTGTGCATTTTTGTGATGGCTGAGGAATCATTTTTGTTCTTCACACATTGTGTGTTCTACAGTGCACCAGTTTGGAGGCCAAGCTGTGTCAGGTGGAGAGTAAGTACCTGGTTCTACTACAGGAAGTGAAGACTCCCGTTTGCTCCTCCTCAGAGCAGACCCATAGCGGAGAGGTCATCACACGCTTACTAGAAGATGCACTACAGGTGGAAAGTGCAGACCAGCAAGAACATCCTATCCTTAAACCCAACGCTGTCAGGTATATTATGTCATGAAAAAAAAGTAAAAAAAAAAACAAAAAAACAAAAAAAAAAAAACAAGTTTTGCTTGCTTTTATATGTAGACATACTCCGAGTTTACAAAACAAAGCTTGTGTGTAAATCAGTCTTTTAGCAGCAAATTTATCAAAAATTAATTATACAGGACCTGACATGGTAAATAATATATGGGCTTTGAAAATTTTCTGTTACCAAAACAAACAGTAGAACAAGCTCAGTCACCATATGATATGACTTTTCTTTTGTTTACTTTAAATTTTTGCTGCCACCCTTTGAAGATTCCATCTTCAAACATGTTTAGTCTTGTTAGTGTTATTCAAATGCTACTTGGCTATAGGAACAGGATGTTTTCCTGGTTCTTCAGAACATGTCATGCTCTTTTTGAGTGTATCCAACTTCATGCCATGTTTGGTTTCAATTGGTTTCAAAGTGTTTTGAGAATAAAGTTGAAATTACGAGAACAACGTTGAAATATTTCAAAAATAAGGTTGAAATCTTTTGAGAATAAGGTCGACATCTTTCGAGAATAAAATCGAAATTTTGAGAATAAAGTCGAAATGTTTCGAGAATAAAGTTGAAATGTTTAGAGAACTAAATTGTAGAATTTAAAGTTATAATATTTTTAGAGTATAGTATATATTGCGCATGCAAATGGCCCAGATTGGGAGCACTGGGAGAAGTTGCCAGGCCACCAGAATTGATGTGAATATATGTGGGATTATTAGCAGAAATCACACCATGTGTTATACTTGCGGGTACAGTATGCTTGGAAATAATATTTCATGTCTGCATACTCTGCAAAAACATCTGTGGTGTCCAATCTTTCATTCCTTGCATGTATTTAATTAAAAACAGCAATAAAACATTCCAAAGGTTGAAGTGCACTCTAACTCGTAAACATGCATTATATTGTTGTCTTTTCTGAGGTATGTAAAGTTAAGTGACTATTCACAAGCTGTTTTATTTACGGTATAATACAGTAAATGATTGGGCATAATTTTTAACATCTTCCATTCATTATTTGCAGCACGCCAGTAATCGCATTAATTGTGTGCTTTGTTGCTTTTAATATAACACAGCTCACAAGGCATGAAAACAAAAGCAGTACGGCCTAATTTATTGAAATTAATGTCTCATTATTGTAATCGGAAAGATGATTGATTCACATGCTGCTTAAACTGAAGCGAATACAGTAATCTGTCACACCACATTAAAGAGCAGGAAAAACACATTATTATAAGTCATATTGTTTGTATTTCGCTATAAAACTGACAGATTTTGAAAGCTGAGACTTTGAAATATCTCCTGGTGCTCCCAATATCTGGGCCATTTGCATGCACAATAGGCTAATAGATTCTCAAATTATTATAACTTGAAACTTGTTGCAACAAATTAACTCTCGGAATCTTGACTTCATTCTCAAAATATTTCAACTTTTTCATAATTTAGACGATTCTCGTAGTATTTTGACTCGTACTATTTCTTATAGTTTTGACTTTATTCCCAAAATATTTTGACAATTTTCGTAGTATTTCGACTTTATTCTTATAGTTTCGACTTTATTCTCTAAATATTTTGACTTTATTCTTGTAGTATTTTGACTTTATTTTCATAGTTTCGACACTATTCTCTAAATATTTTGACTTTTCTCTTAGTATTTTGTATTTTGTAGTATTTTGACTTTCTCGTAGTATTTCGACTTTATTCTTGTAGTTTCAACTTTATTCTCTCAATATTTTGACTTTTCTCGTAGTATTTCGACTTTCTCGTAGCATTTCGACTTTATTCTTGTAGTATTTTGACTTTCTCATAGTATTTAGACATAATTCTTGTAGTATTTTGATTCTCGAAATATTTTGACATCTTGCAGTATTTCGACTTTCTCGTAGTATTTCGACTTTATTCTTGCAGTATTTTGACTTTTTCGTAGTATATCAACTTTATTCTCGTAGTATTTTGACTTTCTCGTAGTATTTCGACTTTATTCTCGTATTTCAATTTTACTCTTGTAGTTTCAACTATTCTCTAAATATTTTGACTCATAGTATTTTAACTTTCTTGTAGTATTTTGACTTTCTCGTAGTATTTCGACTTTATTCTTGTAGTTTCAACTTTATTCTCTAAATATTCTGACTTCTTGTAGTATTTTGACTTTCTCGTAGTATTTCAACTTTATTCTCGTATTTCAATTTAACTCTTGTAGTTCCAACTTTATTCTCTAAATATTTTGACTTTGTAGTATTTTGACTTTCTCATAGTATTTTGACTTTATTCTCGTAGTTTCGACTTTATTCTCAAAGTATTTTAACTTTCTTGTAGTATTTTGACTTTCTCATAGTATTTCGACTTTATTCTCGAAGTATTTTAAATTTCTTGTAGTATTTTGACTTTCTCATAGTATTTCAATTTTACTCTTGTAGTTCCAACTTTATTCTCTAAATATTTTGACTAATAGTATTTTGACTTTCTTGTAGTATTTTGACTTTATTCTTGTAGTTTTGACTTTATTCTCTAAATATTTGGACCTTTTTGTAGTATTTTGACTTTCTCGTAGTATTTCGACTTTATTCTCGTAGCATTTCGACTTTATTCATGTAGTTTCAACTTTATTCTGGAAATATTTAGACTTTATTCTCGTAGTTTTTCGACTGTATTCTCAAAGCATTTTGATTTTATTCTTGTAGTTTCGACTAATCTCCCAGTATTTCAGTTTTATTCTCTTAATATTTCAACTGTAATCTTATAGTTTCAACTTTATCCTCAAAATATTACAAGTTTAATCTCGTAGTCTTAGATTTAAAATAAATAAATAAATAAATAATTAACATGGCACTAATGCAAATGCTGTCATACTTATTACTATGAAATTTGCCTTTGTTACTTTGAAGATTGTTGGCTCTTTTGTTGCAAATTGCTTGCAAACCATATAACCAGTAACACTGTTTTCTTTCTCATTTAGTGAGTACGACATTTATGGCTTCAAAACTGTCCCAGAGGAGGAGGATGATGAGGAAAAACTTGAAGCAAAAAAGCGAGCGCTAGACCTGAAGTCCCTCTCCCTGACAGACCAGGAGACCTCAGTCCGAGTAAAATGGGACAACTACCTGGCCATCACCATGAACAGAGAGATGGTTCGATCTCCAGAGCTCAAGGCGCTGATGCGAAGTGGAGTTCCCCATAACCACCGTTCCAAGGTGTGGAGCTGGTGCGTGAACTTCCATGTAAAGAAGATGCGTGACGACCTGCCAAAAGACTATTACCAGAACCTTCTGTCCACGGCGAACGAAAAACCAAACCCGGCCTGCAAGCAGATAGAGCTAGATCTTCTCCGAACGCTCCCTAACAACAAGCATTATGCTTCACCTGACTCGGACGGCATCCAGAAACTCAGGAACGTGCTGCTGGCTTTCTCCTGGAGGAATCCAGATATCGGCTACTGCCAAGGGCTCAACAGGTAGCAGATCAAATGGTTACTTCAGCTCTGAAGTTCATTGATGGGATGTTTGTGTTTCTTCATGTCTACAACTTAACATGCCAGGATCTGAAAGAGATTTCTGATTGTTTCAGGCTGGCAGCTATTGCTCTTCTGTATTTGGACCAAGAAGATGCTTTCTGGTGTCTCGTGGCCATCGTGGAAGTTTTCATGCCACGTGACTATTACACTAAAACACTGCTAGGCTCACAGGTATTGCTTCAAAACTGTTCATAGTCAAGAAAATCCCCAAAAAGCTCTGGCAGTTGGAGCACGGGGCTTTGAGAATGTCTTTGTTTTTGGTGCTGGATGTGACTCACTAGCAGCAGGCTAACAGCACATCTCGTTTCTATTCTGTCATCTGACACAATGAGTTTTCAGGCTCCTTTCCATCGACAAGACATTAACATGCTTGTTGAAGTAACTTTACCACATTTTGACCTTATGCAACATGAACATCGTCATGTTTTACCTTAGTTTCTGGTTAATAACCACATGTTTGTTGCAGAGTAACTGGCCAAGTGCTTTTCAATTGAAACCATATTATTGGCACGCTGCTAGTTAGGGCTTTTCATTGCTGACATGTGACTGCAGTAGGGTCCAAATGTAGCTTTTTGCTAGACCTGCTGACGGTGACTGAAATATGCAGTCCATGAAATGGTGTTTTGTGTTTGTTTGTTGATTATTTTTGACTGTCTCTTGTTTTTGTTATAGGTAGATCAGCGCGTGCTCAAGGACCTGATGTACGAGAAGTTGCCCAGGCTTCATGCTCATTTTGAGCATTATAAGGTGGACACCTCTCTCATCACCTTCAACTGGTTCCTGGTTGTGTTTGTGGATAGCGTGGTCAGTGACATCCTTTTCAAGATCTGGGACGCTTTTCTTTATGAGGGACCCAAGGTATGGAGAATAATAGTTTATATAACCACAGAACAGATGACTTAAAAGATTTACTGACTAATCTAAAATGAGCACTGTTAAATCCTCAGACACTTAGGTAATACTTTAATACTTGTTGTCGTTCTTCTTATTAATTTCTGTAATGAGTCATATTAGTCTGGTTGTTTCAGGGTGGCAGTACTCTATGTGTGCTGACATGTTTTGATGTCTCTTTTTACCTTGGCAGATCATTTTCAGATTCGCTCTTGCACTCTTCAAATACAAAGAAGAGGAATTTCTAAAGCTCCAGGATCCCATGACCATTTTCAAGTACCTTCGGTACTTCACACGTACAATCTTGGATGCAAGGTTTGTGCTTCTGGTGTAAAGATTAGCAATACATGATCATGAAATACACATTTAGAGATGTATTATTATTATTATTATTATTATGACTTTGTCAAAATATTGACTATTTATTTAGTTATTTATTTGTTTGTTTGTTTGTTTAAAAATATTGTTTAACTTAATAATAATAAATAAAAAATATTCTATTAATATAATTTTATATTATACATACTATTTATTACTACATTTAATTAACATTTTCTGAAATATTTTGCAGTCATTTCATTTTGTGGTTTGATTCATCAGGGTTGGGTAAACAACTTACATGTCAGCTGCATTAATAATAAAAAGATGTGACATGATTTAATAATAATAATATAATAATAATAATGCAGTACACAGATAATATCTATTTTTATTATATATTATAAATATTTATTATGTTTTTTTTTTCTTAATGTTTTTAAGTATTTTGGGAGAATTTTAATTGTAATTTTAGTTATTGTTCATGATGACCTTTTTAATTGCATTTTATGGTTTGATTCATGAGAGTTGGGAAAGCGGCTTGGACTTAATTAATAATTAATAATGGATTAATAATAAATTATAATTAAATATTTGTAGTAATTGATAATGCATAAGCAAACAGATTTTTTTTTTGGTTTATTATTCTTAAAACTTACTATTATTAATATTATTATTAAATATTTGTAATAATAATGCATAAACAAACAGATATTATTATTATTATTATTATTATTATTGATATAACAATAATAATAAATTGAATAATATCTTAAACTTTTTATTATCAGTAATAATATTATTATTATTATTATTATAAAATATTTGTAATAATTGTAATAATGCATAAGCAAACATTTTTTTTGTTGATGATGTTTTTATTTTTAATTGAATAATGTCTGAAACTTATTTTTTTATTAAATATTTTATTATAAGCATAATTGCATAAGCATTATTATTAATTATACAGATATTTTTGGTTTTTATTATTTATATTAATTTTAAAAAATCGTAAACTTATTATTAATAGTATTATTATTAAATATTTGTAATAATAATAATGCATAAACATTCATATATAAGTATTATTATTATTATTATTTATTTATAACTGAACAATATCTTAAACAAGATAAACTTGAGACTAAAACTTTATTAATAAAACTATTTTTGTATTAAAAATTTGTAATAAATAATAAACAGATATTTTTTGTTGTTCTTATTATTTATATTAAATGTAAAAAATATTAAACATATTAGGATTAATAATATATTAAATATTTGTAATAATGCATAAGCAAACATTTTTTTGTTGTTTTATTATTATTATTTATATCTGATTTTTAAAAATGCTTTAAGATATTTTGGAAATGTTTCATTTGTGGTTTTACTTATTGTTTATGGTTACCTTTTCATTGTACTTTACTATTTGATTCTTCAGATTTGTGAAAACAACTTGTTTCTCCTCAGCTACCTCTTTGCAGCAACATTGTCTATTATTTGTGACATTTTTAATTGTTTATTACCTTAATTAAGTTATATATGATCTTGCGTTCCTCACAGGAAGTTGATGAGCATGGCTTTTGTGGACATGAACCCATTCCCACTGAGGCAGATCCAGAACCGGCGCACATTCCACCTGGAGAAGGTTCGTCTGGAGCTCACCGAGCTGGAAGCCATCCGCCAGACCTTCCTGCGGGAGAGAGACACCACCCTGGACGGCCGCACACTCATCAGTGACGACGAGGAGGACAGCTGAACCACAGCTAATAAGGGACCGGTCCTGCAAAGCCAATTAGCCAATCACAACGTGTCTTATACTTTTCAATGCATTTCACTCAACAAACTGTGACTTTGAGAGACCAAAGAACAGTGTTCCTTTTCATTAATCAAAATGGACATCTTCTTCATTGTCTTGTCCAGTATTTCATCCATTTGCATAATGACCAAAATCAGTATTAAAGCAAGTGAAGTACTTGCATTTAGGTAGTAATGGTGTCAAAATTCTGATACACTTACATTATGCTGGACATATTGTCGTTGACACAATACTTTTTCTTACAGCCGCACTTATTAAATCTTAATTTGTTTACGTACTCTTAGTAATCATATCAGTACTTGTATTTTATTGTAAGATAATTTGATATAAATCAAATTCAAGTTTACGAGGCCTGTCTTCTTTCTAAACATTCGGTACTTCAATCACTTCCACAAAATTTACTGTCCAATCAAGAAGTGGAAAAAAGCACATATGTGTTAGATCTGTCTACCAGTGTTTCCTGTCTGCTCAGGACATGATTACCAAACCCTGTCATATCACATGACCTTTTTAACATGTTTCACAAGCATCAGTTCTTGTGTATTTAGGTTCTAGAAGCAAAATGCACATTTGCTGTCTGCTGAGGTGTTTCTTAGGTACCTTTATTGTTTAATTTTGTTTTTGTTTCTGCACTCTTCCATTTTAAATACAATAGTCTAAAATCCACAGTCAACCCAAGAGCTGCTTAAAATGAAGATGGTAATGTGGAAAATGTGAGGGTTTTTTTTGTTCATTTTTGTCAACGGTTTCAAGATGTTCTTGTATGTTGTTACTGAAATTCACTTAAAAAATTGAAAGTGGAGTAACAACCCATAAGGGCCTTTCTAATGAGGGAATGTATGTGTGAATTACCGGCACTTTTCTTAACTTTCAATGTACAATTTTGCTCATGTGTTACATCCACTTCACATTTAGTGCAGTTAATATGTATTTCACAACATTTCAGCATAGTATTAGATGCACATATTATACATTTTATCACCTGCTAGTACGACTGCAAATGTCAGGACGAACAAAAAATGTAAAACTAACCGTCTTTGGTTTTACTGTGAGAGCCGGTCTCTCACGACAACCATGTTTTTGTATCTAGATTCGGTCATCAACACTGCCCTTATAAACGAAATGTATTATTCTCATTGAAAATATGTTATTTTAAGTCAAATGAGGGCAATATCTACATGTTTTTTTTTGTTTTTACAAATTGTAGTCATTGTCCAGATAATCTTAAGTATTACCCATGTTATTAACCATCACGTTGTTATGTGAGCTGTAGTAGTTTTCGTATGTCTTCAGTGAGTAAGCTATGATTTCAAACCGTCTTTGATGCTGTTGCTCGACGCAATGCGTTGCACAGGCTTTTGTGTATACAAAAGTATTGTATTCTTTGTAATGTTTCTGAAACTTGTCTTATGACATAATCTTACAATTCTTACTTATGCATGATCATCCAATAAATTTCTATTGCATACAATTGTTTTAAGTTTGTTTGTGTAGTTCTTATATATCTCAATAGCCTCCTTCATAAACAATACAAGTTAAAAAGGTCTTTCTACATTATCTTTTCTACAGGAAATATGGCATAAGGCTACTGCAGCAGTCCAACAATAGAGAGGGGTCTTAAATCCTTCCTGTTTTTGTGACTGTTCTGTAGCATATAAAACATACTTTTAATACACAAGCAAGGTAAAAATGTGATGTTGAAAAATAACAATAGCCATTTAGTCATACAGCTTACTGTGTCCAGCCCTGGTGAAAAGAAAAAAAAAAACATGTTGGTAGGTATGTTTTGATGCTGGTCTTTTGCTGGTTTATTATGACCAGCTAACATGACCAGCTAAGGACCAGCTTAAAGCATCAAAACATACCTAACCAGCATCCCAGCTTCAAAACATACCTACCAGCATATGCTGTTTTTTTTTTTTTTTTTTCACCAGGGGAGATGGCGGTAATACAAACATAATGGAACAAGCAATAAAGAGTAAATTATAGAGTTAATTTATGTTAATTTATAGAGTAAATTATGTTTTTAATATCCCACATTCACAGCGTGGTCTATCAAGTCCCTCAAATTAGTTGATAACCGGATTTAACCGAATCAGGAATCATACAGATCGAGTCATTCGCGAATCGGACTGATGTGTTTAATAATAATGAATGATCTTCTCAGATCGGTTCTTTCGAACAGTTTGAATAGTCTCCAATAGAGAGTAAATTATGTTTTTAATATCCCAGACCCCAACATTCATCAAATCCTTCAAATTAGTTGATAGGTTTGACTGAATCAAATAAACGACTCATTCCGGATATGACTTATGTGTTCAGTAATAATGAAATAATCCGACTCATCCTCAGTTAGGTTCTTTCCAACAGCTTGAACAGTTTGCAATAGGTAGTATATTACAGAGTTAATAAAGTAAATTATGTTTTTATTTGACCGAATCAGAAATCGAATCAAATCAACGAGTCATTCGCGACTCAGACATGACTGTTGTGTTCAGTAATAATGAAAGGAAGTCGACTCATTCCTCAATTCGGTTGAACAGTTTGCAATGAATGATAGGGGTAATGAAGTAAATTATGTTTTTAATATCCCAGACCTCAACTTTCACAGCGTGTTCTGTCATATCCTTCAAATTAGTTGATAACCGGGTTTGACTGAATCACTGTAAAAGAACCGAATCAACTGAACGACTCATTCGCGAATCGGACATGACGATGTTGTGTTCAGTAGGCCTAATAATGAAAGAAAGTCATTCATTCCTCAGTTCGGTTCTTTCGAACAGTTTGAACAGTTTGCAAAAGAGAGTAGACTAAATTAGAGTTAATAAAGTATGTTTTTTAATATCCCAGACCTCAACATTCACAGTGTGTTCTGTCAAATCCTTCAAAAGAGTTGATAACCGGGTTTGACCGAATCAACGACTCATTCGCAAAGACATGTGTTCAATAATGAAAGAAAGTCCGAATCTTTCCTTAATTCGATTCTTTCGAACAGTTTGTCTCAAATCCCTATTTGCAGTACATTTATCTGTAACATTTCCGCCAATATATCAACTTTTAAAGTCTCCACTATCAGTTAACTTGGTTGTCCGTTCATTCAAAAGTCCGTTCTCCGAAAATCACTAGAGCGGGGACGGCTGCAACACTTTTTTTTTTTTTTTGCATTTAGTTTCTCAGAGACTGTTTGTATTAGAAAGCCAAAGTTGTAATACAATAAAGCCACATCTGTCAATTGCTGCAACATGTCTACATATGATAATATACGTACAATTTACACTTGAACAGATAGTCTTCAATAAGGTAAATTGGCTGTATAAAACCAAAAAATAGTACATGGAAAAACATTCTCAAGTTACTTACTTACTTTGTTTGTTTGTTTTGTTTTTTTATTACCATGAAAATGATTTTTAGTAGAAGGAATGGTCCAGGAAGGATGAGGAGCCAATAAAGCATGTGCAGTATGAATATCATCACTGTTGCTTATTCCTGCTTGAAGAAATAAGCCATGATGCAACTGCCCCTCGTTGCAACCGTCCCCACTCTCCCTAGTGTGTAAGTTTACATGCATAGGCCTATGTAATTTTAAGTAACAAATGTGATGTTGAAAAAAATACAATACCCATATTGTCAACTATTTTAGTCTTCATAGCTACTTACCGTCCAGCAGATGGCGATAATGTTGCAAACATAATGGATCAAACACAAACAATAGAGAGTAAATTATAGAGTTAATAAACTAAATTATGTTTTTAATATCCCAGATTCTAACATTCACAGCGTGGTCTATCAAATCCTTCAAATTAGTTGGTAACCAGGTTTGACTGAATCACTGTGAAGTATCTATCTATATTTTTATTACGTACTTTTATACATCTTCAACTGTCTGTCTAAGTAGCTTGATTAGTGAAGCCGAGATACAATTGAGCCGGTTTTCAGTCAGAATGTTTATTAGATTACAAATATGAATTGCTGAATTTCTGTTTTCGACTGAAATCATACTTTTAAAGTGCATTGATTTGAAAACAGTTCCGGCCGATTCAGTTATTTCCTAAATAACTCATTTACACCGTTGTGTAGGACAACTGATTCACTGAGAAGAATCGCCAATCTGACATCGTCACCGCTGCACTCAACAGGTGGCGCGGGAGCGAGCTCGAGATTGACAACATAAGCGCGTGCACTCCTCCAGTCTCCAGTTCAACAGCGCGACTCGAGCAAGAGACGCGCTCAAACCCGGGAATATGCTGTACATTTCAGCGGAATACAGTGAAATAAGTGTTATTTCCTAAAAGAACAGGTAAGGCGAACCACATTTTCTTATTAATTTGAAGAGTCAAAATTACTCGTTTTTGTAGTTCAGTGTGTCTTGTAAAACTTGTGAGCAGCGATATAGGAAGAGATTTTATGGTGTGAATGTTTCTCATGGTCATTATGTTGCGCTTAGATTAAGAGTACAACAAACATCAGTACAGTATGTGATTAGGTAAATGTGAAAAGGTAAATATAATATAATGTAAGGTAAATATTTATCATGATATTATCAATTAAACTGTAAGTGAACTTAGTGTGTCATGAAACAAATGCTCCCCAGGGTGATTGGCACTTTTTCCTTGGCAGAAGTATATATGCAGCTCAATTTCATCACTTAATTCTCATGACATCCTCATTATCTCTTGAAGAAAGTGATTTGATCACTTTTAGTGACTTGATACATCATTTTTATCTTTTTGCCTGGTTCCTTCACACCTTACATCATACTCAGCAAGCAAAACTATATATATATGTTTTTATTTATTTTTATTTTTTTTGCAGAAAACCTTCTCACATTGCTTTATACGTCCAGATAAGAAAGATGCAATACATGCTGTCACATCTTCTTGGAAGGGAAGGAATGTAATGCAGCATGCTGGAACATGTGCTTATGTGAGTGTCTTTGACTTTCAGAGCTGCACCCTACAAACCCGCAGAACTTCTGTAAACTTGTGTGCTTCTCAAGGGACACTTAAAGTTGACCCGCTGTCCCCCCCTGTTTACCCTGAGACACAATCATCATCAATGAGGACATTAGGAATGGCAGTGTTCAAGCAACAAAAAGTGGAGGACTTCTATGATCTTGGTGAAGAACTTGGAAGGTAAGTGATATGATGGGTTGCCTGAGGATGTTTTGTAATCGCTTCCAGCTTTTGTGGGTTGTTGACTTGCCAGTAAGTTATACGGACCGTCCCCCGAGGGTATTTACAGGACAGGTTAACAGCTGGAGAGCTAGAGTTTGGGAAGGGGTTTTGCCAGACAAGTGACAAGCTTCTCTGATTTTCTATAGCAGTGGACGATAACAAAATGCATGCGAGATAATATATCAAAACTGTATTGGATATAGTTTAACCTATAATGAACATTCATATTGTTTCAAAAATGTTTTTCTTCTGTAGAACACAAAACAAGATATTTTGATTATTTAGGGTTGAAGAACTTTTAACGTGGAACCTTTCTATTTTACAATAGGTTCTTTATAGAGAAAAAAAAAAGATTTTTAGAACATTCTTCACATTAGAAAAGAGGTTCTTTTAGGAACTGTTCCCTGACAGATTCTTTGAGGAACCAAAGATGGTTCTTCTTTTGCATTGATGCAAAAACCCTCTTTTGGAACCTTTATTTTTAGGACTTTTATTTAATGGACAAAAAAAAACAACATCATTTTTCACTTCCTTTAATATATCATATTGTTATAATAATCTTAAAAGACATACAAGTTTTTGAACAGTAAGATTTTTAATATTTTTTTAAAGAAGACCCTTCTGCTCACCAAGCCTGTTTATTTGATCCAAAGTACAACAAAAACTAAAATAAAATACTGAAATTTTCTATTTAAATATTTCAATTTATTGAAACAGAGCAAATCAGCATATTAGAATGATTTCTGAAGGATCGTGTGACACTGAAGACTGCAGTAATGATGCTGAAAATTTTGCTTTGATCACAGGAATAAATTACATTTTGAAATGTATTCAAATAGAAAGCATTTTTTTTTAAATAGCAAATATATTTAATAATATTACTGCTTTTGATTTCGGATCAAATAAATGCAGGCTTGGTGAGCAGAAGATAATTTTTTTAAACATTAAAAATCTTACTGTTCAAAACCTTTTGACCGATAGTGTATTAGTTGTAAAATATAAGGAAGGATCTGCAGTGCTGTGAACAAAAATGTAAGGGCCCCCCACCCTCTTTTCCCTTGGCACCGGTTCTCATTCTCGAGTCATGTTTTGTTCTCTCTTACAAAGCACACTCCCCTTAAAAGCTGTCCCAACAGGCAAGCCTTACACTTATTAATGCAAAAAAACTGTTATAATAACAGCATTTCTACCATTTCAGCATTAGGAAGTTGCAAATCCAACCAGACAGGAAGTGAATGTTCAGGAAAGATGTAGTCTCACACCCAGGTGACTGCTGTGTTGCTCCCCTGGCTGTAGGTTGCAGGTGAAAGTCACCCTTTGGCGCTTTTCTGTCATCAGTTTATCTTATAAAAACTTGGATGAGTACAAGAAAGGCCATAAATCAGTTTTCAGGGCAAAGCATCCTCCTGTAATTTGGAAAGGTTGTACCCTTTTTGTCACAGGCACCTCCTAGGTGAGGTACTATGGGATACGGCAGAAAGACAGATGTTGGTTATTGTTTGCAGTATGTAACAGGCTCCGCCATCTGCCTGGATGGCTTTGTGTCCCGCTCAAAGGCACAGTTTCTATGACACACCCTGGATTAGATGAGATACCTGACCTCTCCTGCAGGACTGTAACTGAGAACGGGATTGATAGCGCTGGGAGTTACTTTACATTAATGAACGACTGGCTTTGTTTACTTTGTTCACCTTTAATGCAGCTAAGGCCCCTTTTCTAAACGAACACATTATAGCTTCCCATAGAGTAAACTTCAACATTTTTTTGATAATTATTGACCTATAGAGTCCAGAGAATTGCACTGCAGTGGTTTTACCAGATTGAGCGAAAAACCTAGGACTAGTTTGCAAAAGTAGGTTTTTACATTTTCTTAATCCTTTTATTGACAGCAGTGGTTCTAGAGGCAAAGTTGTTCGGAACAAGGAGGTCTATCGTATGATATAAATATAGTGTGTATATGTGGAAAACTGTGCAATATACAACCGTTTTTCTCACAGATCTTTAAGGCCGTGTGTCAAACATGCCTGCCAAGTTTCGTTCTGATCAACCTCCGTTAACCTTGTCTAACAGGTGCTCAAAGTTCATCGGCCTAGGGCGCCATGTTTTTTGAGATACACAAATGTCCTAATAGCCACTTGTGGCACTTTGGACCAAGACCATGGGTACCGATTTTCACATCGATAGGATAAACGGTTGCGGACAGTAGCTATGGCCGTATTTATGTTTTTTTTCCTCTTATAGTGCCACCAAGTGGCCAAACTCTGCAACTTTTTTCATATGACCTCAGATTGAACTCTTACATATGCAGTACGAGTTTGGTGAAGATATCTCATTCCGTTCAAAAGTTATAGCCGTTTTGGTAAAGGCAGCCCTGCCCCTTTCGAATGTTTTCAAGTCAAAACTTTTGATAATTATTAATATTCATTTTCCAGAGATTTTTTTCTGCACTGGTTTGGTTCGTAAAAAACCTAGGACTAGTTCTCAAAAGTAGGTTTTTAAAACCGAAAATTTTGCTCATTTCGCAATTTCATATTGTGATCACTGTAGTGCCCCCGTCAGGCCGATTAGGGCAAGCCTTGGTGACGCTGTAGGCGGTGTGAGTACTGCCATCCCTCCAAGTTTCAAGTCTCTATGACTTACGGTTTGGTCTGCACGATCAGTTTTACATGGAGATTGCTGATCCTTGGCCACACTAACATTTACAAAAGGGTTTTAGCGCTACGTGCTCGAACCCCTAAATAGCACAAATACTAGGTAAAATGTTGATTTTTTTTTAATGACACAACAATTTTCTGAAGAAAATGTAAGTGGTTTTCCTATGCAGAAGTCAAAACATGCTTAGGGTGTTGCTAGATGATTTTTTAGGTGTCTGCAGGCCTGTTCAAAAGCAAAATAACTATATCGGTAACTATAATGAGAGCTATATGAGCGTCTACATCAACAGCTTGCCATCTGTGCAATAAATGCTTGAGCTCTTTAAAGGTGGTTTCTGATTAGCTGTCAATGTTTTTATCATTCAGCAGCTGGACAAACCAACACAATGCTAGGTTTCAATGAAGGTCTGCTTCATTGTAAGTCTGTGGGATATTTTCTCCCATGTTATCAACCAAAATTTGTAATTCGACAACAAGCCATCTCATCATATAGTATCTCGTTTTGGCCAAATTCAACTCCAACTAAATCGAAGATTGTTTTAAGTATTGTGCAATTAGCTTAGCAGCTTACTAACTGAGTCTTCTGTGCAGAGCTCTATGTGTGTTGAGTTGATGTCTATGTAGAGTGTTTCAGATCAGTTACTTATGTAATTCTGTGAGTGTTAATATGCTGTCTTGGAAGGCAGATGTCTATGTAGGCAGCTTGGCAGCTCACTAGATTTTAGAACACAGCTTTAGTGTTAACACCTATACTTAGTATACATTTAATAGCCTAAATATGAGCCAATAGTAATTTTTAAAACAGAGAACATGCAGTACAATAAACCTCATTTTGCTGAGCTGACTACAGCACAAAGTACAAAAGGTTGTGTGCCATGTGTGTTAAAAGCAATCCTGTTCTCTGCGTACTCAAAAAGCCTAGAAGTTAGTTCTCTTTTGGTAATGTTTTGTTTTTTTGTTTCAAAACGATGCCTACATCCCCACAGACATGTCATGGAGTATCAGATGCGTTTGGGGTGGAAATACTCACGCAAACTGACACGTATCTTGCGTGTGAAAGAGGAAGTAGCTCGTGTGGTTTCACAGAGCTGTGTGTGATGATCTGTAACACATTAGCAGCAGCAAACATGTCTATCAAAAGAGGACAGCGAATGAAGGAAATAATGAAGACACTTAAATGCAAAGAATTGTTCACACTCACAAACTCTCACCAGTGTTCTTGTTCCACGTGGGAGTGGCTGTCACACCACTGCATGAATCACCTGCTTCAAAGGTTGACAGTGTGGGACAAATGAGACCCTTTTACGCAGCCACTTTGTTCCCTGGAGGTGGAGGCTTTGTTGCCGACAGGAGCTTTATTCAAAGATGATCGGAATCCCTATAATGGACTGATGACAGTGTACAAGTTGGCTATGTTTGTCTGAGTCATTGTACGTGTTTGTTACAGCAAATTTAATTCTAAGATATGCTGATGTAACTCCAACATTTTTATAGCACGCTGAAAAAAAGGCTTTTGAATTAATTTCCATTCATTTCAACTGAAATAGTATTTTCCTGTACAACATGCTCCAATAATATGTTTGATTTACAACTTACAGAAATAATTTGTACACAGTTTTTCATAGTTATAGGCATTATTAACCACCTTAAAGCCACCCAAAAATGAAAATTACCCCATAATTTACTCACCCTCAAGCCATTCTAGATGTATATGATTGTCTTCTTTCAGAGGAATACATTCTGTTAAAAGTTCTGTTAAAAAATGTCCTGGTTCTTTCAAGCTTTATAATGGAGGTGAATGGGTGTTGAGATTTTGATGTCCAATAAAGTGCATCCATCCATCATAAAAAGTACTCCATGGCCCTGGGGGGTTAATAAAGGCCTTCTGAAGCTAATTAATGCATTTGTGAAAGAAAAATGTCCATATTTAAAGCTTTATAAATCGTAATCTCTTGTTTCCGCTAACTGTCGTACATGCATTATTTTAGACTTTTCTTACTTTGCATATTTCATTCATTAATTCAGTGTTTTAATATGATGTTTTGTCTAAATTGGCGGAGGAATGCAGATGTTCGAGAACTGTTAATGGAATCAAACACCATAAAAATCATTTGGCATCATTGCTATTGCTATATCATGTATTTTAGACCATCACCCATAGTTTCAAAATAGTACAAACTCCTGCATTGTTTTCTATGAAGCACTGAGTAATACAGCTCTTATCACTCATGTCAGAAAATTTAAATATTTTCTATTAATATTTAAATTGAAGGTGTCATCAAATGCAAAATTCAGTTTTACATGGTGTTTGAACATAAATGTGTGTTGGCAGTGTGTACACATAACCACCTTATAAAGATAAAAATCCACCCAGTGGTATTTTTTTAATCTTTATAAGTAACATGCCCTTTTTCAAATCAAGCCATTCTTAGCATCTGTGTGACCTGTAACACAGGCCACTCCCACCATAGTTGATTGACACGACTGTCTTACCTTAGAGCCGCCCTAAGTGAGCTGAGTGAGCTGTAAACAGTCCAACCGCCATTATTTCGACTCCGGTGCAGGGGAAGACAAGAATGTCTCTGGTTGAATAATTAAGGTGTTTAGCTAATGGATGTAATAATGAACATAGCAGTCGTCATTTACTCCCGACATCTGAGCTGCTGAAGATGCAGAGGATTAACCTTATTTCCGTTTTTAAAGGAAATGCACCTGGCGATCTACATAAATGCGTTTATGTTCGCGTGAATCATTCGTGATGCAGCTTCACCTACAGCAGAAGTGAATATAAGGGTTTTTTATGCATCTTTGCAAATCACCTTTCTTAGTAATGTGCTAGGTTGACACCTAAATGTGGCTAAACAGAATGGCTCATCAGCCCACAGAAGAGAGGGACAGGGTGAGCAGAGCTCATTAGCATTTAAAGGCAAATGCAACAAAACAGCTCGCTCTGAAAAGGGCTGATTTTGACAAGGCAAAAAGGGTGTTTTTTACACTACCAATGAGAAGTTTTAACCAAAGTATGTTATAGAGTTCTCATTAAGATCCTAACGAATCATATCAATTTGTGGAAAATGGGCATCCGATGACTAAAAACTAAAAAAATTTGACCTTTTAGCACAGAAACTGTCTAAAGGTCCCAAGTCTAATTTTAAAATACTACAGTGAGGTTTTGAGTCCATTGGAAACAGGACATATTTTTAACATGTGATTTCCAAAAACTGTCTGACATAATGGCTTAATTTATCAAACATAAGCATAACTTCATTACATGAAGGTGACATAACAGTTTACATGGTTTTACAATTGATTTACACAGAAAATTTACCTGTTTGTGCACTGTAAAAATAGATTTTTTTTTTAAAGTTCGATTATGTTTCAGAAAAAAAAAAAATCAGTCTTTCTGCTTCAGAATTTCATGTTTAATTCAGTGTTTTACTTGACATTTTTTGTAATTAATTTACCAGTACTTTTTATACATCTTAAGTGTATTTTATAAATCAAGCAAATTGGTAACCCTGGACAACAAAACCAGTCGTAAGGGTCCATTTTTTAAAATTAAGATTTATACATCATCTGAAAGCTGAATAAATAAGCTTTGCATTGATGTATTTATTAGGATGGAACAATATTTGGCTGAGATACAACTATTTGAAAATCTAGAATCTGAGGGTGCAAAAAAATCTAAATATTAAGAAAATCATCTTTAAAGTTGTCCAAATGAAGTAGCAATGCATATTACTAATCAAAACTTAAGTTTTGATATAATTACAGTAGGAAATTTTCCAAATATCTTCATAGAACATGATCCTTACTTAAAATCCTAATGATTTTTGGCATAAAAAAAATAGATCATTTTGACCCACAAATTTACAAATTTACCCGTGCTACTAAAGACTGGTTTTGCGGATTGTACTTTTGTCATGCACAGCCTCACTTTCACGTTTCACATCAAATTAAAGGATTAGTTAACTTCCAGAATAAAAATTCCCTAGTAATTTACTCACCCCCAGTGGGTTGGGAGCCAGTGGGTTGAAGGTCTAAATTGCAGTTTCAATACAGCTTCAAAGGGCTCTACATGATCCCAGCTAAAAGAACAAGGGTCTTGTCTAGCAAAACGATCATTTTCTAAAAACAAAAATACAAATTAATATACTTTCAACCACAAATGCTTGCTTGCACTGGCTGGACTTCACACATTACGTAATCATGTTGGAAAGGTCTCGCACGGTTAATTCTTCATCTGTGTACTTCGTTTCAAAAAGGTAGGGTAGGCCAAAAAACTCTAATTTTCTCTTCCAACTTCAAAATCATCCAACATCATATTTTTTGTAAAGAGTGTTTGGCTTTCTTTGCACGTTCGCTTTGTAAACACTGGGTCATTACTTCCCACCTATGTCACGCGCGACCTTTCCATCGTGGTTACGCAATGCGTGAAGTCAAGCTAGTGCAAGACGAGTATTTGTGGTTAAAAAGTACACAATTTTTTTTTTTTTTTTGGAAAATGACTGATCATTTCACTAGATAAGAACCTTATCCCTCAGCTGGGATTGTGTAGAGTCCTTTGAAGCTGCGTTGAAATTGCAATTTAGACCCTCAACCTGCTGATCCCTATTGATGTCCACTATATGGAGGAAAATCCTAGAATGTTTTCCTCAAAAAAGAAAGACATGAACATCTTAGATGACATATGGGTAAGTAAATTCATTCTGGAAGTGAACTAATCCTTTAAGGTCTATAAGATCTAGTCAGTATTGTACTATAAAGGCACATATACCAGTTCCAGCTAGTTTGTTTGTCGACAGGTAAGACAGAGGAAGAGCTCTTATGTAACACATTATACATAGTGATCCTGTTACATTGCTTAACTGTGCTTTTGAGTCAGTGGTTCTGTCTCTTTCATAAGCAAATCTATATTTGCTTAAAGCATTCAGTTTATATAGATCTAACATATGCTTTTGAGCTCAGGGATGTGCTGACGAATGATGCCCTCCATTAACACTATGAACATTTTCAATTTGGCTTGTTTTATGAGAGAAAAAGCAACTCATTCCATCTTCCCCTTCACTGTCTTGAGGTTAAGCAATAGGAGGAAGTGATGAAAGCCGCCGAAGATGGTGCATTTTTTAGAGTTGATGTGTTTGGTAATCTAGTGTATGTTTTGACAGCCCTCTTGATACAATATGATAGATGGCATTTTATAAATATGTGCACTGCGTGTATATCTTTTTTAAGAGATCGTTCAAATCATCCCCATAGCAACAGACTATACGCACAGCTGTTGGTTTGTGAGTTTTTTTCCATAACAGCGTATCATATGTTTCTGGTCTGTATCTTTATTGGTTGCTCACTTATCTGTTAGTCATCATATACTCTATATACAGGGCTGTCGTCATGGGGACAACCAGTGGACAAGAGGGACACACTAATGTCAATAATGTCCACACCCATAAAGCTGTTGTTCTGGGCCTCCTAATTTGATTATGATATTAATGGAGAATCATTCCAAACTTTTCTGCCATGTCAGAGTGAAAGTAACTTTATGAGTCATAGAGCAATGCGACACTTCAGTGACTAATACTATAAGTAATCAGCCCGCACATTTGATAACACACTAGTCAAGGAGTTTTTGACTCATATTTCAACAAGTCATGTAAGACGAGACAGCTGCCTGCAGACTTTAGTCAGAGTGGACGTCATATATAATTTCAAGTGAGCAGAAACAAGTCTGTAAAGGACATTCTGTACCATTAGATACCTTAGGCTTGATTGTTCAGGTGATGAAACATTGAAAAATATTTCTTTACATTTTCAGTGGGCAAAAAAATAGTGGAAAATGCTTTATGAATATTTTAATGAGGCATATGACCTTAACACATTAAAACCAATATAAATGTATCATCCAGGCCAAATAACTGTTCTATATTTGGCAATAGTGATGTGCATTTTTGTGAATTTTGACTAAATGTTGTGTAAAATAAGTGAATTTTAATTCAGGAAGTTTGTATTTAACTCATTTGCTATCTTTGAACTGTAAGATGTAAACACTACTGTTCAAAAGGTTGGGTGTTTCGGTGTTTTTGAAAGAAAAATGCTCACCACGGCTGTAATTATTTGATCAAAATTAGTCAAAACCAGCAATATTGTGAAGTATTATTACAATTTAAAATAAGTGTTTTCTATTTGAATATATTTTAAAATGTAATTTAGACCTGTGATGCAAGTCTGATTTTTTTCAGCATCATTTCTCTAGTCTTCAGTGTCACATGATCCTTCAGAAATTGTTATTATAAATGTTGAAAACAGTCGTGCTGCCTAATGCTTCTGTTGAAAAATGTTGATGCATACTTTTCAGGATTCTTTAGACATTTCAAAAGAACAACATTTATTTTTAACACTCTTAATAGTCCTTACTGTCTCTGCTGATCAAATGAATGCATCCTTGGTGAATAAATATATCAATTTCTTTCACTTTCAAAAATCTTATAACTACACAAATAGTAATTGTAACTACACTTAGTAATTGTAATTGCTTAATTTATAAATTCATAATTTTATAAATAATGTTAGTACCATCTAATAAAATCTGTCAACCAATAAATACAACACTATAATTTGTTATTAATTGTAAATGCTTTATTTATAATAAATTTATAAATAATGTTAGCAGAAGTTGATTCTACTGATGTATTCTAATGATGTTTTTTCAGTAGAATTTTTTTCTGGATTCTGTTTTTTTTTTTCCCCCATTTTTTTTTTTTTCTGGACTTTACGTTACATTTTTTTTTTTCAATCAAAAAGCATTAATGTCTAATTAAATGAAAGTTATTTTTTACCAAATTCTGTTTTCCATTTTAAATTTCTAGATTTCATTTTAATGTTTTAATTAAATTTTAATCTACTTAATTAGATAAACTACTTAATTTATTTATTTATTTATTTATTTTTTCTTTTTTTCAGAAATACTGTGTTGTGTATTTTTTATTTATTTTTTGGATAAATAAATAAAGGCATAAAACAATAATTTATCTTAAACAAGAAAAACAAACAAAAAAAAACTTATGCCTTATGTGATTATGCCTTAATGAATAATGTTTTAACAATAATTTTACTATTAGTAGTAGTAATATTTCATTAAGGAATATATTTCTGTCACAGTTTCTTCAAGTTAAACCAAATTTTAATTTTGACGGGTTATGACGACAGGCTGTCTCAAAAGAAACGGTAAAATGCTCATGAAGTGACTCTCAAAGTAGTTCTAAAGATTATTTTCATGTATTCATGTACTCATATATTGAGGCAGCAGAGGCTGAAAAGACAGCAAGCGTCAAACGCGCTTCGGTATGTGTGTAGTAAACGAAACAGCTCCTCTGTGCCATTCATTCACACAGGATTCATATTTAAATTGTATTTTTGCAGCTTAATATTCACAGACATGAGTCCCACAGCCTTGTTTTTATTTGCTCTAAATATTGTCTGCTAGTCTATTCCCATTAAAAAGTTCTGATTTAATATTTTCTAGAATCCAGTTCTTTCAAAGCTCAAGGCCAAATATGTAGGTGTCTGACTGCTGAAGTGAATGACAGGTGCTATTGATCATCACACTGAGCTGATCCAGAGGTATCTGGGTAAAACTGGCTATTTTAAGCATGGGCTGTAGTAGTTCTCACAGAACTCCCAGTGCAATTATAGCACTATTCATTGTGCATGTCAACAAGTTTGATTAAACAAAAAAGTTATTTTTAACAAAATAGTTGGAGGGACGGTGATCTGTCGAAACATCAACGCACATTCCTTACATTCTTTCCCCCCACTGCTGTTTTGCGCAATACTGCCCAAACAAGATGCTTTGATGAAGCGTCTGTTAATGTTTTATTAGCAAAAAATCATCCGTCCAAACAGCTGAAAAGCAAGTATTCGGCAGCTGTGAAATAAAGGAGTTGAAAAGCTGTTATGATAGATGGTGTGGGAGGAATGACAGTCTGTGTTCAGTTTGAGAGGAACTCGCTGGCAGGATTTCAAAGAAATGACATCCATAATGCAATAATGTTTTATTGTTTTTACACAAAATGGATACTTCCGGTCCTGAAAGCTGATTGGTCAATGAAATGCGCATATTTTCCGTTGTGGTGGAAATAAAAACACACACTCTGTTGTTTTAAACTTTCTATTTAACCGAGACCTAGCCCTGATAAAGAATGCATTAACATCTGTTCCATCCTGTTGTCAGAGCAAAGGACACACTTTTTCATATATACACATATGGACACAATGAAACTCAGTGTCATAATTACCCCTCTGGACCTGCATTTGAATATTGGACTGGCGCCGTTCTGTCAAGCGCAAGGCCCTCCGGCTAATAACCAGCAGCTGTTGGGAGTGGAAAGTCCACTGAGACCTCCAGTCGTCGAAAACACAAGCGGGCTTAGAACAGACACTAGTGGCACGCCTGCAATGGGATGCCTCTGTCCTCCCTCAGATTTTCTGTAAATCACACCTCTGACAAAGCGTGCAATACAACTTTAAAACAAGCCATCTTGAAGGCTTTTTAAATGGAAGATGGAAGCAGTTGTTTTGTTTTGTTTGAATGAATGTCTTATGAGTCAGTCGTCATCAGTAAGTACGGTCACATTTACCGTTATTCAGAACATTTTTGCATGTTAAATCTGGCCATTTCAATTGTAATCCATCCTTTTGGGAATTTCACATGAGGGTGAAAGATTTATGTATGCAGATTGTGCAACAGGTTCAAGTTGGTTACACGGATTTGCCTTGTTTGACCAACAGAAGGTTGCTTGGTTTGAAAATAACTCCTATGTGAGTTGTGTATAATTCATTTTGCTAATTTAACCACACCTTGTCTCTAAGTGATATTGTCATATTGTCTATGTGAAATGTAAAAACACAGGATATAGTAACAGATATGACACATATAATACATGAAATATGTTTCTAGCTGTTATTGTTTACAAAAATATTCCGGTATTAATCAGAATATGGTCCTATTCTGATTATGTAATTGTTATGTAAGTAAATTTACAACCACAACCAGATTTAGGTTAGCTTTTTTTGTAATTTCTTGAAAATCTGCATAAAACTGCTGGAATATTCCTGTATTAATCAGATTTTTGTGGCATTAACACCTTATTCAGAATATCCACCTAACTGAATATTCATTTAAAACTGTGTATGTCCAAGCAAAGGAAATCTTGGAACGTTACATTTGTACAGCTCGCAAAATTGGCTAGTTGTTTATATAATTTCTTGAAAATCTGCAAAAACATCTGCAATATTCCTGTATTAATCAGATTTATGTGGCATTAACACCTTATTCAGAATATCCACCTAACTGAATATTCATTTAAACTGTGTATGTCCAAGCAAAGGAAATCTTGGAACGTTACATTTGTACAGCTCGCAAAATTGGCTAGTTGTTTATATAATTTCTTGAAAATCTGCAAAAACATCTGCAATATTCCTGTATTAATCAGATTTTTGTGGCATTAACACCTTATTCAGAATATCCACCTAACTGAATATTCATTTAAAACTGTGTATGTCCAAGCAAAGGAAATTTTGGAACGTTACATTTGTACAGCTCGAAAAATTGGCTAGTTGTTTTTATAATTTCTTGAAAATCTGCAAAAACATTTGGAATATTCCTGTATTAATCAGATTTTTGTGGCATAAACACCTTATTCAGAATATCCACCTAACTGAATATTCATTTAAAACTGTGTATGTCCAAGCAAAGGAAATTTTGGAACATTACATATGTACAGCTCAAAAAGTTGAGATGTATAATAATACTTAACCAGAATAGACCTTAATCAGAAAATTATGCATCTAATTCCGAATATCCACGTAACTGAATTTTCATTTACAACAGTTTTTCCAAGCAAAGGTACTTTGGAATATTACGTATAGACAGCTTGAGAAGTTGAGATGTACAATTATACTTAACCAGAATAAACTTCAATCAGAAAATTATGTTACGTATATGATTTGCTTCACACAAAAGTTGCCTGCACCATTATGTGTTGTGAACTGAAACAAATTTACAACCACAACCAGTTTTACACTAGCTGTTTTTATAATTTCTTGAAAATCTGCATAAAACAGCTGGAATATTCCTGTATTAATCAGATTTTTGGGGCATAAACACCTTATTCAGAATATCTACGTAACTTCTGATTATGTAAGCGTTATGTAAGTAAATTTACATCCACAACCAGTTTTAGGCTAGCTGTTTTTATAATTTCTTGAAAATCTGTATAAAACAGTTGGAATATTCCTGTATTAATCAGATTTTTGCAGTATAAACACCTTATTCAGAATATCCACGTCATTTACAACTGTGTATGTCCAAGAAAAGAACATTTTGGGACATTACATATGTACAGCTTGAAAAGTTGAGATACAATAATACTTAACCAGAGTAGACCTTAATCAGAAAATTATGTGTTATGTTTATGATTCACTTCACAGATACGTTGCCTGCACCATCATGTGTTGTGAATTAAAGTGACATTATTGTGGCCTGTGGGGATGAAATATGCTGCTAATGTGATAAATGGAAAGAAAACGTGAGACGCTGAGTTGTTTTGGTTTAGGCTTGTGTTCCCCTGTGGCTCTGGGAGAGTCCGGGACGTCCCTCCGGCTACACATTCCAGTTCAGACTGTTGCGGTTTTCCACGGCTGTGCTGTGTGTGTGTATGTGTACGGGGGAAACCCTCTTATCTTATAGGCCCCTCTGAGCCCTCTGTGGACAGCCAGACCCTTTTTTCCAGGCAGTGTTTGGCATCCTCGTATCTCTGTGGGTTTTGGGTTGTTAAACAAACATGGTTATCGATGTGGCCAATAGTCCCTGCTGATTTAGCAATCAAACATATTCGGTTCTACTTGCCAAAGGCACTGAACCGTAATGCAATTCTTCTTTTGATTTTATTGCGTTACGTGAACAGAAAACCACATTAGACACAGTGAGAAAAATGTCCTCTGAGTGAAATAAAAGTTGTTTTCTTTAAATGAGTGCTTCTTGTCCAAGCAGACACATCTCTCTGTCTTTATTATGTTTGCGATTTTGCAATAAAATAAACAGAAAGGTCAGGCAAATTGCCCTTGGCCTTAAGGCCGTGTGCCTTCTTGAAACAAAAAAAAAACAAAAAAAGGTAGCATTTCTGTGGCAAACGAAAAGAAACACACTTGGTTGCAGCTGAGCGGGTGAATTTTTCATACAGCCGAGTTATAATTCACACCAAAACAAAATGAAAAAAAAAAATATATATACACTTGGTTGCGGCTGAGCGGGTGAATTTTACATACAGCCGAGTCACAAAATGAAAAAAAAAAAATATATATATATATATATGTGAATTTTACATACAGCCGAGTCATAATTCACACCAAAACAAAATGAAAAAAAAAAAAAAAAAAAACAAAAAAAAAAAAAAAAATATATATATATATATATATATATATATATATATATATATATATGGACATTTAACTTTTGAGTACTTTTCATTATTATTAGTGTTTTTCAGTTGGTTCTAATGTAGTACAGTATGTTTATGCTACCAAGCTTTTTTTTTTTTTTATTAAATTAGCAAGCAATATAGTACACTAAATAGTACCCTATAAAAATTTAGAACTAATTTTTTTTCAAACTAATGAGAATACATTTTTATTACAGTATGATAATAAGAAACAGAAAGAAAATGTGCTTAATTTAAAAAAAAATAATGTTTAATGACCATAATCTTCATTTACAATAAATATAATATTATAATTTAGTTATAATAAAATAAATAAAGAGTAGATATATTATAAAAAATGAATAATTTTATTTAATTATAATATCATCATTATAATTATAATAAAATAAATAAAAATTATTTATATATATATATATATATATATATTATATATATATATATATATATATATATATATATATATATATATATATACATATATATATATATATATATATATATATATATATATATATATATATTCTAATTAAATATATTTAATAATTTATTTTTAATAGTTTTATTATAATTAAATCAGCATAATTGAAACCTTTTTTTTCAGACTAATGAGAATGAAATTTTATTGCATCATAATAAAAGGAATTAGAGTGAAAATGTGCTTAATTTTGAAAAATAATGCTTAATAATCATAGTCTTCATTAAAAAAAATCATATATATTTTATTTATTTTATTACAAAAAATGTTTTAATTATTTATTTTATTATAATTCATTTTATTATAATTAAATCAGCATAATTTAAATAATTAAACAAAAATCTAATCAAATCAAAAATGAAGTTATAATATATTTACGGTAGGATATTTATTAATTGTCTTCATGGAACATGATCTTTAGTTAATATCCTTATGATTTTTGGCATAAAAGAAAAACTTTGACCCATACAATGTATTGTTGGTTTTGTAGTCCAGGGTCCAAAATATCATGTATACATGAATAGAAAAATACATTCATATTTATTTAGATTTATATTTATTAATCTGTAGCACTGCCCATCATCACAGAAAACACCAGCAGGTAGAAGAGGAATAGGATGGCGTCTAAAATTAGCCCAGCTCCACTGCTAACACAGACATATATACACTGCCTATCACAGTCTTATGGAAGCTCTCAGTGGGGCTTCATGTGAAACACAGGAAATAACTGGCTGCAATCATGGTCTAATCATCTGCTCGCTGTGCATAATCCACATGGCCTATTCTCACAGCACATTCACAACTCGATGCATGAACAAGAACAGCGGGCGACAAACACAACTTCAGTCAGCAGCATCATATTTTTATACACTTCCCATGTGAGATCAGAGAAAGGGGAACAGGAACACAGAAGTACAGTACTTTGAAGAATCAAAGACCCACAAAGTTGTTGCATGATATTCTTATCTATAACTGAACTAACAGTCAACATGAAACGTCTAATGTAACTTTTAATAGCACGTGACACATCGTCTACTTTCAAAGTCTGCCCGAAGACAGATGATGACGTTTAGAAACCTTGCTAAACATCCCATGCATTTCACAGAGAAGACATCATCCCTCGTTTTTCTTTTCCCCCTCATCCTGGTGTGTTTCTCCCTAATCCCTCCTCTCTGTGACCATATACAGTTCATCTGGCACGAGCGACCAGAGGAGTTAGACAGCGTTTTTTTGGTCACAGCCGGATAATGAGCCGGGCCAAGTGTACATCCGCAGGCGTGAGGCATGATGTCAAGAGCGGCCTGATTAGTCAGTTGACAAGCAGTCTGTCTAGATCGGCAGTCTTGTAAGACTCGTAGTCGGATATAGTCGTGACTCAGAGACACTTCCTAAATCTGTTGACTTCATGTGCTGCCTGTTCATGTGCATCAGGAATGTGTTTCTGTATTGAGATGGATAAAGGAGTTTAACCTTAAAAGCCACTGATTGTTTTCCAGGCTGTCTGTTATTTTTAGAACTGTCTGTCTTTGCTGCTGTACCTTTAAGACTGTGTTTGTATGTAAATGACCTCTGTTATGACTGGCCAAGGCCATTGTATGATATCGTACAAAAGTCTGGGGTCAGTAAGATTTTTACTAAATAAAGAAATTAATAACATTATTCTATGGAAGCTTATTTCCACCACAGAATAAAAATAAAATAAAATAAAATAAAATTTACAATTGCGAGTTTATATATCTCAATTCAGACTTGACTTTTTACAGTTGTGAGTTTAATTTTAGTTTTAGAGTTGATTGAAATTTAACAATTTGCAGTTATTTTTTCTCAGAATTGTGAGGTAAAAAGTCACAATTATATATATATATATATATATATTTATTTATTATTCTGTGGTGGAAATAATTTTGCATATTAATTAGTAAAGATGCATTAAATGTACCAGAAGTGACAATAACGATTAATATTCAGAAATGTTAAAAAATTATTTCTGTTCCCAATACAGTTATTTTGAACTTTCTATTAATAAAAAAAGTACATTTAATAATCAATTTAAAAAATAGTAAAATAAATACATAAATTAATAAAATAAAAAAATGGTGAGATGAAAAGTCACAATTATATTTTTTCATTTTTTATATTCTGTGGTAGAAATAATCTTCAATATTATTCAGTAAGGATGCGTAAAATTTACCAAAAGATGTCTGTTCCAAATATAGTTATTTTGAATGTTCTATTAATAATAATAAAAAAATCAATTAATTAATTTAATAATCAGTTTTAAAAATAATAAAATAAATACATAAATAAATAAAATTAATAAAATAAAATAAAAAATTGAATAGAAAAATAGAAATCATCTTCAATATTATTCAGTAAGGATGCGTACAATTTACCAAAAGTGACAGTAAAGACATTTGAAATGTAAAATGTCTTTTTTTGTAGAAATGTAAAAAAAAAAAAAAAAAGATTTCTGGTTATGAAATTAATACATTAATTATTAAAAATAATTTTTAAAAAGTGAGCTAAAAAGCCACAATTATATTTTTATTTTTATTTTATTTTTTATTCTGTAGTGGAAATAATTTTCTGTATTATTCAGTACGGCTGCATTAAATTTACCAAAAGAGACAGTAAAGACATTTATAATATTCGGAAATGTTAAAAAAGATTTTCTTTTAAAGTTATTTTGAACGTTCTATAAATAAAATAAAATTAAATAAAATTAAATTAAATTAAATTAAATAAATAAATAAATAAATAAATGTAATGTAATGTAATGTAATGTAATGTAAAAAAAAAAAAGTTAATAAAATTAAAATGAATAATAAATAAAATAAATAAAATAATCTTCCATAATTATTAACTAAGGATGCATTAAATTTGCCAAAAGATTTCTGTTTTAAATGTGTTTTTCAACTTTGTTAATAAATAAATAAATCTATAAATAAACCAATTATTTATTTAAATTAAATGTAATAATAAAGTAAAATAAAAATATTCAAATTGATTAATTAATTAATAAAACCTGAAAAAATGCATCACTGTTTCCACACAGTTTTTTTTTTTTTTGTTTGTTTGTTTTTGTTTCTTACTGGAGTAATGGTGCTGAAAATTCAGCTTTACATCACAGAAATGAATTAAAAATTTAAAATCTATTAAAACAGAAAATGTAATAATATTTCAGAATATTCCTGTTTTTACTGTATTTTTGTTCAAATAAATGAAGCCTTGGTGAGCATAAGACTTTCAAAAGCATTAAAAAAAACACTTAAGTGACTGTTTATAAAGTAGTGCATGTTCTTTCAAGTTTCAGAGGTTTTTATGTCAACAAGTCATCATATTAAATGATAGTGTGGTTGATAAGATTATGGTAATTTATCGCCCAATATTATAATGAATGAATGAATAAATTAATGTTGGAGTATGTCTACAGTATTTGATAAATTGAACACTTTTTATTTTATAGAGCAATTGTGTGCTATTGAATGACCCGCTTCAAAACCTTTTAAACTTTCTTCCTGGACTGGAATCTGGAATCTGGAGTCATGCATCTGTATCTATGGATCCCTACTTTAATTTATCCTTTCTACCCTCTGTCTACACAAACCAACAGATAACATGAGCAGCATGTGTCGGGCGATCTTGTTTGAAATGTTCAAAGCGTGTGTGAGGAAGCAAAAGCGTCTTTGACACAGAAGCGGTGGGTGGGTGGCATTCCTCTTCTGTCTCTCTCCTCTCAGAGAGCGTTTTCCTCCCACACGTGACCCCAGTTGCTGCGCGCTTCCCTGCGGCAGGATTTCCTCTCAGGCTCTCGCTATGCAAAAAATGTTCTGTTCTGAGCTTCTTTAGGGAGCTTGAGTACAAATCATCCTTGTAGACATATTGCAGCATTGAAGATCCAACACATAATTGATTGTTCAGTTCAACAGCGCAAACCCTGTGGGTTTCACAGGATAAAAGCCAAGTTACTAAATACTAAATACTGGCCGTTCGTATGTTAATGTACTTGTAATGTTACAGTTATGCAAAAGAGTCTCTATAATTAAACTGCAACATGTAGTGATTTATGTTGCACATGATGCAGCTTATAGAGCTAAATAGAACGTATGGAGACTATACTTAGACTGACACTCATTTGGCTCCCGTTAAATGTTTTCTCTCGTTTCTAATGTTACTGCCAGTTGCTGTTGAAGGATTTTAAGCATTTCTGTTTACATGCAAGGAAATTAAGCATCTCATGCTTTTAAAGAAACTATGCCTTAGTAATATGTGGGCAACTTGTGCAATGAAGAAGTGCACTTAGTCCAGTGTAAATTCAGCGCTAGGGTTCAAGCGCTTTAAGGCATTTAAGAATTTGCTAAATAATAAACTAAAAAGGAACATTTTTTGGCAAATCCAGGTAATTTACTATAGAAATATTATGGTTTTTATTAACATTTATGACTTTTATAGCGCCACCTATTGTTCACCTGTCGCATGTGCTCAGACGGTTTTGTGAAGTTTTGAGTTTTCTTTTAGGCTTTATAGGATTTTGGGTAAATTTGGACAGGCCCCTTTTCTAAATGACCCCATTATAGCTTACCAAAGGGTAAATTTCAACATTTTTTTTGATAATTATTGACCTAGAGAGGCCAGAGAATTGTGCTGCATTGTTTTGTTTCAGACTCAGCGAAAAACATAGGACTAAAGTAGGTTTTTTTAGGGCTGTAAAACGATTAATCGCAATTAATCGCATGCAAAATAAAAGTTTGAGTTTGCCTAAAATATGTGTGTGTACTGTGTGTAATTATTATGTATATATAAATACACATGCATGTATATATTTAAGAAATATTTACAAGTATATTTATTTATTATTTTTATATAATAGATATTATATATAAATAAAAATATTTTGTACATAAATAACATATTGGTCTTAAATATATACATTAATTTGTGTGCATTTATATATGCATAACAATTACACACAGTACACACACATTTATTAGGCAAAATCAAACTTTTATTTTGTATGCGATTAATCGCGATTAATTGTTTGACAGCCCTAGTTTTTTTAACATCTTCTCAATCATTTAACAAGCTATTTGATTGACAGCAGTGGTTCTAAAGGCAAAGTTGGCCAGAATGAGGAGTTCTATCATATCAAAACGCGCAATGTACAATCTTTTACGCTCTTGAAAAATGCGATTTTTCCCTCTTAAAGCAATATTATAATATTGCTTGTATGTTTATATTAACATAATATAGTTATTAAAATCAAGTCACATCAAAATTAGGATCATGCACTTTTAAACATTTTTCATATTTCTTGTTGTCATTGTTTTGAATGAAAGGCAATTTTTGCAACTGTTATTTTCAAATGTAAAACAATATATAGATTTATTTATAGGAAATTTAAATTTATAAAATTTATAAAAGAAAATTTGCAAATAAATTTTAACTTTTAACTTGCAAATAAAATGTTGTTGATATTTTTAATTATTTAATTATTTGTTTTTAAAATTTTATTTGTTACAATTAAATTACTTTTGGAAAATTAGTCACATACATAATAAAATTAACACATGGAACAAGTATAACACATTTATCATGGATAATCAACACAAATCTATTAGCAGGTGCAAACTGGTGCACATGGTTAACCAAACAGTGTGGTGCTTAAAAACCAACTCGCTTACAGATCAGATAATGACTTGTTTCCTTTTGATTTTGATTCAGATATACCCAAACGCTACACAAAAACTAAAACATTAGTGACAAATTTAGTCAATTTTTTTTTTTTTTTTATTCTGATTTGCAAATGTCAATATCCATCATGTCATATATCAGCCAGTCATAGTGATGTTGAGGCACTGCCTCCCTTCACAATTCATGTATTTTGTTATAAAGATTGTATAAAGATCTAAATGAGCGCACAGTGAGTTCAAGGGAATAAAAAAAGAAAGCACTGCCTTCTACTAAAACGAAATCCACTAGTGTGGGGTTTTGTGCACTGTCACTTTATATAAATGAATGGTTTATACATTGTTCCGAATATTTATTTTGTTATATCCTTGTGAAGTCGATTATGTGTTTCAGGAAACTAGGAAATGTTTTAATCCCCTGGAATGTTTCAATCCTGCAACACTGACTGATACAATGTGGCAGCTTTTTGTTCTATTGCGTTATTAACTGTATCCCGGGGAGATGAATGTTAAATGTGATTACTCAGATCATTCATCATCTGGCTTATTAGGCAGAAGAACTGAATGTCTTCTCTGTCTCTCTCTCTCTTTTACTCAGTGGTCAGTTTGCTATCGTGAAGCGCTGTATAGAGAAGAGTACAGGTGTGGAATATGCTGCGAAGTTCATAAAGAAGCGGCAGAATCGGGCGAGCCGGAGAGGCGTTCGACGAGAGGAGATCGAGAGAGAAGTGGACATCCTACAGGATCTCCAGCATCCTAACATCATCACGCTGCACGACGTTTACGAGAACCGCACTGACGTGGTGCTCATCCTGGAGCTGTGAGTGAGAACACGTCCTCCCACGCCGTTTGTGAAGAGCTACAATTATTCACTCGCACAGCTGTCCTCACTCTATAGGGGCCATATCCTGAACCTGAAATCTGCTTCTCTAAGCCAAATTCAAGGCTTTATGTCAAAAAAAGTTTTTGCATTTGCAAGTTAAAAAGATTTTTTTTTTCTTGCAATTCTGACTTTTTTCTTGCAATTGCACACTTATATCCTGCAGACAGAGAGATATAAGTTCATAATTGCGAGTTATAAATTCCACTTCTGAAGAAAACAAGTCAGCTTCACCATTTTTTGGTCATTTTCTCACAGTTCTGAGTTTATATCTCACAATTCTGACTTTAGAACTTGCAATTGCGAGTTTATATCACGCTTTTCTGAGAAAAAAAAAGTCAGAAATGTGAGATATAAACTCGCAGTTGCCAGAAATTCTGAGTTTATATTGTGCAATTCTGATTTTTTTTCTCGCAACTGCAGGTTTCTGCAGATATAGAGATATAAGTTCGTAATTGTGAGCTATAAAGTTCAGTTCTGAGGAAAATGTCAGCTTGCATTTCTTGCATTTTCTTAAAATTGGGAGTTTATACTGTATCTATACAATTCTGACTTTATAACTTGCAATTGCAAGTTTATGTCCTGCAGATAAAGACATATAAATTTGTAATTGCGAGTTGTAAAGTCCAATTATGAAGAAAAAAAGTCAGCTCATAATTGTCATTTTCTTACAATTCTGAGTTTATATCTCGAATTCTGAATTTTTTTCTCACAACTTCAAGTTTATATCCTGCAGATATTAGAAATATAAGTTCGGTTTGCAATTATGGCATTTTCTTACAATTGTGAGTTTATATCTTGCAATTCTGACTTTTTTCTTGCAATTGGACGCTTATATCCTGCAGATACAGACATATAAGTTCACAATTGCGAGTTATAAATTTCCCTTCTGAAGAAAACAAGTCAGCTTCACAATTTCTGT
This sequence comes from Cirrhinus mrigala, assembly GCA_036247105.1. Taxonomy (NCBI): domain Eukaryota; kingdom Metazoa; phylum Chordata; class Actinopteri; order Cypriniformes; family Cyprinidae; genus Cirrhinus; species Cirrhinus mrigala. Next base: position 10,102,030 of record CM070031.1, read on the forward strand.
CATTTTCTCAAGTTTGGTTTGCAATTATGGCATTTTCTTACAGTTGTGAGTTTATATCTGACAATTCTGACTTTATAACTCAGATAAAAAGTAACAATTACCTTTTTTTTTATTCAGTGGTGTAAACAAGCTTCCATATCTTTGACCCTTAGAACTAGAAAAGGTTGTTTTTGTCACTGCACCTTTAAGATTTCTTAATGTACAGTAAATGAAAAATCCATCAAAATATTAGCTGAACTTGAAGGCCATTTGCGGAAATGTAATAGGAAACCCATTAAAACTATACCAAACAGATTTTACCTTCAAATCTATGCGAGCTACTGCTTTATTTCAAAAGGCAGTCCTCAAATGACATTGCTCTTTAGTTTTGACTAATGCCTGCCGCCCTCGCCCAGGAGCTCTTACTCACTTCTGTAGTTCTCCTCCTCGGTCTCTTAAGACTTTCTCGAAAGAATGCTTATCATCTATTAATGATCTATAACAACTTCTTCAACTGCCATTAATCATAACAAACATCTGATTCACTGGGTCAGGTGCATTAGTGGGAAAAATCAAATTAGCTGCATGGTGCATTCTGCATCCTAGTTCACATATTCTCCATCCTAAATAGTATGTTTTAGGATTGGTGCATACCAAATCATTGTTCAATGTAAACATTATGACAAAGGTGCCAAGATGGCATATGACTTCCATTGGATTTCATATTTTATACTTTTATGGCTAATATTACTTGGAATGGGAGCAGTTTAAGCTACCACGCTAACAATTTTTAAATGTATGTAGTTTGTATCTAGTGGTCTGTTGGTCTGTGTGTTTGTCATTGTCTAAATGTGTAGGGGAAGCTGTAGTAAATGTCAGTGCTCTAGAGTTGCAGGGAGGCCCGGATCAGGTTTTCGCTGCCTGTAATGTGTTCAAGGGAGCGTAGAAGCTCAATTAGGACTAATTGTGGCCTGAATCCAATCAGAGCTGTGACTGAATGGACTGGCTGTGACTGTCAGCTGCTCTGCATTTTAAATTATCTTTCTGGATCAAATACTCAGGCTACAAAATGAGACATAGTGTACTTGTTCAGCCGAGCTGATATGCGACTGTACTGAAATGCTGTGAGAGTATGGGAAAGAGATTTCTGCAGAGCTACCATAAAGTGGTTTGATGTTAATGATAAAAAGAGCTGTACTAAGCTGTTTTTACTGGTGCTGTGGTTAATGTCACAGAGGAAGTTTACAAGTCCCATTTTACTGAGATGAACATCTCTGTATGTGTGAGATAAACTGAGTGCACTTTAAAACTGAGGGCATTTTTGTTTTGACTAATAAAGGATTTATAGATTTTAACGATGATTGTAGGATTAAGATGATTTTTTTTCTCAACTTTATTAGAAATTATTATTATAAGTATTCAAATATGAAATAAAATTATTATACATATATGAATGTATGAATAAATAAATAAATAACAAAGCAGATAAATGAGTAAATGAATATTAATCAAATAACCAGGTAAATTAGATAAATAACCATGAATATGCTTTAAATGCATATTATATAAATAATATTATATAATACATAAATATTACATTGATGAAAAAGTCAGTAAATAAATATCCATCAAAATATAAATATTTTATTAATGCTTAAAAAAATGTATTTTTTTATTAGAACTTTATTAGAAATATACCTCATACACATAATTAAATTAAAATATACAATACAATATACAATTATTTGTTAAAAAAAGAAAAAAAGATGGATTGATAGATAGTTAAATTAATAATTACATAAATTAAAGTCAATAAATATCTACATAAATAACCATGAATTAAATGCAAATATTTTAGGCTATTTTTATGCTTTGAATTTTTTTTTTTATCTGTATTAGTAATATACTAAATTTAATGCAGTACAATATCAAATTACTAAAAAAATAAATAAATAAATAAAATTAAAAGTGAAAATGTCACCAGGAATGAATGAATGAATAAATAAGCAAATAAATAAATAAGTGTTTTTCAAACAACATTTTTTTAAAGCTATTTTTTATTTGAATTTTTTCTCATCTTTATTAAAAATATAAATAATTTAATACAATACAATATCCAATTATAAAAAAGTGAAAATGTCATCAGAAAATAAATAAATACATAAATAAATAAATAAATAAATAAATACATGTGTTTCAAGCAAAAATATTTTAAGCTATTTTTATGCTTTGAATTTTGTCTCATCTTTATTAGAAATATACATAATTGAATACAATACAATATCCAATTATAAAAAAATTGAAAATGTTACCAGCAAATAAATAAATAATAACTATTTTTTATGCTTTGATTGTTTTTTCCCCATCTTTATTAGAAATATACCAATTTAATACAACAAAATATCAAATTATTAAAAAAAAACTGTGAAAATGTCACCAGGAAATAAATAAATAAATACATAAATAAATAAATAAATAAATAAAGTGAAAATATCACAGGGAAAAAATAATAAGCATCAATAAAAATTAATAAATGTATATTATATACATACTCTTATATGATATAAATATTACACTGATAAATAAGCAAAGAAATAAATGTTTTTCAAACAATTAAATACAATACAATATGCAATTTAAAAAAAAGTGAAAATGTCACCAGGAAAAATAAATAAATAAGTAAATATCAATCAGATAAATTTCAAATAGATAAGTTTTACTTTTCAAAGAAATTTTTTTTTAAAGAAATGTAATGCTTTATTATGACCTCATATTATTATAACTGGCACAGCAACATTTAAAGTCAGCTCCTTATGTTTACTGGAGTGCCTCTTTCAATATGTCTGAGGTTTTGCATGTTAGACAGGTAAACCACTTGGAACTAACCAACGGAAATGTCATTTTTTCAGTGTTTCAGGAGGTGAGCTCTTCGACTTCCTGGCTCAGAAGGAGTCGCTGAGTGAAGAGGAAGCCACAGAATTCATCAAGCAGATCCTCAACGGAGTTCAGTACCTGCACTCCAAGAAAATTGCACATTTTGACCTGAAGGTACACAACACGTTTTTGTCTGTGCCTGCCTGAGAGATCTGGAGTCAGTCATATAGCTCCCTATAAATGGCTTGGTTGTGGAGGCGAGAAACAGCTATAACGGTTGCCATGGCAACAGTATAGCTCTTCCTCAAGCAGAGGTGAATTGGCCTTTTCTGAAGAACAATCGGGTCTGTTGCATGGCAACACCTGAAACTTTGCATGACAAAATAGCTATTCACTTTTCTGAGACGTGCCATTGTACTGGTTCTTGGGAATGCATACATGACCCCGTTTCTGTCAACCGTCTGGAAATTCCTTCCTTTCACTCTTTTGAGCTCGTAAACAGCTTCCTCTGCTAATGACAGCTCTAACTAATCCCTGTTTCGAACACCGTCCCATCATGCGCTGAGGTTGTACGTGTGTTTGCACCCTATTCATATGTGTTCCTCATCCCGGCTGGCCCGGATCCAGACGTTCTAACACAAGGTTATCAGCGGCACATGATGAGACATGTCACCCCCGCTGTTCTCTGTAATCGCCATCCTGTTTTTCTAAGTGCTGCGTCTCCATAGTCGCCAGCGCATGCTTGAGCTCTACTTAAGGCCAGCCGGAGACACTCGAAAGACATTACTTTAGCTAACTCCCTGTCTTGCTCCAGTCAACACATGCTAACTGCTATGTAAACAAAACGTAGCACTCTGAAATAATTGTTAATAAAATCAGTCAGGATGTAGCCAGTGACTAATTACAGTATCACCAGATTTTAGCTTAGCATAAAGGCCTGTTTACACAAACACGAATGTTTGGCGCGAAATGTATATATGCTAACAAAAACAGCTGTTCATTCAAATTAATATGTTTATCTCACTGAATATTTATCTTGCTGTGCCTTTTCTCTCAAAGACTCTCATTCAAAGATATACCTTCATAACTATATTTTACTTACTCAAATGAATGTTTTATAAAAAATAGCTAATTTAACTAACAAAGATTTAGGCAAAAGCCATTGACTAATTACTGGATATCAGCATAGCAGAACTCCTTTTCTTGCTTAAAACAACTTATGCTAACTACTATAGGCTATGAACAAAATGTGTCATTCTGTGCTTGCGAAAAGGTTATTACTAAAAACTGTTATTTTAGCTAACAGCTTCAGCGATCTAGGATGTAGCCAGCTAATCAGGTCACTGGATATTAGCTTAGCATAACATGCTCTTATGTTCAAAACAACATATGCTAACATGTAACCAAAACGCCATTCCATGCTCATAATGTTTGTTAATAAAAAAGCTATTTTAGCAAACAGCTAATTAAGAGATTAAGAAATAGCCGCTAATTAGGTCACTGGATTTTAGCTTAGCTTAGCATGACTCACTCACATGTTCAAAACAACATATGTTAACTGATATGTAAACAAAATGTGTTGCTCCATGCTCACAAAAGAATTGTTCATTAAAATAGCTATTATAGCTAACAGCTAAGTTCAGAGATTTAAAAAGTAGCCACTATTAGGTCACTGGATATTAGCTTAGCTTAGCATAACTTACTCACATGTTCAAAACAACTTATGCTAACTGATGTAAACAAAATTGGTCCATGCTCACGAAAGAATTGTTCACTATTTTAGCTATCAGGTATGTTCAGAGATTTAAAAAGTAGCCACTAATTAGATCACTGGATATTAGTTTAGCTTAGCATAACTCACTCATATGTTCGTAATGCTAACTGATTTGTAAACAAAGTGTGGTGTTCCATGCTCACAAAGTAACTGTTCATTAAAATAGCTATTTTAGCTATCAGGTAAGTTCAGAGATTTAAAAAAGTATCCACTAATTAGGTCACTGTACATTAGTTTAGCTTAGGGTAACTTGCTCTCATGTTTAAAACAACATGCTAACTGATATGCAAACAATGCGTTGTTCCATGTTCACAAAATAATAGTTCATTAAAATAGCTATTTTAGCTATCAGGTAAGTTCAAAGATTTAAAAAGTAGCCACTATTAAGCCACTGGATATTAGCTTAGCTTAGAATAACTCACGTTCATATTTAAAACAACATATGCTAACTGCTATGTAAACTAAATGTGTTGTTCCAAAATAATGTATTACGCTAACTGCATAATAGCTATTTTAGCTAACAGCTAATTCAGAGATTTAAAAAGTAATTATCTGCTAATTAGGCCATTGGATATTAGCTTAGCATAACTCAAAACAACATGCTAACTGATATGCAAACAATGTGTTGTTCCACATTCATGAAATAATTGTTCATTAAAACAGCTATTTTAGCTAAATTCAGAGCTTTAAAAGGTAGCCACTAATTAGGCAATTGTATATTAGCTTAGCTTAGCATAACTTGACTATGCTAACTGCTATGTAATAGGTGTAATGTCGGTGTTGTTCTAAAAAATAGTTGTTAAGAAAAGTTATTTTAGTTAACAGCTAAATTCAGTGATTTAGGAAGTAGCTCACTGGATATTAGCTTATTAGCTTATCATAACTCATCCTCATGGGTCTTTCTTGAACGATTCGTTCATTTTGAACGTATCTTTAATGTGACTCGGGAAGAACGAGTCATCTCGGGGAGTGATTCGTTCATGCGCGCATGCGCAACATCCGGTTGTTCGAGTCGTTCGTTCATCTTACGGGGCTGTCACGTGATGAACGAATGACTCAAACCGAAGACTCGAGAGAAGAACTAATCAATTCTTTTTCCGGCTCACACTGCATTTGTTAAGCTTATGGGGCTGTCACATGATGAACGAACGACTCAAACCCGAAAACTTGTCAGATAAGACATGAGGTGAGCTAATCATAGACTAAAGGTAAACAATGAATTAATCTTTTCTGTTTCTTATAGCATTATAGTTTTGTCTTGTTTGTAGTGTGATCAACGTTTGTGTGAGCAGTAGGAAGTAACACGTAACATTTTAATTATATTTTGCTAAAATGAACGAAATGAATGAAATGACTCGAAAAAATATTCGTTCGTTTTGCTGAACGAGACTCAAAGGTCCGAGTCGGTAAAATGATCCGAACTTCCCATCACTACCCTCATGTTCAAAACAACATGGAAACATGATATTTTGTTCCATGCTCACAAAAGTATTTAAATCATTGCAGAATTTAAGAAGTAACCACTAATTAGGTCACTAAATATTATCTTAGCTTAGCGTAACACTCAAAACCTCAAACTCAAGGAGTACTTTTCTTATTTTGCTCACAATGGACTGTTTCTAAAAACGTAGCTAATTTAGCTAACAGCTAAATTCAGAGATTTCACAAGTAGCCAGTGAATAATCTTCTAATATTATGCTAATATATTTTTCTCCATTTGTTATTAGTTTTCTTTTTTTACATTGTTAGCCTTATTAGCCATTATTAGGCTAGCCTTTCTTTTCACATTGACTAGAAGGCGAATCTGTACTTGTATATCCTAGATATGGCACAATTCCTATAGGAACATAGTGTGCGTCCTCCTCCGCACTTGAAGTCAGCTGGATGCCTCTTTTCACCTCTTGGGTACGTAGAGGCATTAATATGGGAACATAACAGGTGTTGAGTCCCACGCAGCGTCCCTCAGAATTACTTGAAACCCTCAGCCACTTCATCAGTATGCAAACTGCTGAGGTGGAGGTTAACGTTGATTAGCCAAACGCACATGTGACAAGTAGCATTTACAGAGATGGACTTGAAAATAGAAAACATCTCCATTGCTATTTACATTGTCATGAACAATACAAACAGGTTTGCAAGGCTATAATGTGTTTTCAGTTTCACTTTTTCACATTTTCAGTCAGTTAAATTTTCCACCCATTTTAGTGGAACTGAAGTGTTTTTTTTTTTTTTTTTTTGGTTTGATTTTTAAACATCAAAGATTCCATGCACAGGGGAATTAAATTTTAAGCAAATAAGTGAAAATTATAAATCAGATAAACAAGCAAATAAATATGAAATTGAATCTTTTGAAATAATAAAGGTAATCAAATGAACAAGAATTGTGAATAATGAATGACCGGTTCAGTGGCGTCATACAGTTACGCCCATAATGTCAAATCGAAATAGGCTGTAAATTGATTAGATTTTAATTTTTTTTTCAGCATAGTTTGGGTGACTGTTTGTGTTTTTAATTGTTAATTTATTTGGTTTTCAGCCTGAAAATATCATGCTGCTGGATAACAATATCCAACTGCCGCGGATCAAACTTATTGACTTCGGTTTGGCGCATAGGATCAAGGACGGAGCGGAGTTCAAAAACATTTTTGGGACTCCAGAATTTGTTGGTAAGTTCAAAAGTCCATGATGTAAAACGCAAAGTAAGTGATTTATTTTCATATTACCGGAAAGGCACTGATGTGTCAGATGCTGCAGAAATTCTTTTCCATCTTTGGACATCGCACATTGTTGTTTTGAATGAAATGTAGCTGATGCCTCTAACCTGGTTTATTTTCAGCTCCAGAGATAGTCAACTATGAGCAGCTGGGATTAGAGGCGGATATGTGGTAAGAACTCATAAGCACATCACTCTTTGTACTTCACATACAGTACGCGGATATGGCTTAACCATGTGCTCTCTTCTGCCCCTTTGTTTCCTCCAGGAGCATCGGAGTCATCACATACATCCTGTGAGTGTGAATGGAGGAATGTGGATTCCTTGTTCTCTGACAAGACATTCATAGACATTCCACAGGATGATTGATAGATTCCATTAATTTCCGTACACAAGTCACATGCTGAACGAATGAACTGATGAAGTGTAAATAATGAACGAGAGGTTCTCATAATAGGTTGTGCGCAAAATACGCAATAATAGTGCTACACCCATTGCCAATGTGAACATGATCAGGACTCATTTATTAGTACTAGTAATGTTCACGTCCACAATGGGTGGAGCATTACTTTATTGTTGAGGTGAATATCTGATCGCGCCCAGTATACTCAGTTTGTAGGGCGTTTTTGTTTCGATCAATAAATCTGGCAATAATTGTGTAGAACTGAGATGATTTTCTTGCTTAACTTAATTATTTGAAATATAGATCACCTAAATTTTTCATGTAATTGAATGAACAATGTCTAATTATAAATATTCATTCAAATTGGGTCAGCGAGATTTGTTTTTGAAATCCATTTCTTATGCTCACCAAGGCTGCATTAATTTGATCACAAATACAGTAATTTATAATTATTATATGTATAATTATTTGTAATTAGAAATTTGAATAACAGTTTTTTTTATTTAAATACATTTTAAAATGTAATTATTTAAAGTGTAATTTAAAATGTAATCAAATATGAAATGAAAAGCATTTATTTGAAAACAGAAATAATTTGTAACAATGTAAAAGTCTTTGCTATCACTTTTGTTATATTTAATATGTCCTTGCCGAATAAAAAGTATTAATGTCTTTCCAACAAAATCTAAGTATTATTAAATAAAGTAGTATTAAAAAATAAATAGAAATGATTACATTAATATATGTATTAATAACAAATTTGTAAAAAAAAAAAAAGTATTATTAATTATTAATGAATAAATAAATAAGTATTGGGCAGATAAATTAATAGATACATTACCAGTCAAAAGTTTTTGAGCAGTAAGATTTTTTATGTTTTTTTTAAAGAATTCTCTTCTGCTCACCAAGTCTGCATTTATTTGATGAAAAACACAGTAAGCAGTTTATTATTTATATTGTTATTTTTTACTATTTAAAATAACTGCTTTCGGTTTGAATATTTTTTAAAATGTAATTTATTCTTGTGATCAAATCTAAATTTTCAGCATCATTACTTTAGAAATCAATTTAATATGCTGATTTGCTGTTAAAGAAACATCCAATTTATCTTAAGTAATAAGCTATTGTAACATCATACACTATAAAGACATGGAGAAATGATAGAAATTAATACTTTTATTTAGCAAGGATGCTTTAAATTGATCAAAAGTGATGATAAAGACATTTATAATGTTACAAAAGATTTCTATTTCAGATAAATGCTGTTCTTCTGAACTTTCTATTCATAAAAGAAACCTGAAAAATTCTACTAATTCAACATAATAATAATAATAATAATAATAATAATAATAATAAATGTTTTTTGAGCAGCAATTCAGAATATTAGAATGATTTCTGAAGGATCATGTGACTGGATTAATGATGCTAAAAGTTCAGCGTTGAAATCACAGGAATAAATTTTAAAATGCATTCAAATAGAAAACAGTTATTTTAAATAGTACATATATTTCAAAATGTTACTGTTTTTGCTGTACTTTGGATCAAATAAATGCAGGCTTGGTGAGCAGGAGAGACTTTTTAAAAAAAAACTCTTAGTGTTCATAAACTTTTGACTGGTAGTGTATGAATGACAAAAAATAAATAAATACAGAATTAACAGTTCACATGCTCATATATTCATAGAAAATTGTAATAGTAAATAAATATAGCAATAAATCATTAAAGTGAATAATGAATGACAGATTGAGCTTTGGGCTGCCAGACAGTAGCACCCATACTGTTACACCCAGCGCCATTATGAACATAATTATGGCACTTAACAGCTGTCTGATACATGAAGTATGGGAGCACGTGTTTAGATTCCACTGTTGGATCAGTTTCAGGAATTAATTAACAGGAATTTCCAAATGTGTTTCTACATAGGTCAAGCATTTGTCTTTCTGTTTCAGATTAAGTGGGGCATCGCCATTCCTGGGCGACTCCAAGCAGGAAACTCTTGCAAACATCTCAGCAGTGAACTTTGAATTTGATGAGGAGTTCTTCGGGAGCACCAGCGAACTGGCCAAAAGCTTTATCAGACAGCTGCTGGTAAAAGATACAAGGTGAGAGGACAAGGGTTCAGCAATATTGTTTTACTGCAGGAAATCCAATTTTTATGTAGTTTTCTTATAAGCACACATATTAAAAAAAACTGAAATGTGTTAGCATGCATTTTAACAGGCCAAGTAGAATTAATGAAATCTGACATCAGTGGCCTTTGAAAAAGTATTTTTAATTTACACTCTTGGGCAGGTATGAGCATGCAATTTTGATTGCTGTTAAGTGTAATATGTTAAATGACGTCTCGGGTCATTTCTATATCTGTCATGTTCTACGATGGCGTCTCACAGATCTATGTTTATTAAGGCATGAGTAGACTTGCTATATGTTCAAATTAGTTGTGTAAATTCATGTGCCTGTTGCATTTTCTTGGTTAAATCAACATTACTTACACTATCAGAAAAAGAAATATATATATAAACAATGTAATCAATATTCTATTTACTAAAGCTAAAGTATGCATCTCGTTAAGATCAAGTGTTTTTAAGCATTTTACATTCATTCCAAAATAATAACTCAAGGCAGTAACAATTAAACAATATATTTTATTTGTGAACTTATGCTCCTCTGTTCTTTTTAATAGTTAACTTTTAACTATTTTTGAATTTTACGGATCATCAGTCATCAAAGCTCTGTAAATATTAGTCACACACACGGAGATTTACTTTAAATTTCACCAAGCTGATTACTCACTAAAAACTCCCACAGATCATGTGGGATAATTTCATACCATTTTAGGTATTACTTCAATGTAACAGTGGTTATATCTAAGCGTGTGAGTTGTTTACTTACTTTTTTAAATTTAGTCTTCAAATTAATGTCATTATATTGTTCATTCAGACTGATTCACGAATGCAGAACATGCACAGGATGTGGGATTTAACGCATAAACCAATCACAGCCGGTCATAACCAGTCATATTCAATCATATCACGATGGAGGCATTGCCTCCTCTCAAGTGACTTTCTCCCATTCATTCTCAATTACCCCCTACCAAACTCACCGCACGCTTAAGGGGCTCTGTTAAAACTCAATGGGCTCAGGGGAGGCGAGAAAGAGACTCCCACTGTAACTTTACCTAGTGTTGGACAATGTTTCTTTAGAAAAACAAGCGATTTATACACTTTATAATGTTATGTTGTTTTATTTTCACACTACAATTTTTTTTCTCATCATATTTTGAGGAGGCCCTGTCTCCCTTGCCTTCTCGGAGGAAACGTTCCTGGTCCAAATTCAGTTTCTACATCACATTTTTCTTAGTTTTTTTGTTTCCTTTACTTTCTTGTCTTTAAGTTGTTCCTTTGCATTTACCATTGGTTTGTTTTCTTTGCAGAAAGAGGCTTAAGATACAAGACGCACTCAACCACCCCTGGATTAAGGTAACCACTTGGATTAAGTCGGAAACATTTGAACAGTTGAAAGCATGTTTATCTACACTTTTGTGGCTTTTTTTTAAATGAATGCTTCTTACTGCCATTATAACATACAGGAGTGTTGAACTTTACTCTGCTGTTGTGTACAAAATGAACTGACCTTGGGTTTTACACACATCAAGACACATATGGCAGGAAAACATGCTGTAAACATGCAATATCACGTATGCCTCCCTCTACATTAATTGTGCAGTTAAAGGCAAAGTTCACCCAAAAGTCATTATTTACTCACCCTCATGTCGTTTCAAACCGGTGACTTACTTTCTTTCTTCTGTGGAACACAGATATAGATTTTTTTAAGAAGTATCACAGTGTTTTATTTTTGTCCAATCTCAATTGGATCTCATAGTAAAAAACAGTTGAAACATGCCTGAAAATATTTGAAATGACACAAGGGTGAGTAAATGCTGCCAAAAAAAAAAAACATTTTTGGGAGAACTATCCCAAATTCAAATACCAAATCCTGGTATTACTGTACCTTGTTGGCCAACTACTAGATGCACGTACAGTATGCATGCAAGACTTCATCATGGAAGCAGTTGCATGTTGATGAATTCTTCTAATCGACGACTGAATCTCGTGTGTACCGTGCTGTTCTCCTTATCCTAACATCTCAAGACCGGCATTAACTCCTCCTTCCTGGATCTGCTGCTTACCTGTGCGTGAGTTGAGTGCCTTGTCTTCCTGGTGAAAAAGCAAACTAGATTTTTACTCGTTCTTCCTCCTAATTTCTCTATGCGAAGACCCACGAATGTCCAGAGGACAACACCGCCACTGTAGAGTCGCAAACGAAAGTGGAAAATCAGCAGCTGAAGACCAAACGCCTGAAAGAATACACCATTCAATCCAACTCCAGCATGCCACCCAACAACACCTATGTCAACTTTGAGCGTTTCGCTAATGTTCTGGAGGACATCTCGTTGGTAGAAATGGGTCTGGAAAATGTGGCTCAGAAGCGCGAATCCCTTCAGGACGACGTTGAGGCTCTTCTTTCCATCTACAGTGAGAAGGAAGCTTGGTATAAAGAGGAAAGCGAAAGCATTCGGCAGGAGCTCTCCCAGGTGCGCTATGAGTTTCGCAAAGCGGAGGCGTTGAGGAAAGGCCTCCAGGAAGACTTGAGGACAACCGACGCCAACTTAGCCAGCATCGACAGTCGCTACCTGACTAGAGAAGCCCACCTGAGCTCCCTCAGACAGGAGCTGAATGCAGAACTCAGATGGTTCCAAGAGGTTATGGGGTCGCTAAATGGAGAGGCTGGGAACACAGGGTTGGGATCCATCTCAGTTCTGAATAACGAGGTGAACAAGGCCCTGAAAGAGCTTCTGAGCAGGGTCTGTGGTGGCGAATTATGTCCTCAAGTGCAGCCAGACATCTCTGAGTCTAGCTAGTGGAAATTTGACTACAGTTGTATAACATTGGGATTAGGAGAATTGCAGGATGTGTAGTTAGAGGAGTAGCTGAGGGATTAGCAACTATTGTAAAAGAAATTTATGAATTGTTTCCCCATATTTTGGCTAATATTTTAAAAGCATTAGCAAAAGTCTGTGGATAACATGTCTTGCCCACTTTAAGAAATTCCTGAGCTTGCCCATGCACTTTTATGTTTTAAGAGTTCAGCCAGCAACCAGCAAATGAGAATAATGCAATAAACATTGCCACCTTTATGAGCTAAGCGAATAAGGTTTATATCCCAATACAAAAATTAATGCAAAGTTCTGTCATGAAACTCTAAATGGTGCAGTCCGATTGGTTCTAACTCAGTCTGATACAATGACATCATCATTCATATGGTGCAGTTGATTGGTTCTTTTCTCATCAGTAGCCAATCAGCTTGCTGCTCAACATTCAAATACTCGGCTAGTGCTTGCTGTAGCAGTTGCAGCACTTCAGTAACCCTTCACCTCTCCAGCTCCACCTGTATAGATCTGCTGCTGGGTTATTTCATGTATGTTATTTATGGGGGTTATTTAATATGTTATATGCATAGCAGCAGTATTTCTTATGTCTGTGGATGTACTGGCAGCAGCAAGTCTAATTGCTCTATTCCTCCAAGACCAAACACATAAACACTGCCATGTGTTTATGTGCTAAACTCCTAGAGAGTTGTCATGACAGAAATATTTAAAGATCATTATCCCAACAAAACGTTAGTTTGAAACACTTTTGAGACATGTTTGGATTTAAATTTACTGTAGTACCTCGAAATCAGAGTATTTAAGAATTTAAAGTTTAATAAAATAATTAGGTTGTGCACATGTTGGTATTCTATGGCATTCAACAGCATACTTTTGAATTCACCATATTTAGCAATATGGTTCTTGTCAGCATTATTAAAGATTTCTTTAATTTATGGTCAAATACAGACCAAACATCTATAAAACATTCTTTTTTTAACGGTAATAGTGAAAAGTTGAAATGATGTCAGCTTTTATGATTTCATTCCATCTTCATGCATGGGTTGTTTTTCTTTTGTTTACAGATGCCAGAAATGTGAAATTGGCCATAAATTGTAACTTTCTTTGTTTGGGTTGTTTTTCTTTTGTTTACAGATGCCAGAAATATAAATTTACCCATAAATTGTAACTTTCTTTTTTTTTTCTTTCTTTCTTTCTTGTAAGCAGTTGCAACAGTTCTCCAATTTATTTGTGAATGTGTCTTTTTAAAGCACTACATGCTCATTGCCACTTTTAATTTTATATTTAAACTGACTTTTCTTTCTTGCACATGTAATTTAGTGTATATTCCCGTTACTTTATACTTTAATTTCTTTCAAAAAGTCATATTTGTAATATGTGTATTGATTTGTGAACTTCAGCACTTGGATGATTTCTCCAGCATGTCATGCTGCTTGATGTAAACCGTCATGTTATTTCTTTCTATACTGAATAAAGCACTGGAATGATGATTACAGCACATACCTCACACTGATTATTAGTCCTGCAGCTGGCTGTGGTGCATTGTGGGACAGAGGGAGATTAAATGTACTCAGTCCCTCAGGGGGTGTGTTTCTTGGAACTTGTGCAATTATGTGTTGAGGCATCACTTTTACTATTGCACATAACAGGGCTAGGACTCTAAATGGTAAACTTATGTAAACAGTGGTTGTGATACAGACATGAATGATACCTCAAATTATGTGGTTTATTATTAGACTTAAGATTTTTCACCTGGTAGTTGATAAACTGGGGAAATCCAAAGATTTATACTGAACGGTTATGACAATGTGATTGTTTTTCCTTTAGCCCGTAAACCCCAGACAAGCCCTGGTGCGACGACAATCTGTGGTGAACATTGAGAACTTCAAGAGACAATATGCCCGAAGGAGATGGCAGGTAAGACTCATCGTTTTGCCATCAAAGTGCTATGGTTAAGAAAATGGTGCTATGTGTTTGCCCAATTAATTTTTACAGATAGGTTGAATATGTTTCCCTGAACTTTTTGTTCAACCCTGTTGGGACATTTTTTAAGGTTTCTCATACAATATTATTCTTGGACACAAGAACAAGAATACTGACTCCAAATGTGGCCTGATGCAATGATATTTTCTAGCAAACGCAGTGTCTGCACCGGATGTGACAGTTGTCACATTGCATTGCAGCTTGAGGCTCTCTACACTGGACATAACAGAGCGGCGTTGCAAATCATTTGAACTTTGTGTCAGTACGTCATAAATAGAACGAGGCATTATTTTATTGTTGGGGATTTGTCGTGATCATGTCATGTCACGTCGCAAAGCTTCCAGTGTACACAGCATCACTGATTAAAATGGGTAAAAATTAAGTTACGTTGGGGGGAGGGGATTCGGTGTGGTCCGTCGTACGAGTTCCTACAAATTTGCCACCTTGTAAAATATGTAAGATTTTTCACAAAGACTTAATTTGTATGTGTGAGGTCATACGAATTCATACAAATTAGCCACCTTGTCTAATACGTACTATTTGTTGTAAGATTGTGTTGGTTCTATAGTATTTTGTCACGTCACGTCGCTGGCATCCGGTGTAGACATGGTGTGTAAGGCTTTTTTTAAAACAGTTTACCATTGCTTTTCAACCCTGTTGGGTTCAACACTAAAAATGTTGAATGTTATTTGTGAACTTGTTATTTTATGCAACAGCTAAAGTTTGTCTGCAATGGATGCAACAAAACGACAGTTGCAAATTATAGGGTTGGGAACCGATTCCAAAAAGAATCGATTCCGAGGCGTTGGGAATCGACTTCCCATTCAGAGCCGTTTTTCAGCTCAACAAAGCTTATATAGGGGGGCCTCTCAAACGAACGGCTGCATCATACGAAGGCTGCATATCTCAGCTGCTGTCATCAAACGTCACTGAACGTTGATTCATGAAAATAAACTGAATAAAGAGTCGGTGCTGAGCACATTTGAGTTTGAGGATGCAGACTTCCGTTTAAGCACTTATTAATTTGCCTCTTGCTCGCTAATGGATTAGAAGTCTAATTCGTTTCCACAAAAAGGTTCTTTCGGATATATCGTTTTAATGAACCAGTTCAAAAATTATTCAGAAGTTATTTTACGGTGGAACTGGCTTATATTGTCCACATATGCGCTGCACAACAGAATAGATCATGACGTAATCGAGGGTCTTGATCCTATTTCCATCTTAAATAAAATGCTATTTTTAACCTTTCTATCAGCCTGTAATAATTGTGAAAGAAAACACTGAGAGCACAGATAAGTGGCCGAGAGGGCATCTGCCTGACAGATAAACCACAAGCTCTTATATCAGTGTTGTTGTTAATGTTCTGGTTATTTTCAGTGTAGCACTTTGTTAATTTTATTTTGTGACAGTTTGTTAATTTTGTGCAGTGCATACGGTTGAAGTAAACATCATTCAGCTGAACTATACACGTCTTGTTTCATTCATGCAATAGACGCATGTACACTGTGGGCTATGACTAATTTCATGGGCAGTGCAGATAAAAAATAATTTAAATACCGAAATGTATTATAAATTTTAAAAACGAAGCTTCATATTATGAAAAGATTACTTTCTAAGACTTTTATATCCTACAGTCGTGGCGAAACTAGGTTCTGGCAATCTAAAAAAACTAGAATCGAAAAAGAATCGAAAACAACAGCGAGGAATGGATTCTTGGAATCGAATCCCATCGATTCCAGAACCAGTGCCAGAGCATGCAAAACAGTGTCGCTGCTGAAAAATATTTCTGACATATCGACACATATTGGATTAAACGAAAAATAGGAGAGCTGCGGCGAAAATTTTGACATCTGATGGAGACGAGGTGTATGTCACATTTTTTAAAATAAAAACAGTCACCTCTGCCTATTTTTTTGTAAAAACAAAAGTGTTCTATACCTGGTCTCCCCTGTGATACTGTCAACAAATTGCTTAGCTGGAGAAAACAATAATGATAAATGTCATTAAGCTTAAATATATACAGACGTGGCTGTATAGTTAATTGGTTTTTTTCGTTAGCAAACATGTGATGTAGCGGAGGGTATACGCAGCTATACGGCTTTGCGTATACCCACTTTGAATATTTCATGAGGTTAACTTACACCCTAACATTACTTGTGGTCAGTCTGCAATGCACAAGATCGACATGTTTGTTTGCTTTGCGGCCGCTTTAAATACAAGACCAAGCATTCGATCGTCAGAGCGGCAACGAATCTTTCTACGGCGTTGTTGGCAGGGCGGCCAGAGCGATTTTTGACGCTCTCGCCGGCGGCGGTGTGAACGCACAGTAAGGCTTTTTTTAGCCATTTTTCCATTGCTCTTCAACCCTGTAAGGTTCAGCACTAAAAATGTTGCATGTAACAGGGTTGACCAGTGTTATTTGTGAACTTAATGTGTGATCTTATGTGTAACACCGTGTTTAAACCTGGATGCGACAGTTGATGTGACACGTCGAGCTGTGCTGCAACAGCTAAAGTCTGTCTACAATGAACGCGACAAAACGACTTGCAAATCATTTGAACACTGTGTCAGTATGTCATAAATATGCACGCAGCGCTGCATCCAGTGTAGACAACATCACTGATTACCCAGCAGGCACAGGACGTCAATATAACGTCAGGTTGATGTTGGACCCCATTTTGGTTGAGAATGAAAAACAGGTTGACGTCAGTATTTAACGTCAGTTTGACGTTGACTTAAAGTTGGATTTTGGTTACATGACCTAGAAACAAATATCAACCTCAGCTTATTGGACATCAAATTACCATTGACATTAGATGTTGAATTAACATTGAATTTGGTCACCCAACATTGCAACCGAAATTTAACCAAATATCAGTGTCTTTTGACATTGTGTGCCTGCTGGGATAGAATGGGTTCTACTGTCTTTTGTCGTGCTGCTCATGTCCGGTGTAGACATGGTGTAAGGCACATGGAAACTGATACTACTAGATTTTACGCAGTTAATTGTTAAAGTTAGAAGCATATGCATTTCAGACTTACTATGATAGGGTTGAAAAAATGTGTCACTTTAAGGTCATTATCAACAATTGAAAACCTCTTCAGGGTCTGTAATGCTGTGTGCACACCAAACATGAAGCGAATATTCTTATCTCATTATTGCTCTAGATTTTTCGTGTCAATCGCACAGATACAATCATTGCGTAATGCTTTCTTCCATTTTCTGATACAACTGGATGTGTCAAACTGGACATTTCTTCATTGATTGGCTTGCATGACAACACTTCATCCAAATTTTTGCCTCAAATTGACATTTTTCAATATCGCATGTTTGCGGCAATTGCGTGGCCCAATTCACTTCATTCCTCTCGCCTGGCACGAATTTGCGTCTATTCACGTCCTGCATTGACGGTGTATGTAATCTACTCGCGCAAGTAATTTAATTCACTTTTCGTGTTTTTAAAGGGAAAAAAAATAAAAAATACAGTAAAAAGCAGTAACATTGTGAAATATTACAATTTAAAATAACTGTTTTCTATTTCAGGCTATTTTTAAAAAATTATTTGTGTGATGCAAAGCTGATTTTTCAGCATCATTACTCCAATCTTCAGTGTCACACGATCCTTCAGAAATCATTCTAATATGCTGATTTGCTGCTCAAGAAACATTTCTTATTATTATCAATGATGCTACTCAATATTTTTGTAAAAAACTGACATTTTTCATGATTCTTTGATTAACAAAGTTTAAAAAAAAAACATAATTTATTTAAAAAAGACATTTTTGCTGAATAAAAGAGTTTATTTCTTCCAATATTTTTTTTTTTTTTTTTAAATCTTACTGACCCCAAGTTTTTATGTTGTCTAACATTTAATTTTCTCCCTGCTCTCCAACAGCTTTCTTTCAGAATCGTGGCCCTCTGCAACCACTTGACACGTATGATGAAGAAAGGTCACCCCAAAACACAGGTATTTCATGGACCTTGCTCAATTATACTCCATTAAACATTTCCAAGAAAGATAACCGTCTGGCTGTGGTATGTCCAGCAGTCTCCAGGCAATATTGTCAAACATTATGACCAGTTAATCCATGAAAGCACCTTAGGTCACATATTTTGGCATGCTGTTATCGGTCAAATCCCATTTCAAGAATGCATCTCAATACCATTCACAGGACAAACCCAAATTGGGCTACGTAGGTCGAACAGTGGCCATGTTTGAAAGAGAATGTGAGAGCGATCAAGAGGAAGAGGTGATGCTGAGGAGACCTCGAACCAGGAAGAGAAGTAGCACTTCCTGAAACTCCCCGCTGCTCTTCTGACCGACCACAACAGAAGCATCCCAGCCGCATGCTGGTTTTGAGGTGAACCAGCAGCGCGTTAGCCGTTTTCAAACGCACACAAGTTGAGTTGTTTTTAGAAAGCGTGCTGAGGTCTGAATGTGGCTTTTTGTCTTCATAGAGATGCAATTATTATTCAGCACGTCTGTAAACATGATGCAGGAAGTGCAATTGTGGCAAATCTAGAAAGAAATCAGTTGTTCATGTTTTAAAGCCATGTATAAATGTATTAATGTACATAATTGGATAAGGAAGAGTTTACTGGATATATTACAAGTTTCTATGTAAAGTTTACTTGTATATTGTTAAATATGTATGTTTAACATCACTCGCGCCACTTTGCCTTGAGCCTTGGCTGTCTTAATAGGTGCCACAACATATTTGCATTCCTTTATTGAAATGTCTTCAGATATTATTTGCATGACTGATATAGCCAACTTCATTTATTCTAGATGATATTTGATAATTTAATGTTTATTCTGTTGTTGTATCAAGGTGCGGTCACATTTACTGTTTTTTAGTGAATGATTTTCCCACGCAGATTTCGCAGCAGTTCCGCAGTTCAAGTTAGTGCTGGGCGGTTTGACCAAAAATCGATATCACATTTTTTAAACAGTTTATCACATTTTTTTCCCTGACTGTGCCTTTATATGAATCATAATGCATGAGACAGTTGCAGAACCACTGCGTTTTAATCACAATCCAAACAAACATGCTACATATAGTATGAGCACTTTTTGTAAATTAGATTGTATACTGTATTTTTAAAATTTAAAGCAAAAATACAATGGTCTGACCCTAGCTTTGTGATATAATGCTAGATAAAACATACCTGAACAAAACAACAACAACAGATTTGCTGAATGAGAATGCAGATTCACTCTCTGCCAGCGGGTGGTGCTTATGGAACAGCAGCGATACAGCATTTCCCTGGTTACCATTGTAAACAAAGCGGCATTGCGAATTTAAATGCTACATTAAGGCCACATACAGCTAAATTCAGTTTTTACTCCTTAATCGCATTCTGTACACACATAATTCACTAAAATACAGGAGTGACAACTGCATTTGACAGCTGCATTAATTAACTCCCAAAAAATACAATTAGTGACAACCGCATTTACATAAATTCTACGCAGTGTGTACAGAACCGAACTGAACAACTAGTTGTTAAATGACGTATTTAAACACCCATGCAGAAAAGAGCAGTGTCTTAACCTTAGCACATTTTGGCTATGTTCACACTGTCATTTTTTGGGATTGACAACAACATTTACTTACAGGTGTGAGTCTCGAAATGTCTTATTCACACAGCAGCTAACAGTCGCTTTTCGAATACTGTCTGTATGAATGTGCAATGGGAGTCAAGCCTGTATTCCTTACCAGTAACCATAGCAACAGAGACCAAAGCAATATCAAAGATGGCGATGTCTGTAAAACTGAAAGTATTATTGCTTTCTGATGACAAGAGTCCAGTCAAGCCGCCAGTTCATCCATCAAATCATCATTAACCGACAGCAGCTTTTAAATTACAAAACTGGATACAAAACTCATGGGAGGGAGCGGCTCCGTTGGAGACTGAATATAAACTTTCAGATGACACAGTGCTGTGTGAACGTGCCCTTTGACGTGGGACTATTTGCAGTCAAGGACAAGGAAAGCAAAAGAAACACTAAAACACCCAAATGCTATATGTTTCATAACACCAAGAAAAATAATAATAAAAAAATCATAATAAAAAAAAATCATATATCTCATATCTGTAACGGACCACTTTATTAACTTCATTAAGTGCCTAGCTGTATGAGCTAAGACCAAACACCATGCCTAAAAGCGCTTATAAATATGAGGACATGGCAACACTGCATGACGGCGCTCTCTAAAGGAGCCTCCCGAGCATATAAATAAAACACAGCACGTTTATTCAGCGGTAGTTTTGTTAAAATCGACGGACAAAAAGTCTCTTTAGCCAAAAAATGGCAGATACCAAACGGCTAAATTCTTACTCATACCGGCAAGATGCCAAAATGTTGCTATGGTTACAAATGCGGGAGTGACTGCTGTTCCGTACACACAGGGAACAATAATTTATGGGACTCACTGACACATAAATGCGGTTGTCATTCCTGAAACTTGCAGTGGCCTAATATGCATTATACGGAGGTAAGATGAAAAGTAAATACCATCTAAGCTTTTCTAAAGACAGTAAGTTCCCCTCAGAAATGCATTCATATAAACCCCTCGGTTAAGTATTTAGAACTTCCTTTATTTTGCGCATCGTGAATGGTGAGTTTGCTCTGCCTGCTACAGTATTTTCTCGTCTTTGTGTTCGTCTTCAGCGTCTCTAGCTTCACTTAACGGCCGTTTACAGTTGGTTTATTTACCCAGTTTAAGAAATGGTTGTGTGTTATTAATAGCTTTAAACGTTTTCCAATCGTTAGTCAGAAGTGTATGCGGTTAACATGGATCTCGTCTTAATTAACGACGCTGTTTACATTGCTTAGGCACTTGTACCGGTATGCCGTTTTTTTTCTTTTATATATATATATATTCATACCCATAATATCAAACCGGTTTACCATTTGAACCGGAATATCATGCAGCACTGGTTGAAGTTTCTCATGCAAATTCACAAAGCTGCTTGGTTTGAAAGTTGCTTCTGTATGAGCCTAGCTTTATATATCGCTACTATTAATACTTCACAACGGACTTATTTTTGCCTGCGAAATGTGATGCATACAGTTGAAAGATTTCCTCATGCAGATTCTGCATCTAGTTGGTAACTCGAATTCACAACAGTGATCAACAGAAAACTGGTTTAAAAATGTTTAAAAAGTTTTAAAAATTTGCTAATGTGGCTGCACCTTTTATGTTTGCGTTTGACAAAGCAAGTGCAAAATGGGCTGGATTTTAAATCCAGTGTAATACTTAATGTATTTGTTCTTAAGTGTGTTAAATTTAGGTCAAGCCTGGGTTGACAAGGACTTGTAAGGCTCTTAAGATATTAATAATGTATCAAATGCCATTAATTTTTGATCTTAAAACTATGTTTATTGAAATCAGGGCAGATGCTACATCATTGTGTTGTTTTGGTGCATTGAAAAGTCCAACCCTCTTTTAGGGAATGAACTGTTCGATTGTTAAATTAAACTTTGTATCATTGGGACATCATGGTACTTGAGACATTTCAAGACCGCACCACCTACTGATCAAAAGTTAAAAAAAAAAAATAATAATGTTGCGTATATGTAAATTGTTTGTAATCCAGTGCCTTGAGCCTGAATGTGATTGTTGGTATGGTTCGCATACAATATGCCACCATCAGAAGAGGTTGTATTCTGTATAAATGTATTCTGTACAATGGGATTATAAAATTCTATATTGTCATAGGAGGACTCGAATGTTCTCATACCGATTTGTTTCATTAAAACTTTGTTAGAAATAAAACCTTACATGCATGTGTTTAAATATATTTGTTTACGTGTATAAACAGGACTGTGTTCGATGCATGATAATATACAGTTACCTGTACATCATTTCCTGTGCACCAGTCACATGACTGGTGGTGTTAGAGGTCTAAACAGTATTGTTTACCAGTATAAATCTGAACAGTAATCATAAAATGTGCCTCAAGAAAAAAAAAACAAAACAAAAAAAAAACCTTATATCCATTTATTTATTTTATACTCTTGATATGACACTGTGCTTGTGTTGTCCAGTTAATGTGAAATGAAAAAGTTTACTAAGAATAATAAAATATCCCTTTTGTACAAATAGTAGAAGTAATAAATGATTAATATATTTATTGATGTTCTTGTTTGGTTATTTATGATCTACTAATAAGGTCAGGAAATTGTAATTTAATAAGAATTTCATTAAATATTCATAAGGTGCTGAGTTCATGTGTGCTGACTAGATAATCATAGTTATGTTAATAATTTTGTTAATATTACATAAGAATAGCCAAAATATGAAATGTTTGAATTGTAAATGCCTGAATAATCCTTACAATAATTACCTAATAATTGTATAATATATTAGTTACTATATTAATAACTTTGTTCATACAGTATAATAATAATAATAATATACATTTGTTTTAAATAATGTATGTTTGTCTACACAGATTCAAAAATGTAAAAAAAATATATTTTTTTTAGATCATGTAACACAAAATCAGTTAAATCTATCCAAACGTTTGACTTACATTGCACATAGAGTTAATTGAGGGTTGGTCTTGTGTCATTCATAGTCTGACTGTAATCAAATCTTTTTGTGTCACAGTCTGTTGAGAGAATTTTGTTGCTGTGTTATTTGGTCTCAGCTGAGTTTGACGCAGTTGTGGGTAAAATTTGACCTGAATTAAATAAACTTCCTTTAGAGAAGTAGGCCAAATTCAAGTGAACCCGTTTTTTTATATCACCTGTCTAAATAAGTTTGGACAGAGAAGCGTTTCCTTATTGTTCTCTTGTTATTTATGCGTTTATGTGTTTTTGTTACATCATGTTGCAGTGGATTTTCACTCATAATAATGAGCTGAATGTTGCCAATAGTGTTCTATTTCAGACCATTGCCCTACATACTCAGTAATCTTTCATTATCCCATACAATTTGTCTCTGTAATGTACTATTATGCCCAGCCAACAGGTTATTCAATGAGATTCCAGGAGTTGCAAATGTCATAATGCCATTAACATCAATGATGACTCACATTATTGGGCTGGTGTCTTTTGTTTCATTGAATATACTGATTATGAATGCATCTGGCATGTTATCAGTGAAAGAGTTTATTATCTTATTTATATGATAAGAGCTTTGGGGTGGAGCCTTTCAGCATTGCAAGTGTGTCATTTCATGTTTGTTTTCATAACCAAAACATCTTTTATTTTCAATTCTATAGGCTAGTTTTAATAATGCCTTTGGTATTTCTCACATACTTTGAGCTGCTTTTTGGCCTTCAACTTACCAAATTTCTGTTGAATTACGGAGGAAATCAGTAACTGACAATACTGGTAGCTTATCTTAGATCTGTTTGCAATGTATTGTTTTGAACAGTTAAAGCAACTGGCCTCGAATCAGTTTTACAGGTGTAAGTGATATCGGTTATAGCTTATAAACAAAGCATAATTTGCAGTTTCTGTAATGTTGCTGTAAGCTAAATAGTGGGTGGATCACAATGAAGATTTCATTGTTTCTATGGAAATTTTAACATATGATATATTTTTCCCCATAGGCCATGACGTATCGACTAGCCTATGTGAAAGTTTTTGTTTACATAAGAACCTGTTCATATTTTCACCAATCATTTACACGTGACCTTCGATATCTAGGTCAAACACACACTAATTACCTAAAAGGGCTTTTGGGTTTCAATAAAACCACCATAAATTGTTAAAACAGATAGAGCTATTTATCCATTCAAACACAGTCAAATTTTGCTGTAAAAAGACGTTAACCTACCGTATGATTTGAAATGTTAGCCGACCGAGAAAAACAAATCTCAAATTGCCTTATACAAATAATTATACAAATATTATATAGCCTAAATGAGCTCTCAGCGAACGTGTCGGAAATTGCTAAAGTGATATATTCAAGACACGATCATACCCAAATATCAGCACACACCAGAAATGTGATTATTGTATGACATTGCCACCTACTGGTTAGACATTGTATCTCCCATATTTCAGTACACTGATGCTTGAGTAGGCTACTAGGACAAAAGTGAACAGATTTATGTATAAATTCAATATATGTTGTATGATTTTGTTCCATGTGTTCTGAGGTAGGCTATTGTCCTATATATGGCTGCAATCGCATAGGCCTACTTCTTGCATTTTCTAACAAAATGTGTGTTTTTGTCTTAGCTTCTCACACAAACACCGATAAGTAAAAAGAATTGTCAAATGTATATTATAAGTAGCAGTATATTATAAATGGCATAGTCTATTCATTTCTGTATTCTTTAGTTTAATATATATTTTAATCTATGTAATGTGATTTATGATCAGAAGATGACAGAATTTTGACCAAACAATAAAGAAATCAAATATTCGTGCTAAAAACTAATAGTAAAGGCACATAGCTCGTTTTGAAAACTAAATTTCCATCTTGGGGACAAAATCCCTGTACCAGAAGACGTTCTGTTCAATATTATCACATAAACCATTATAAATGTCTCCATCTGTTGGACAAAGGTGGACGCGCATGATTAAATCACTAAGGGATTTCCCGCTGTTCTTAAAAGTGCCAATTTCGGGAGGTCACGAGACAAGCGGGGATCTACAGGGACATTCATCATGAGAGACGACTTAAGCTTTTAAAACTTCATTCTCATCGTGTTTAGCAGTATTACTACACAGGTAATTTAAAATTTGGCAAAATAATCCTAACAAATCAACAGCACAAAAGCAGAAATGTATGTTTATACTTTGCTGAAGTGAAGCTGTTTCTTTCTTAAGTGAGAGTCCTAAACAAATGCGAGGTGTTTCACAGATTTCATACATTTTCCTTACCCAAAACCAATGTATTCATCCCAAAAAAACACTATTATTTTGATTATTATATGAAGTACTTCTAAAAAGGGGACATTTTTAGGATGTATAGTGCCTGACAGGTAAGCTGTTTCAGAAGTGTTCATTTCAAACCAGGCAACAACAAAATAAAATGGATCAGAGGGTTTATATAAGAACAGAACATGGAGAGCAGCTCATATGAACACAGGATCTCTGGGAAACACTTGTGTGATCCAAATCTCATTGGGACGCACTGCAAACTCTTACCATCTGGACGTGGGCAGCATGCTAGTAAGCAAATGTTACATTTGGATAGGATGGAAATCCCACTGATGTACTGAACAGCCAGTTCCGACAAATGCTAAACAAATGACCCTGTTCCACGTTTGTTTGTGATTAATGAGTCCATTTAAATAGACCATATCTATTGTTTGATATGCCATATATGTTATAAGGTAATCAGATTTTTGAAAACATTTTATACTAGGTCACAGAATTATTGAAAATCACGTAGGTAGTTTAATTACATAAATAGGTAGTTGAAAGACTACTTTACTGCCATTCCTATTAAATATGAAATTATGTGTTTGACGTCTTCATCTGTCTTGCGTTTGACTCGTTAGATTGAAATTGCTATCAGAATTGGATTTGTAGATGCTTGAGTGCTGCTGAAATATATGAAGATGAGTAGCTGCTTGTCATTAATCATGCATGATATCCTTTGGCGCAGTGTGTGTGATCATTAGGTTGGTTTCTGGTCAGATGACGGCATTGAGGAGATGAGTTCCTGGAGGGCCCTCTCCATTATTCATTCAGGACTCGTGTGTGTATCCTATTCTTAGAAAAGATGCTTAATGGACATGTCCATTCAGGTCGCTCTGTTCCCTACCTGTTAATGCGTCACGTATTGTTGGGCTAAATGTGCATGTCTGGGATCAGTTTGTTTGCCTTGTACTGGCTTGAGCTGGATTTAGATTAGGTGAAAAATAAAATAAATTAGCCCAAAAAGCATTTAGCTTGGTTTAATTGATAAACAACCCCTGGACACTTGTCCAGAAGGTCATTCTCAGGACATTGCTGTCTTTTTTTGCTAATCACATTAGATTAAAATGATTGACCCAGCCGGAAAAGTGATTAATTGGTTTCTCAATAGCATTGATTTAGGGTTCTTGCTCTGGCAGAAATGGGGCGGAAGGCATATCTAGGGCATTAGATCTCTAGGGGACCATTAGCCCTTTTGGCTTTATCTGGGTTAAAAGCATGACTGCGAATCTTGGGCCGGAGTGGTGAAGACACCAAAACATGCCCTAGAAAGGTAAAACAGGCAATGTTTGCTTTCAATAGCATGCCGTTCATTGTAGAAAAGATTTTTCAAAGATTTTTTTTTAGATCAGTATTTGAGTCTTTCTACTTGTGTTACTTGCAGTTTCATTGTAATTATTTGTGAAATATAATAGCAATTTCTGAACGAAAATAATTAGAGAAACAGAAAGTAACACAATAAATAAAACTTAAAGGGGACATCAGATGCAAAACTCACTTTTACATGGTGTTTGCATATAAATGTGTCTTAGCAGTGTGTGGTGGTGATGAGTGCTTTTGAAACTGCTTCACGAAGCTTCAAAACCTTTGCGAATCATTCGAAACAGTGGTTCATATGATTTCAGTAAACGAGGCTTTGTTACATCATAACTGTTTCGAAACATTTCAAAATAATCTCTGTGAACCCGTGAACCATGCAGGTTCATTGCAGTTGCCCCCTATTGGCAAACCATTGAACCAGCGTCTAATGTCAGATGAGTTTTATCAATTTGTAGACATTTTTAACGAGACATTTGTGTAATTAAGGGGATGGGTAGCAGTTAATAGCCCTTTACCGGCCTGTTTAGACAAGCTATCCATGAAACAAACAAAACAAGCCCTGCAAATAAATAATAATTATTTTAAAATGCTTATTATACAGGCACTTCATATTTAATGGTATTTTATTATTTTAATTGCATTTAATATATTATACTTTCAAGAAAGCATTTGCATTGGGTTTCTAAAAGCTGTTTTTTTTTTTTTTTTTTTTTTTTTTTTTTGCATGCTTTTGTTGCATTTACACAGTTTTAACCAGCAGGCATCACCAGCGTGTTGTGTTTTGAGTGCTTCGAAGCAGTGAATCATTTGCGAAGCAATTGGTTCAATTGATTCCAAGCTTCGAAAAGATTTGTTTCTCCCATCACTAGCATATGGACACAACCACCCTACAATGATAAAAATCTATTCACTCCTTTTTTTAAATCCACCAAAAATCTAAATAGTCTCAATTATCAAGCTGTTTTGATTTTCTGAGCAGTATGACATCATATTGCTCAGGCCCCGCCCACAACCGCTGATGGACTGTCCCGTATTCACTGTAAAAAACAATTTGTTGAGTCTACTTAAATTAATTTGTTACCCCGCTGCCTTAAAATGTTAAGTTCAGTCAACTCAAAGTTTAGTCAACTTGAAATGTTAAGTTGTAAGTGACAACTTACAAAATTTTAGGGCAGCTGGATAACAAACACAGCTAAATTTTTGGTTTAGTCAACTGAAATATCTAAATTGTCACTTAGTACAACTTAACATTTCAAGTTGACTAAACTTACCGGAGTTGACTGATCATAAAATTTTAAGGCAGGTGAGGTAACTATTTTAAGTTGACTCAATAAATTGTGTGTGTTTTTTTTTTTTTACAGTGTTAGTAATAATTAGAAAATCAGGAAGTAACACTGAATAAAACTTAAAAGGGACATTGGATGCAAAACGTACACCGTGTTTTACATGGTGTTTGCATATAAATGTGTCTTAGCAGTGTGTGGTAGTGATGGGCGCTTTTGAAACTGCTTTGTGAAGCCTCAAAATCTTTGTGAATCATTGCGTATCAAAATGCCAAGTCACGTGATTTCAGTAAACAAGGCTTCATTAAATCATAAAATATTTCAAAACATTTCAAAATTTTCTAAATATTCTCTGTGAACCCGTGAATAATGCGAGTTCATTGAAATGCAGCCGTTCTGATTTTCTGAGCAGTATGATGTCATATTGCTCAAACCCCACCCACAACTGCTGACAGACTGTCCCGTATTAGCAAATTTCCATCCTCAGCCAGTTGGACACTGTCCACCATTTTCTCCACACTTGAGCATCTGTAGCGACAACATTGTCTCGTAAGCAATGCAGGTGTATTGTAGTTGGATATAAAAGTGAACATAGAAGTTTTCATTTTCTCCCGATATGGGAGACACTGAGGACGCAGTGAATTAGTTTTGTTTTTGATAACGCACCACCAAGTATACAAAAAATGGAAGAGAGGGGGTGGAGTGAGCAATAGCTCATTATCATTTAAAGAGACATGCACCTTACAATTAGCTAAGGGTGGAAATATGCTAATACTGGACAGTCCTCTGGTGGTTGTGGGCGGGGCCTGAGCAGTATGACATCATGCTGTTCTGAAAATCAAATGGCTTAAAGGAGAAGTCCACTTCCAAAACAAAAAATTACAGATAATGTACTCCCCCTCTTGTCATCCAAGATGTTCATGTCTTTCTTTCTTCAGTCGTAAAGAAATTATGTTTTTCGAGGGAAACATTTCAGGATTTTTCTCCATATAATGGACTGGTATGGCGCCCCGATTTTGAACTTCCAAAATGCAGTTTAAATGCGGTTTCAGACGATCCCAAATGTGGTTGTAAATGATCCCAGCCGAGGGTCTTATTTAGCGAAATGATCTGTTATTTTCATAAAAATAATAAAATTTATATAAATTGACCTCTGTTTTTATCCGGTTCATGACAGTTAGGGTATGTCGAAAAATTCCCATCTCATGTTCTCCCTCAACTTCAAAATCATCTTATATCACTGTTTTACTTTTTTGTTAAGGCTGTTTGATCTTCTTTGCATGTTCACTTTGCAAAAGACTGGGTCAGTGCTTCTGCAGTGATGCAGGATGGTTTTGAAATTATTTTTTTGAAGTTGAGGGAAAAAATACGATCAGAGTCTTAAAGCCATAATACACAGAGTTTAAGGAGAGCAAGACAAGATGAGCATTTGAGATTAAAAAGTATTTAAATTGTATTTTTTTAATGAAAATAACTGATTGTTTTGCTAGATAAGACCCTTCTTTCTCGGTTGGGATCGTTTACAAATCAGAAATTCTTCCTTGAAAAATCCTTGAAATTCCTGAATTTCTTTGCGGCTGAAGAAAGAAAGACATCAACATCTTGGATGACAAGGGGGTGAGTACATTATCTGTAATTTCTTGTTCTGAAAGTGGACTTCTCCTTTAATAATTGAGATATTTAGATTTTTCGGGAATTAAAAAAATGAGTGAATGATTTTTAGCATTGTGGGGTGGTTGTGTCCACACACTGTTAAGACACATTTATATGCAAATACCATGTAAAAGTGAATTTTGTATCCGATGTCCCCTTTAAATGTCCTTTTTGAGACATTTACCTATTTATCAGGCTGTACGTTATAATGCTGTGACTCCTAAATTTCCATACAGTGAGTCCCTAAATATAATTATTAAATGCCAGATTTATGTTTTTGTGACTTGTTTACCAGTGATAGCTATAGCTGCTATAGGTAACCCCTTGACATTCAGATCTGTTGGGAAATAATAGCAGGAACAGACACAGTTGTTTTTCTCCCTGAGAGCGTCAGACTTTCAGATACACAACTTTAGTCCAATCAGGATATTCCCACGACGGAGGAAAAGCTAAATTGGTATAAATAACTATGAGTCAGCCTTCTCGACCCATTCTTGTCCTGACTGAGGCTTCTTTGGGAGATGACTTTGTGTCTTTGTGGTCCTTCTGAAGACCTGAGATGACCGACACAGGCTGTGCTGATGTCATTGGGCACGAGTTGTTGGTTGTGTGCTCTGTTAATTGGTCTCTGGTGACATTCGGTACTTTGAACACATTCAACTCATGCATAAAAAGCACCTTGACTTGATAATTAAAAATCTAAATCTTAAAAGTCTGAGGTGTAAAAAAAAATCTTGATTTATTATCTACTTGAATTCCCTATTTAATTGGAAAAGATACAAATCGCATATAATAAAAATTAATCATGAAGCCATAAATTATTTTCAAAGGACTTTCAAAGGAGGATTTAGGCCTTTTATATTGAGGCTGTATTTGATAGACCTTTCAGCAAAGAGAAAATGTCCTCTTTTGAAGCCTCATGGATAAACTCTTGTGCCAATATTTTCATTTTCTTCGTCCTTCAATGGATTGGAGCCCATTATAAACACACTACCTAAAGTCAGACTTCAAAACCATCTTTAAAATTGTTGCTACCTTATAGAATCTCAGTTTAATATACATATACGCCATTAGTATGTTGATTTCTCTGACCAAAAATCTTTGTTTTCAAAACATCACTCTGTTTGGTTGAATAACCCAATCAGCCCAACCCAGCAACATGCCAGCAACCTATAGTGTGAATTTGGGGTGGGGCTTATTGTTTGTTTATCCAATTACAGATGAGGACAGATGCAACTTACTCTTCTACCTTTATGATTATATTGGCCAATTATGAATTTGCCTAAAGTGCTTATTAGATAACATTATAGGTAATTATTATTGTCTACACAACTTCCATAGCTTTTTAGTCTGTGTTGGTGTAATACATTTATACCACTGATTTCTCCAAACTGCAATTAAAATACAAAATCGAAACATGACTATATTATTAGTAATGCTTTCAATTACTGTGGCTCATACATATACATTTATGAACAGATGAGTCATTCGAGCATGACTCACATTTCTTTAGAGTATGTAAACATCATTAAATAAATTAAACAATGTGTTAACATTTAAACAATTAATACTGTGTTGTTTAAAAGTATAAAAAATGGAATAAAATATATAAATAAAATAGTAAAAGCTATTAAAGTACTGTTATACATTATGAACTTTAACTAAGCTACACTGTGCAGGGGAAAAAAAACCAGAAGTAGAAAAACATTAAAAGTCATTTTCTGTCAGGACATTGACCTTTACATTTATTTCCTTAGACCCTAAAACAACACAATGCATAAATCAAATTATAGGTGAAAAATCGATCTGAAAAATTCCGTCATTAACACAGTACAGTGGTTTTTTTTTTTTTGTTTTTTTTTAAGTTTAAAAGAACATCAGGTTCTGCTGTGCAGGTGACAGTAGCAGGAATCATATAAAAAGAAATAGCGAGCAGTTATAATGTTCTGATGGCAAGGTGTGATCATTACAATGGCGAAGGTTATTTTTGTATCTGATGGTTCAGTTATTTAGAGCCCCTCTGTGACAAATGAGATCATTATCCCAGTGGTGGGGATGAATTACCTGTTGAATTACTTAACAAGTTAATGAGCAATTTTCTACGTGCGTGGGCACGATGCTTCTCGCCCCACAGATATGAGGACAAATAGGCGTTATTACAAAGAAAGGCTGACGTTCAGAAAGGACAAATGGGTTCATGGGGTATTTTCTTTTATAAAATGACATTCAAAGCATGTTTTAGTATGATTAGCTGAGTTATTTTTTTATTAATGTCAGTTACGGAGTCACTTACACTGTCAGTAATTATTAACAGCAGGCAAGAAAGATGACCATCAGAATAATCGATTACTCAATTACTAAAATAATAATTAGTGACAGCCCTAATCATGATTATGCTGTAAATCACAAATGATATGAGTGATTTCATATCACAATTATAGTATATATCATGATTATCATAATTCAGTTTGAGTATTCCATTTCAGAAATACTTGATTTTATTTTGCCTGTTGAGTAAACGGCAAAATACCAAAGTGGCGCATTCCATGGACGAGAATCCATGAATTAGACCATTTTCCAAGGCTGAATAATATATTAAACCCAATTAAAAATCATAATAAAGTATAATGCTATTGTAAATTCTCAAACGCTAAGATTCCATTTTTTAAAAAATAAATGCGACACAGATTTAATATATGCACTTTAATTATTTACATTCATGGCTCTGTTGACAGTAAATGCTGCTCCACATGAACTGTTATTATTTACATGTTTGGGTTTATTATAACATTCATCTGGGAATGCAACCTGTGCCATTTCATTAGATTTGTAAGATAATTTTTTTTAAACCTTCACAAAACAGGAGAAGACATCGGTATCTTTCTTAATATGCTAGCTGTTCATCGTGATTTCAAAATAAAGGTTTAAACCCTCGCTCTGTAATAATACATAATCTACTTAATCATTACATAATCATTTTAAAGGCTATTTTTCACTTAGGTCTATTTTTATTACCACAAAAAATGTATTATAATTATGCAAATACTCGATTAATCGTCAGAATAATCAACGATTACTTGGTTACCAAAATAATTGTTAGTGACAGCCAGAGGTTGCATTAGACTTTAACATTGTCCATCATTTTGACGGAACATGATCGTAAAAATTCCATCATTATCTGTTTTTACCTGTCATTTTAATTTTTAATTATAATAACACATTTAATTGCTTTTATTTTGAACCTACAGGACGATATAGGCTTACGCATTGATTTTGAAGAGAACAAATTAACAGATGAGACTGCGTAACTTTTCATGTTCAACACTAAACCCCACGGTGACAGCGATTTTAAAAGATTCTCTCTTTTCTAAACCAATATCAATTTGTAAATCCTAATCGATCTTTTGGTCTATGCTGTTTTCAGTTAATGAACGAACAGTACATAGTGCGCCTCCCATCCAATAAATCGCAATAGGCTAAGCTTGTGTTACTTTTGATATAAAACAAAGTCTCAGATTTTAAATTCTGTCCATTTCATTAGGAAATTGAAGCAATAAATACCGTTTTTGGTGCCCTTTAATGTGGCGTGATAGATCGTTGTAGCTTCTGGGCACTCGCCTGTGCGTAATCAAATGCATAGGAAAAGATTTGTGACAGTTTCATTTTTGTTCTGGATGCAGTGCTCTGCTGTTACACTGGAGCGCACTCACCACCAACTGGGGTGGGAATTACAGTTACAAGTTACAATAGATCACCCTCAGTGTAATCTTTCAAAGTGACAGATGGCCTTCAGATTTTTCTGTCACGGATTAAAAAAAAAAATTCTGTCAATGACGGACGATTTTCGGTTAACGCGACCTCTGGTGACAGCCAAATCAATATCATAATTTTGCTTGGAAATTCAACGTGATGTATCAACCACAGCGTAAATACTATAGCGGTAAATCTTAACCAGCTTACATATGGTATAAACCATCATACTGCTTCTTTTTCATCATCTTTCTTTGATGTGGAATGATATACGAGCTTTGGGCTTGTCCTTCTCTGCCACATTTGACTTTAGGTCCTGTGGTCTTTCTGAAGTCAGAGTATCAATTTTAATGTTACTTTTGGCTCTGACTCGATGTTAAATGATGACCTTCACATATTCTTATGAATGAGTAGAGCTTTTCCCATCTCCCCTGCTGAAATATAAATGCAACTGTAGTTACTTAAATGGTTGAGTGGCTGAAGCCAATGAGCCGCACTGTTGTTAAACAGCGGAGGGAATCTATTCTAAGACTTTTAACAAATAAGGCACACAAAGACACAAGTGAGCTTGCCTTGTTTTGCCTTATGATTCCTCTGGTGCTCAGAGAAAACAGTATCTGTTTTTCGGACTTCAGAGGTGCAGTGACCGTTACTGAAGTTTCATCTATTTATTGGTGTTCTTGTGTTGAAATGAGTATCAAATGAGCAATTACAACTGACCGTCCTACTGAAAATTCTGCCGACTCTCCAAATTAAGTGCGTTTTCATTTTTGCCAACTGGCATCAACATTTTATTTACACTGCTCGGTTTATGCAAACCTCTGAACTTGAGCATGTCTTTCTTCCTCCTATTTAAATGAACTTCCCCCTTTTTACTTAGTTTGGACTATGGAAATAGCAAAAGAGAACGAGACCACATCCCTCACATGACAGAAACTGAATCCGTCTGGGCTGGACCAGACCTCCCCACCGCCCACTGTTAATCCGGGCTCGACAGCTTGTGACCACTGTGTGATACCACTGAGCCTAACAGTCAAACAGTAGTGCCCTTTTACAGTTTTGATCCATTTTAATTGCCAAGACCTTAGCTTTGTCGGTTAGCATTTGATACCAGTCCACCAAAATCTCCTTGGAGTACAAATGGTAAATCCTCAAGAACAGGGAAAGCGTGCCAGTTTAATTAATTTCAGTGTTTCATTAAAATCCTTGAAATTAATCTTACCCTGGTGGAACATAGTCTTTCTGCACTCAGCATGCACAAAACACCCCACAAGCTTGCAAGCCAATAATTATTCTCAGAAGTGTTATGCCATTCACATTGAGGTGCCTTCAGTGATACGAGGAAAATGGATTTGAACCCAGGTCCCTATGCTAAACAAACACTGCACCACTAGATTAAAAAGATTTACATTTATATATATAAAAAACCTAAAAGGTGAAATCAGTTTTTTCCTCAATACTTGGTCATATCTGATCTAGAGAACCAAGTGACCCAGTATCGGCTACTTCCTTTAAAAAATACCTGTTAAAAATATATAAGGTTTCTGAGGTAAACATTCCAGGATTTTTCTCCATATAGTAGACTTAAATGGGGATCACTGGGTTGAAGGTCCACATTGCAGTTTTAATGCAGCTTCAAAGAGCTTTACACGATCCCAGCTAAGGAATCAGAGTCTTATCTAGTCAATCTGGTCATGACCATCATGATAAAATGTTAACTGGAGGAACGCGCAATGCGAAATACATAAACAGTAAGTGCATATCACTGCAGTTTCCAAAAGAAATTAACACTAGAGGTGGTAAAACAGCGAGCACTTTTAATCGTTTTTGTACACAGTTATGATTACAGCTCCATACTGTATGTTTCACTTTCCGGTGTTCTGAAAAATAGTGCTACCTATCAGATTATGCTACAAACACTGTATTTTTAATACAATAAGAGTAGGTTAAGGTTGGGGTAGGTGTACACGACAGGGTAGCACAAATGGACACAACACCAGATGTAACAAGGTAGCTCATGTGACACGGAGTTGCACTTATGATGCGGAATCCTTGAGTACAAATCCTATAAGAAACATGACTCACAATGAAAGAGATGAAAGATGAGAGTTTGAAAAACAAGCTAAAACAGCATGCATGACAGGGTAGCACAAATGGACAGAACACTGGATGAAACAAGCTTGCTTGGTAGCTCAGGCAGAACAGAATTGGACTTGATGCGGAATCCTTGGGTACGAATCCCATGAAAACATAACTCACGATGAAAGAGCTGAAAGATGAGAGTTCGAAAAACAAGCTAAAATGGCATGCTTGACAGGGTAGCACAAATGGACACAATACTGGATGTAACCAGCTTGCTCGCTAGCTCAGGCGGCACGGAATTGGACTTCCAATGCGGAATCCTTGGGTACGAATGCTATGAAAACATGACTCACGATGAAAGAGCTGAAAGATGAGAGTTCGAAAAACAAGCTAAAACAGCATGCATGACAGGGTAGCACAAATGGACACAACACTGGATGTAACCAGCCTGCTCGGTAGCTCAGGCGGCACGGAATTGGACTTCCAATGCGGAATCCTTGGGTACAAATCCCATGAAAACATGACTTACGATGAAAGAGCTGAAAGATGAGAGTTCAAAAAACAAGCTAAAACAGCATGCATGACAGGGTAGCACAAATGGACACAATACTGGATGTAACAAGCTTGCTCGCTAGCTCAGGCGGCACGGAATTGGACTTCCAATGCGGAATCCTTGGGTACGAATCCCATGAAAACATGACTTACGATGAAAGAGCTGAAAGATGAGAGTTCAAAAAACAAGTTAAAACAGCATGCATGACAGGGTAGCACAAATGGACACAATACTGGATGTAACAAGCTTGCTCGCTAGCTCAGGCGGCACGCAATTGGACTTCCAATGCGGAATCCTTGGGTACGAATCCCATGAAAACATGACTTACGATGAAAGAGCTGAAAGATGAGATTCTGAAAGATGAGAGTTTGAAAAACAAGCTAAAACAGCATGCATGACAGGGTAGCACAACACAAATGGACACAACACAGGATGTAACCAGCTTGCTCGCTAGCTCAGGCGGCACGGAATTGGACTTCCAATGCAGAATCCTTGGGTACGAATCCCATAAACATGAAAGAGATGAAAGATGAGAGTTCGAAAAACAAGCTAAAATGGCATGCATGACGGTAGCACAAAAGGACTAAACACGACATAACAAGCTTGCTCGGCAGCTTATGTGCCATGGAGTGGGACTTACGATGTGGAATCCTTGGGTACAAATCCCTTGAAAAACATGAATCACGATGAAAGAGATGAAAGATGAGAGTTTGAAAAACAAACTAAAACGGCATGCTTGTGGTGGTGTTTTCACATCACATGCGCTTTTGTTCATATACTATCGGGTAGGTTTAGTTATAGTGCAGATAGTATGTTATTTTAAAATGTCAAATGAATAAAATTTTCTATCTATTACATGTTTTATTAACCTACCCCTAATAATGCAAAATTGTACTGTACATCTGTATATACCATCTAGCCTTTACCATAAAACTTACCATATGTACATTCATCCTTCCTTGGTAAAAAAAATCCGAACACTTCTTATGGAAACTACAGTGATATGTACTTACTGGTACGTATTTCATGTCTCGTGAAAAGGTTCCCCAAGGTACGTTTTCGTCATGAGACCAGATTTGTAAGTAGTAGTAATAATAGTGATAATAATAATTGGTACTAAATAACAGTAGTGAAAATAATTCCTCAGTGTTGACAAAAATAGCTGTTCAGCACAGATAGCACAAAAAAAGCAGCCCACAGTTTCAGTCCTTGCCAAGAGGAAGTGACTTCTCGTGGTTGTTCAGATGTAGCCCCATAAGACAGTTTCTGTCATCCTCATAAACTAAGACCATATGCCTACCTGTGTATTATTAGCACTGTTTTTCTACAAACATGAATAATACCTCAAATCTTACAGCTAATTTTGGCGTTTCCTACTAAATGACTTTACTGGCACATGAATCACATCTTCGCAGTTAAAATGGTTAGGGTCATGGCTATTTGGGTAACTTCCACTCAGTTTTCTTAGTAAAAGAGAAGTGTAATTTGTTAATCTGCTCGCAGAACATTTACACTTCTCTTTAGAAATGTTCAGTGGACTGGATACCAAAATGAACCCTCTTCCTATAATGAGAAATGAGAGTGCCATTGCTCAATGTGCTTGGTTGATTGTATAAGTGTCCGCCTTTGATTTTCTGCACAGCAGGGAAATGGAAAGAAGCTGGATCAAGGAGGAGGACATCTGAATTACTCACTGTCCAGAAAAACATTTGCTTTTCTATTCTCCAGAGGATGTGGGTTTCATTCTGCATTTCTCCATTCCCCGTTCAACCTCGTCCTTCCCAGAAACTGTAGAGCGGTTAATCGCCCAAGACGGATGCTGTAATATTCAATATTCCCTGACAGATAATACATTCAGTTTTTAGGGTCAACTTGTGATTTAGCAAAAGCTATGTATCAGACCGCTTCATAGGTTAGCCTTGTTTGAAAGGGTTGTTTTTAGGCTTTGGTGGCTTTGATATTTGAATAGATGTCTTCATATCAGAATGTCAATGAGTGTAGCAAACAAAAAGGTCTGTGATCATCTGTCTCCTGGTGTAATATCAAAGGCACAATGAAAACAATGTACTCAAGAGCTGCCAAATTAGATGTGGTATAACATTGTTTTGACTGAACTAAAGAAAATCCTTGTGAAATGTTGGTGTCAGTCTTGAATATCGTTCAGTTTTTTTACGTCTATCTTTAAAACCTAAATATTTTATAAATATTCTACATTTTGCATTAACTGTTGTCCATTTAAAAAAAAAAAAAAACCTTGACAGCTAACTATTTTCTATGTGCAGTTGAAACACAAAATACTTTAAGACAAATGAATACAGCAAACAAATATAACCACATTTATTTCTGAAAGTATAAAATATTACACTATAAAGGCCACTTTGCAAGGGTAAATTAACAACTTTTCCAAATATGTACACAGTTAATACCTTTTCCCTCTTAGATATTGTCCAGTTCTGTGGCAAACCGAAATGTCAATGTGTCACATGACCACAGGAAGTAGTTGGCAAGAGTTTCAAATAATTTACTTGTTGATAGCAGAAAATGAATGGCAGGAGTTTTGAAGGTTCCTGATTTTTTTGTACATCCTTCAGAGGCGTCAGGTATTCTGGATAGTTCACGCTCTCCCTTCAAAACCAGTGAAGAGGCACAGTTTGACATCGAATTGACAGGCACTATATGCCCTTGAACTGGGAGGCTTAAAAAAAAAAAAAGCGAAAATTTGCAGTTCACATTCTTTACAATGGCACCAGTTAAGCCTCCAGAGCTTTCTCTTGTGAAGTGAGACTCCCGTGTTAGTTCGGCGTGTTTTGCTCACTGAATTGATGCGTTTTATGACGTTTCCTCGCTCTGAGTCTACTTGCGTGTACGTACTTATTGTATCCATACACTACCGGAGACGCGGTGTCAGATTGAGGTAGAACCGTTGTACCAAAAAACGTAGCTAGAAGTTTAAACCTATGAAGTAACAGTCACATCAAATCAACTCTAGAGAGTGGATTCAAAGAGCAAACTAAAGCAATAAATTCACATTCAACCACACCTACTATAGAGATCACTAACACACTGGAATATCTGAAGTGTTCCCAGAATAAATTCCTCCCTCTTTTCCCTTCCCTTTCTGGAAAAAAAGGCTGCTTTGTTTTGTCTAGAGATTAGCTTTTTCACAGATACCAATATGCTGCCTCATCGGATGCTGCCGCCACAGGAGATTTTTCCTCTTTCTTTGTTTCAAGAGGAAACCATCCTTAAAAGGTAAAGTACGAAGGTGAGCCAAGATCACAAAACCTTCCTAAACCCCCCCAACTCACACACGCGCACACACACACACACACACTGCTACAACTCACTCTGCAGTCCAACAGAAAGGGAATAGATGCAGACATACACGCACAAAGATCACACTCCGACACTTTTCAGTCCGTAACTGAACGCGTCGCTGTTTTGCTGGGCTGTGCTGAACTCCCTCTGCTGCGTTCTGTGCCTCTCCGCAAGGCTAGAATGGAGGCAGGGATTGCGCTGGAGTCTGGTGACTCCAGACCAGCTGGGGGCAGTCACGCTCTAGCTAGGCTCTGATCTCCCAGAGCCTTTTCGAAGGACTAGGACCATCCACCGGCTGCCATGCCACCCAAGCTTGCTGGGCCTTTCTGAGTGATGATACTCTCTGTGGATTTAAGAAGTCTCTCAAGGCATGGCGCGTTAATCTTGGCCGGAGGTGGTCGACTGGGAGCAGACTCTGTCTTGCACAGACGGTCCGTGCTGGAGGACACCGAGTTGTCCTGTGTTGCGTTCCTGTCCCTGTGGGCTGTTAGAAAGTTCCGAACGGTCCCCTGAGCCTGTTCGGCCGTTGGGGAGCAGATGGGTGATGTGTGGAGCCATTTTAGGTTGGTTGCAGAGTAGGGCCCTGGGGGAGTGAGGTCGCTGACTCTCATTGCCTTGTTACCCATGGAAAGGGCACTTGTGGTGGCAGGGTTTGCAATGCCAGTGAGCAGGGGAGATGTAGCTGGAGACAACTGTGAAGTATTGAAAGAGAGAGAATTACTTAAGATTGCAATGGAAACATTGAAGATCTTTGCAGTTGGTTTTCTATGACTTTACAACAAAAAGTTTAAAAGAGATTCAAGCTCTTAGCCTAAGATTGTCCTTTGACTTCGCTGACTTTTATTTGTCCTCTGAAAGCTTTCCAAAATAACCTGTTCTTTTCCGTCATTGTTCTTACCGAACATGAGATGTGCATTTTATACCCGTACAACTGTAAAAATAGATTTTAATCCCTTCTTGTCCGCCCTGTTCCTCTCTGGTCCAGTGATTAAAGTATAATGGGTATTTCAGTCTCTCCCTTTCTATCGGTCTTAACTTACACATGTTTGTGACAGCTCTTCAAGTTCCTTACCTTGGGTTTCTTAGACAGGGTTGTCTCCTCCATCAGCGCTGCGGTGTTGGCTTGGTTGCTTCGTTGAGGTTTTATGTGAGGGAACCAGTTCTTCAACATTTCCTCCATTTTCAGAATAATGTTGACGTATCTTTCTCTGCATGGCACAGGAAGGACAATATTTAAGTCTAGTAACCCACCAATGTACGTGTAAGTTTTGAGACTTGACGTGACTGAAAGTGAAAGTCTACTGTTCTGTAACACCTCGTCTGGTGTCAGGCAAGTTAAAAGAACACTAGACCACAAGTACACTGCATCAAGCATACACACCAGCACACAAACGTGTTTCTCAAAATGAGAACAGCTCCTGTGTTGATTCACACATGTTTGTACACACACGTGGCATGGAGAGCAACCATTTCCCTCGCCTCTAAATATAGACATAAGCCTGCAGCGGGGCACTGGCATCCACGTCACGGGGAGAAGAAATAGTTGCGCTAAGGAGCAGTGATGCAGACACACGCACATGGTGCCCATTGACTCACACCAGCCCCCGACAGATGGTTAATGGGGATTAGTGCAAGTCACATGACGAAAGAATCTGCTGTGGCCCCATTCTCAGTATTTGAAAAATTTAAACGGCCACTGCCATAAAAGTTACTCTTATATTCCCTGTTCTGACATGCCTTTGCGTTGGGTGATTTGCCAGCTGGCACAATGGAAAGTTGACGGGGGGGCAGGTGGTGGGGAGGCAGCCACGCCCCCGCTTTGCTGCCCCTGTCTGCTTGGCTCAGCGCCTCGATCAGATGGCCTGAATTAAGACCCCACCCAAAACCCCATCATCTATGCTTTTAGTGGCATGTTTCAGGCATATATTCTGCCAGGCATGTTTTCATGCCGTGCAGGTTTCCATGCCACGCAGGTTTCAACACTGCTGGATGCGACCCAAAGTACACCATCGGACTTGATGTTCTAGACTCTGCACTCACGTGAATATTGAACTTCGTGAAGTGGCACAATGCAATACAATGAGAACAGATCTGGGATGCGTGCCAGATACAGTTAAGACGAAAAGTAAACGACGCTCCTAAGCCCAGCCTGACCCACTATGAGGTCATCTGATGCAGAAGAAGCACTGACTCCTCCCAAAGACGACATCATAGTCTAGCCAGAGGAAGGCTAATCAATCGGATGACAGGCTGCTCCCTCAAGGGAGCTGGGACATTTTTAACGACCTGTGTTCTGAGTTCTATTCTTGTCCAGCCACTTTTAGATTTGTGATGGCAGGTCCACACTGGCCCAGAGGGCCCCCCTTGCTGCTCTGGACCAAGCATCATGCTGTGAAGCCATGTGTTTTCACATTTCCTTGACTCGTTCACTTATAGCCTCAGAGCCAAGACATTCACAAGAATTCCTTAGACAGAGCAGAGGGCGTCATTCGCAAGTGATGCGGGCGAATTCAACCTTACCACTAATGTGCGTAAACCCCAAGCACTGAAACAAGATTCCCTCACAAGAAGTTCAAAGTGGATTGAGGTAGATTAAGTAAATGGACACAACATCCATCCGATCGATCCGTGATGGAGTGCTGTGCGGACTAAAGCCCACCCTCAAGCCGCCCATGAGTGAGGTGAAGAAAAACAGCAGGAAACTCACCCCATGCAGGGATTCTGCAGGACCCCCATTATCCTCTGGATGCGGTCCATGGCCACACTCTCTTGAAAAGTGCTGAGGCCTGAAAAGAAGAAGATACAGCTTAAACTCTTTTACAAGCAATGCCAGCTTATTGTCTCTGACAGGCTGCGCTACGTCTGCAAGGCAGATGGGTTCTTGTGAAGCATGTGGGAGAACAGACTTGCTGTCTCTGTGGCCAGGAAGTCCGGTGTCGCCCATAGCCTT
This sequence comes from Cirrhinus mrigala, assembly GCA_036247105.1. Lineage (NCBI taxonomy): Eukaryota > Metazoa > Chordata > Actinopteri > Cypriniformes > Cyprinidae > Cirrhinus > Cirrhinus mrigala. The sequence goes on from CM070031.1 coordinate 10,144,508, forward strand.
GTGCTGACAGCGGTCCCAGACTAAGCCCCTATAAGCAGGTCTGCCTGGTACGCAACCTGTTTTCTAGCACGTGTGGGGTTCTAGCCAATAAAACTTTTAAGTACCCAATATTGCAAATACCATCTGTTGGTGTTTCACAGCAATGCCTAGCTCAAAATGTGTTTCCCAACCAACCAGTATGCATCAAGATTTCAGTAACAAGTTATTCTTCTGCCCACTCTGAAAGTGAAAATGCTGAAGGCAAAAAGAGGCAGGCACTGCCTCTGCCGGGTAACAGTCAGTCAACCAGAATATTGCGTGGGCAGGTGTTTATATGTGTAAAACGAAGAACAGTAATACCACGCTTTTCCAGATGGCATCACTTTTTACGGTTTTACATTTGACTTCACTTGAGGGAACCTTGAGATGTTTCTTAACTTCTACGATTAGTATCTCCCTGTCCAATTTTGATGTTTAATATGTTTGAGGAGTGTGATTTTAATGTGGTGTGGGCACAAAGTAACCTACAAAACAGTGTCACTGTGCTTTTACTGTGTCACACACTTTACTGCCTGGTTGCAGATTTTACAGTAATTATTTGTATTAAGTGTTACAATTGCCACAAAAACCACTAAGTCAAATGTTAGAATATTTTATCCCAATAGTCAGGGACACAAAGGAGACAGTCAACGCAAACCCTTGAGCTTATCTCCACAGTGCCTATGGTATTTCAGTTGAGGTCCTTGGGTATTTTTGGAGGCATGCGGTTTGCACTGCTTTAGATGCACGTCTTTTAACTATACACGTTCGATTATGACTAAGCGAGGTACCATGTGCCACCAGGAAATGACTGTGGTTGATATGAGAGCCCCATTTTGTGTGCATTCATGACACATCTCAGTCCCAAATCTCATGACACACTTCTCGTACCACGGCCTGCTGCCTCTAGTTTGGCTGTTCTCCATGTATACCGATCTAACCAAGCAAGGTTTTGGAGGCATATGCAGAAGACTCAAAAACAAATGAAGGATTACTCACGTTCTCGGTATCTGCCTGAGCGGAGGCCATTAAGGATTGAGGACAGTGGGTGAATGTAACACTGCAGCTCCAAGCACTGCAAAACAAAGAGCATCATTCAGTATTTGCGTAATGTTTAGCTTTTCACTTTTTTGCATTTCTCGAACAATTTCGAGTTTTGATGTTTTCATTTAGGAAGTTGACAGTACACTTTGTCAATTACGGAAAACAAAAGAGCATCAAGTTAGGACATTCCTTTCTACGGCTCATCATTTCCAGAAGAACACTGACACTGTGATACACAACAAAGTGACTCATCTACTGTCTCACACATTTGTGCAAATGTAATGGAATGAGTTGTCATTGAAATAGAGGAAAACATCAAGTTTCTTCGTTCAATGGCCTCATGTGACTCATTCACTTTTCACCTAGTAAGAACACACGCAGGAGGGGTCTTCCTGGAAGTGGTTCTGCTTCAAGTTTTTTTTTTTTTGTTTTTTTTTTTTTGATTTATTCTGCTCGGGTGGAGATAGATCATGCAGAAGATAAGGGTGCTTTTCAGAACACCATGTCCCTTCCCTGGCATGCCGACAAATCAAAAAGTGGCACGTCTCACCTTGCATGCGAACAGCCTGTCTTTCTCCATTTGTTCAGGTGTGAGCTGCCTCTCCCTTTGCTCTGGCACCATGGAGCTCCGTGTTCTCTTCAGTGCCTGCCTCTTTTTGCCTACAGGGCTCTCGGGGCATCGGCTGTAATTGGTCCGAGCCTCTTGTCCCAGGTGACAATGCCCACCGTTCTCGCTGTAGTCGGAACTATCGCAGCTGGAAGGAGAACTTCCCCGAGAGCTCATGTTCTCTTTGTCCATTACCTCCTCTTTATCTCCATTCCTCTTTGAGAGCGACTGGCAAGTCTGGGCCCCCTGGATGACCCCCGAGGAGGGGGATTTTGGCAAGGTGGTTTGTCCCTGCACTTTGGTACAGTCTGGTTCTAACTCACTATCGTTGTCCTCATCGTCACTGGCCAGCCAGTCAATGGAATAGTCCGAATCTGAAGTTGACATCTTAGGAAGCAGGGTCTAACCAGCACGGACCATCACTGACCTGTGGGGAAAACAAGGAGTACTTTAATCTCCAATTTCCAGAAACATTAGTAATAAACACCATTGCGCAGTACAAGCGTGAAATCGTCTAATGGAGAAGGAATGTTCTCTCTTTCACTGTATTGGTTTGGCACGAATATAAAAGCAAAAACACAGTCTCGCATATACCAGTGGTCCAGAATGACAACTTAAGCACGCATCTTCAATCAAACCCTTTGGGATACTAAATTCACGTAGGTTCAGACCAGCGTGTTTTCCAGACACAACACCTGAGTCTCACACTAACAATGGCCATAAACAAGACTTATTGCGGTTTCACAAAATAGTGCAGAGGACTCATGAAACCGACGTTTACGGTTAATTCTCATGTTGTCAACAACAACACCATTTCTTCTGTGTCTTAACAGAACCAAAACAAAACCTGAAAAGAATAAGACGTATACATGTTTTTGTAAATAACACTGCTGTAATGGGAGACTAAGCTGAGATGTTTAAAACAAGATTTTTTTTCCTGCAGTCTGTTTGGAACAAACATGCACATGCATTTGTTTGTTCTGATTGCACCTAATTGAAAAACACTTGAAAATGTAGCCTTACAGAACTAGAAGGCTGTGATGAAGCAGGTGACAAAAAAAAGCATGCATTCAAAGCCCTGTTTGTTTATTCAATGAGACCAGAACGTCGCAACCATGGTGACCACCATTTGACACGGAACAAAGGACCTAGAAATAAGCCGTTTTAATAGTGCCATTCCTTCGGCCGCCTTTTATTAATACATTTCCCAGATTCGTGCATTACTAGTTTGCAGGTAGTGTTTGCTGGTTACATCTAGAAGTAAAAAGAGGGTGATTTGAAAATAGTCCAGGACAGCTGGGACTAGATCTGCGGCCTTGAGCATTACAAGTAATTTTTTCTACTCGTATTATCAGTTCCATCAGTTCTTGGTAATTCATAATAGACAGGCCTTGAGGAATACACATAAAAGGAGTGTTTACAACGTCACGTTTAATGAGGCAAACCATGAATCTTTGCTAAAGGCACATGTCGTACAGAAGCAAATGCTGGCCACTCATCTTTTTAAAATGGAGGGCTTCTTATGAATCAACAGGAGGTGTACATGATGCGTGTTCGTAAAAATTACACATTTATGACTAAAAAAACGGACAATGCCAATACACTGTGTTCGCCGGTGACCTAAAACATGCTTCATGTTGTAACATCTACATTATAAAATTTTTGAATACTAAAAATAGGTATTTATTCAATACTAACACTGAATCATCCTGATTACACTAGGTTGAACAAGTAAGATCGATATTCACTTTTTACAGTACAACATTCACTTTCAGTTTTTACGAAAGGATTGTTTCTCCAAATGCACTCCACACATGTATGTGTGTTACATAACTGACCACAATGCAACTTATAATACAATAAATGCACTTAAAACTTTTCTTTTATATACAGTCATGGAATTAAACTTAAATATAGATAGACAAGTTAGATAAATATACAAAGTACTACATAAACTGTGTATGTAACACTATACACAAAAAACAGTGTCAAAAGATTTTCAGATGGCCTAAGCACATTCACATCACTTGGGCATTTAATCCGTCCATCAGCTGCTCGGTATCATTGCAAACAAATGGACTGCTGAGCCAGAGTTCTGCCCTGCCAATAAAGCCACATTATGTAATAGCACTACCTCAAGCACGGGACTAATTGGCTTTATAACGGTCACAAAGATCAGCCTTTCCAAATGGACGTAATTGCTGACCAGCTTTTTCCTGTCAATACCCGTTTCATCAAAAGTTTAATCAAACAAAACGCCACTGCCGTTCGCGAACAAGCTCCTCTTTCATAGCGAAATAACTGCCTACATCGGATACTTTTACAAGTTTTGTCGACAGCTGGGGACGCGGATGAAAAGGCGCTTTATTAGTTTGTGCTAACCGGTAACTTGACAAAACAAAGAAAGCTTATGTGTTTACGTTTAGTTACCAGTGTGAACGCAGACAAAGCGGGCACGTGACTATTATTTAATATCGACGTTTAGCGCAACTACAAATGTAGGAAGTCATGTAACCGAGACGGGTTTCTGTACGCCTGCCCGTAATATCGGTTGCTATGGGCAACACGTATATTAATATTAAAATGGCTATGAAATAAAACAAAAGCCGAATGAAATAATGTACCTGTGTGATAACTGAGGGTGGGGCCCTTATGATGACTAACACCTTAATACACCCTACCAAGACAGGACCACCGCAATTCCGGCTAAATTAAAACATATATTACATATTGTCTGTATATTTAAAACGGCTAGTCGCATGAAACGGATACAATTTCTATAAACACAATAGACTAATAATCATATAAGCTGCATTATATACTATAAATGCGTTAATGAGTATAAAAAGTGATATTCAGATTATAATAAAATAAAACAAACAAACCATTTTCTTCGTTTTACATTAAGCGGATGCATTCACGCAGCGGCATCTTCCAACATCTCTTACATAGCTACAACATACATTAAGCTTATATAAACGCAGTGCTTTTCCTATATGTGTATATATGCTATACTCAACAAAAACATACATTTAGAAGCGATTGCTGGTATTTAAAACGCGAATCCTACCTCAAGCCGGATGGGACGAATGGTCGCACTGTCCTTTGTTTCAGCAGTATATCCAAAGACAACTGGAGCGCCCGATCGAGCCTCTGTTGAGAGGTGTACGTGGTTTCAGTGATGTAGACCTGCAGTTGTGTGGCCCCGTGTTACTTCTCCCAAGGCAACGTGTCTGAGAGGGCGGGTACAAAAACGCAGGGCTTTCCGATTTGTGCATCCAGAACAGAATCTGACAAATAGAGTTTGCGTTGGGCGCAAGCCTCGGCTGATAGGGGAGACAAGCTTACATATTAAAATAATATGTAAATTGACAAAACACGTGGACACGCGGATCGGTTTCATTCCAACAGGCGGACAGAATGTCAACTCAGAGCGCTTTTTTTTGTTGTTCACAGTTACTAAGTTTTTTTTTATATACCTCATTAGCTCGGATGGGATGACGACACAGATGCACCTCCCTCTCATATGTTAGGGTTAGGTCGCTTTTATCATGTAATCAGATGATGTTTGGTTAGCGTATGCTGCCTAAAACCCTGGTGTGAATAATGGGGGAGTTTGGGAGGGTCTGACCCCACTAATTATAGGGGCCACCCCCACGCCCCAAAGGAGGTAAAAGTTCATATATTTTTATACGTTACGTATATTTGCTTCAACGGGTTTTCATACAAGTTAGAGGGCATTTTTTTTAACCTACAAATATATGCTAAGAGAAATTATATTAGCCACATTGGATAACCACAACAAGCTATGCTGCTGGTGCTCTTTTCATTAGGGTGTTTCATAAGGTATAATGGGAAAAGTATCAATTTATTATACATTTACATATTTGAAGTACATCGGAAAAAACGTTACTGCTTTGTTTACACTTACACTAAAATATAAATGTTTAGCGAACTGCGCTAAATAGCGCTAAAACTGCCCTCATGAAAATTAACCATGTTTTTATTATATTAAAAGTGTAGGAGCCATTTTTTTTTTACATATTGATTACCATTTGTATAACCACAGTTTTACTACACCGTGGTTATACTATGGTTAGTGTAGCAACCACAGTTTTGTAGTAAAACCATGGTTAATTTTTGTAAGGGTGGCAGCATATTAAAATCTAAATGAAATAAAATGTTTGAGACATTAAAAAAATATGAAATTCGCTTGAATTATTTGCTAATTCACACACTAGCTACAGTTTTAAAAACAGAGTGGTGAGACTGTGTATATATTATATATTAAGATTTATTTTATTTTTTCATTTATATCCATCATTTGAATTCTGGAGATAAGAATTACAAACAAAAATGATTAATGCCATGACGCAGGAGAATTTGGGCATGAAGGTGTACCGTAACTGTCACAATGCCAAAAAAAATAAATAAATAAAAATAACTAATAATAATAATAAATAAATAAATTGTACCTTAAATAGCATTTATTTTATATAAAATATATATTTAAATATATATTATATATATTTATTGGATTTTAGGGTTTTTCATGATAGTGACCTATGGACTGGACATTTACGACTTCTAGCCCACTTTTAGGTCTATTGATTGTTTCGCAACTGTAAACAGAGCAGTGTTGAAACATTTGCATGTACCACGAGCCAGCGACACATGTGTCTAATAAGCCATTCAGTGTGCACATTGCTGCTGTTGCTGTTGCTGTATCACTGGATACCCAGGAGCATTGTTACGGGGCTTATCCTTACCTGCCCCGACCGACTGCAATGTGCACAGCTGGTCGTATGTGGACCAAGTCGAATGAATGAATGAGACAGAACGTGATAGGACACCGCGTTCTGTTTAGTGTTGGGTTACACACGTGATGCCTTTACGCTCGCACTGTTTTTACACAGCCGGTGGAGTTTCCATGGTGAGGGGGGCAGGGCGGAAAAACATTCCAAAGTAGTTCACTTGCTGCGTTAAGAATGTTGCACCTTCTCTAAAAGCCCCACAGCAGGTGAAGTTGTTCGGCTGTATTCTGTCACGCATTATTCGGCGCACTTCGGTCCTTTCAAACAGCACGAATGGGAGGGAAATGACACGCCAGGTGGTCAGCATCCACTGGTATTTTCACGCTCATGCCGTGGTGTGGTGAGCAAGTTGGTGGCTGTGACGGTGAAGAGCAAATAAGGACTCACAGTCACTGCGTCTCTCTGGGGGGTGGGATCTCTGGTTGGAGTCCAGACAAAGATTCAACGCCTGGAGCCAATGAGTCATAGTCCTCCTCCCCGGAAAACGTGAGCACATGTGAGAAAAAAACCCACCCATCTTCTGTCTCTCTTTTCGGCTTTGCACAATTGAAAATCATAATTGATGCGAACAGAATGTTTCTTCCATCTCTCTCTCACTCTGTTCCTGCCGGTATTTGACAACTAGGAGAACATTAACAAAACATTGTGGGTTTTGATCTGAGCCAAAGACGCCACCCAGATGGATTAGCGACTGCTTACAAACCGGTCTGGTTTTAAATACATACTATCTTCTGGGAACGGGCCCTTCTGTGGCCAGTAATGGCATGTTCAGGCCAGTTTGTAAAGTCTTGCTGTTGCTGTTCCTCGGTAAAAGTCCATTTTCAGTTGAAATCCATGCGATCAGGAGTAGATTTTGTCCATGTTCAAGTTGGTAACTCAAATTCGCTTTACTGACTGACAGAAATCTGCTTAGTTTGAAAGTGACTTCTGTGGAACTTTTTTTGCCCAAAAATTTTTGCTAATGTGAGTATACTTATACAGAACTTTTTTCAAGCTGATGAACAATAAAAACATTGACAGCCAATCAGGGTTGACCTGGATTTAAACAGCTTAAGCATTTGCAGCGCCACATGACAAAACTGCAGTGCATGCTTAATGAACAGAACGTTATCATCTGTTGGTGTAGTGCTTAAATAGTTGTCATTATAGTTATCGTTATAAGTATCGTTCACGGTCCGTTCACACCAAGGATGATAACGATAACGATAAAGTTTTAGTATAGGGACATCCACACCACAACTATAACGATACTGGCACAGAGAAATGATATCATTGGAATCACTTTCAATTTTTTTTTTCTTTAATTAAAAAAAATTAATTAAAGCAATTAAAAACATTAACAGCCAATCATAATCCACTCGACTTGAACATTTAAAAGCAGCAGACAACATAATTGATAACATACTTATAATAGTTATTGTCCATTGGTGTGGTAGCTAATATCCTTATGTTTTCCTTTAATTATCGCACTAAAAGCAATTCGATAACGACAACGACAACTATAAAGTATTAATAATCTAATTCTATGAGAACAGTGACGTTACAACTAACAATACAATACGACAGAGAGGACAATAACATTAAAGTCCGCTTCAAAACGTTTTTTTTTTTTTTTTCAACTGATAAACGTTAAAAACATTGACAGCCAATCAGAATCCACTTGACTTTACAGAGCTCGAACATTTAAAGCAAACGACAACAATTGCAGTGCAGGCTTATAATAAAGTTATTGTCCATTGGACGCTAATATAGTTATTGTTATCTTACAATTATCGCACTAAAGGCCATTTGATAATTCTATGAAAATAGTGACGTTCACCATAACTAACAATAACGACAGAGGAATGATAACTCAAGTTTAAAGTGCTTGAACATTTAAAGCAGCAGACGACAATTGCAGTGCATGCTTATAATAAAGTTATCGTTCATTGGTGTGGACGCTAATATAGTTATTGTTAAAGTTATCTTATAATTATCACACTAAAGGCCATTCGATACTGATAACGAAAACTATAAAGTAGGGGTGGGCGATATGGCAAAAATATCATATCACGATTATTTTTTTTTTTTTTTCAGAAATATCACGATTCACGATTTTATCACGATTCTTTGTCATGTTGGTTTTACTTTGGTTTTATTTTGCAAATTGTCTGAGCAGTACAGCCAAACTAATTTCCCTGTTTTAAAAACAAAGACTTTCAAGGTAACAAAGTATAAAATAAAAAAGAATAGCAGATATTTAGGACAAAGTGAGCGAAGATAAAAATCTTTGTCATTATTTTATCTTTGTTATTAAAGGTTTGGGACAACATGTAAGTTAGTAAATAATGACAGATTTATAATTTTTGGATGAACTATCCCTTTGATGACAAGCGGCAGCATGTTTAGTACTGCCCCTTTAAGAGCTGCACATCTAATATACAGGCAGGCATCCGTTTTTTGTTTTTTTTTTCTCAATTCAATAGTTTACTTTCACTTTAGACATAAGCTTCTATAAACTGTTTTTATATGTAAACCTTGTGTGTTTTGACAATAGTAGCGTAATCAGATGTGATACATAACTTAGTTCAGTAGGCGCTCTGTACACTGTTAGACATTTCAAAGGGTTTTGAACCCTTGTTGTCAGTAAGTTACTGTAATTAGAATTTACAGTAGCAAACCGTATTTAATTTACAGTTGCAAACTGTAGATGTTTTACAGCCAAATACTATATAAAAAAGTCAAATTCATCAGTATACTACTGTAATTCATTCATTTTAATATAGATTTCAGTAGATTTTATAATTTTTATATTGAATTCATTTAAATTTATGTTATTTTTACTTTACATAGGTACTACTGGCATTCAATTAAAACAGACACAATAATTACAAAATATCAAATACTTAATTTAAAACAATGCATGTATAACACTTAAAAATACAGTCTTCCACTGCTGGAACAGTGCATCTTTACCATTTCTCCTGTCTTAGGACGTTTTGCAGTGCATGTTGTATCCTCTGGATAAACCCTCACAAAGAATCTATAGGCAACAGAAACATAATGGAGAAAAAGACATGCAGTCAAAGAATACACAGCCATCTGAAAAACCCAGGTGCTGCTCCAAAACATGGCCACCACCTTTGCTCACCATCCATTTTGTTAGTGAAAGAAATGTCTTCTCTGAAAAACAAGAAGTAGAAATGGCACGCTTTTAAAACGAAAACACCACATAGAATACACAAACATCTCAAAACCATAGTTGTTATCTTATCATTAACTATCAGTCTCAGGGTGGTTGGCATGCTCATGTCGCGTGATGCTTCTTTGCAGTTGCCTTTAAAAAACAAACACAACAAAATGCAGTAAATCTTAAATTCCATTAATAATTATAACAAACGAATTCTAAAACTAGAAAGGCCGCTAACAGTTAGCCATATAACTTGTCTAACCTAGCTAACATACAATTTTTTTTTTCTCAATAGGCAACTAGCCAACATTATACTAACACCTGAACAAAATTTCACATTAGTTAACCTAATGTTAATATAAAATAAGCGTTGCTGGTTAAAAAATATTTTAATTCGGTAACCTAATTCAATAAGCTGACAAAAGCCGTTTGAAATGACAGCGCAGTTTACTATAGTAAAGTTTGTAACCGCCATGTTGAAAGGTAAATATTACTAGGTTAAACTGGTGTGCAAAAATCTGACAAACACTCAGACAAACGTACTTATATTTTTACTTTACTTGCTGGTCTTAATCGCTCGTAAATTGCATCGACACACAGCGTAGATGTTCTCCGGAACTCTTCCGCTCTCGCGGGTTCATCCCCGGGCAAACGCCCAGCTGCTTCAGCGTCTTCCTCGGACACGAGTGGCGCGGCGCAGCGCGACTCGACAAAAGAAGACAATATAGAACCAATTAAATATACCATCTACAGTGGATGCTTACAGTAAAGTAATGCCCCAGTATATTTCTGACTTACAGATGTACTTCAAGCGCTCGCGCTGTGTCTGACATGAAGGACAAACGGATTTTCCAATTATTGCAAGTGATGCAACACATCCAGTGTAGTCCGTCCCAAGCTGTTGCCGCGTTGTAGACACGGTGTACGGCAAATCGTGTCAATCCAAATATAATAAATGAGGAAAATAAAACGACCTCAATAGAACGCCGCCAATGAGGCCATTACAGCAAATACAGTAGTATACAGCATTTTTTAAAAATACAGTAAGTCTCTGTATGTGGGATCTGACGTCACAGAAAATTCCTATAATGCAATGGTTATTACAGTTATTTACTGCAAAGGGAATTTGCAGTATTATACTGGGTGATATACAGTTAATAACTGTAGAAATTACAGAAATGTCTAACAGTAATGTGCGCGCGTTTCAGGTGTACGCACAGTGGAAAAGCGCATGTCGGAACAGCACGCAAATAATGTACTTTTGTGATTGTGAATTGAAGCGCAGTGTCCCGTGAGTGTAACTACCGCTGAGTTAACACTGAAGTGAATGTATGTCGCGTTGTATAGTATATTAAGACGGAGGCACCAGAGAATGAGAGAATAGCACGATACTACAATATTTCTCAAAAAGCAGATTGTGGAAACATTTTTATCGCCCACAATCAAAAACCATCATGTCGCACACCCCTACTATAAGGTTTTAATAATCTTTCTAATACTATGAGAATAGTGACGTTCACACCAAGACTTACAGTAACAGAGAGGAACAATAACGGAGTGCGTTTTGAAACTTTCTTTTTTTTTTTTTTTACAATAATGACAACTATATAGTTTTGGTAATCTTTTTAATTTTATGAGAATAGTGACATTCTCACCACAGATAACGTTAATGACAGAGAGGAACGATAATACGATTTTTTAAAATAACAACAACTATGTAGTTTTGATAAACTCTTTAATTTTGTGAGAACAGTCACATTCACACTACAACTAGCGATAATGACAGAGAAGAACGATAACGTTGGAGTCATTTTAATTTTTTTTTTTTTTCCCAATTGATAAACATTAAAAACATAGCCAATCAGAATCCACTCGACTTTAAAGTGTTTGAACATTTAAAGCGGCAGACAACAATTGAAGTGCATGCTTATAATAAAGTTATCGTCCATTAGTGTGAACGCTAATATTGTTAGAGTTATCTTACAATTATCGCACTAAAGGCCATTTGATAATTCTATGAAAATAGTGAAGTTCACCATAACTAACAATAACGACAGAGGAACGGTAACGTTGGAGTCAGTTCCAAAATTTTTATTTTTATTTTTTCCAACTGATAAACATTCAAAACTTAAACAGCCAATCGGAATCCACCTGACTTTAACGAGTTCAAGCATTTAAAGTGACAAATGACATCATTGCAGTGCATGCTTAAAGATAAATTATCGTCCATTGGTGTGGACGCTAACATAGTTATTGTTAAAGTTATCTTACAATTATCACAATAAAGGCCATTTGATATTTCTATGAATATAGTGACGTTTACCATAATTAACAATAACGACAGAGGAATGATAACATTGGAGTCAGTTTTCCAACTGATAGACATTTAAAACATTAATAGCCAATCAGAATTCACCCGACTTTAATGTGTTCGAGCATTTAAAGTGACAGATGACATTGTTATAGTTCCCTTATAATTATTGCTCATAAGGCCCTTTCAATAACAGTAACAACAGCTATAAAGTTTTAATCTTTCCGATTATTAACAGTGACATTCGCATAACTAATGAGCATCAGAGAGGAACGATAAAGTTGGAGTCAGTTTCAAAACGTTTTTTCGCTGATAAATGTTAAACATTCACAGCAAAACAGAATCCAGCTCAGTGTTAATGAGTTCAAGCCTTTAAAGTGACAGATGACATAATTGCAGCACATGCTTATAATAAACAAAGTTATCGTCCACTGGTGTGGACGCTAATATAGTTAGTTATAGTTAACTAATAATTATTGCTCTTAGGGCCCATTCGATAACAATAATAATCTTTGAAATTATTAATAGTGATGTTCATCATAACGAACAATAAAAACAGAAAAGAACAATATTTTCAGAGTTTCAAAACAATTTCTTTCCAGCTGATAAACAATAAAAACATTAACACCCGATTTCCAGCACATGACAAAACAGCAGTGCACAGTTCTAATAAACAAAATGTTATTGTCCTGTAGTATCACTATCTTTTAAATTATTGTTCATGGTGTGAGTTCATAACTGTTATTCTTTTTAGTGGTTTATTATGCGCATATCACAGACACTGACTTTTGTTTTATGTCTTACTGTCATTGCGAGGGGGAGGTTCAAGCACGGCTATAGGTGTGGCTCAACTGTGTTGATTCTATCTAAGGTTAGAGCAAGAAATAGTAACTGTATTTCTCACCATCATCCCATTCGGTTGCGAAGAAGGTGTGTTGCAAGCACATGCTGCTAAAAAAAGCACCCATGACCCTCCCTTTTGGGCGGGAGACAACAACACTGATAACCTGCACAACTCACTATTGGCTGGTACAGTCGTCACTATCTTATACTGGTCTGATTGTTACACAGTGCAGTCATGTGCTACTCTATCGTCTGTGTACACAGGTTTGCATATAAACCCGAAAAGATGTGCACATTCTTCACCTGTTTACATGTCCAAAGCACTCCGCATGAAAGAATGGAGAGCAAACAACTGGATTCTGTTTACAGAGGGGGTTTTCTCGCCGTGCTCAGCTTGGCCGCTTTACAATCTGCAATATGATGAGAACATTTAGTCCTATGCTGAACCATCATCACAGGCTAAACAAATGACAAAGCAGTTAAGCTTGCAACTAGTGGAAATACAAGTCTAAAAAAAGAAAACCTGAAACATCTGCGCTGATTCCTAGTCTCTCAGTCACTTCTCTTCCACAGTTAGGTAATCAGCGATGATATGTTTGTCTGAAATATTTATTGAAGACATGTTCCAGTTTCAAATTGACCTTATTAAGCTACACATAATCTGTATACATAGCAAGAAAACTTGTGGAAAACAAACTTGTGGTGTATATGAGATTACAGTGTAGTGGGAGATAATTATGGTTTGAGGCATTTAATCACAGACCGTGAAGATCCACAGGCACCTCAAGATAACGAAAGCTTCTATGAAAAACATATTACAGATGTCACATATTGAAGAGATTACAATTAAAAGATGGGCCTTGTTTCACGCCATAATTTTAAAAAATATATATATATTTTTCCCCTTTTTGAAATATGACCTAAATGTTTTTGTATGATTCACTTTTGTATTCCTCTCACATCTCGCCATGAAGATTCATGAGTGTGAGATGTCAGCAGCAGCTACATTCTTCACTCCTTGAATCACAGTTGTTTCAAAATGTCGTCACAGAGTGACTGCTTTTACAGTCGCCAATTACAAGGTCCCTTGCGCACCTGCGCGTGTTCTAGCACGTTTTCGCTGGACTCTCTGCTGCACGTTTTCAATAAGGCAATAACACTCAGCCCCCTCGTCCTTGTGGCAGGCCTGCGATGAGTCACAGGTGAAAATTGGCTTGGTGATTTGTCTGACGGACACTGATGATTCACTGGGATGGAGGGTTTGCGGGGGAATGCTGGATTTCTCACTGTCTTTCTTTATCCCATTCATAAAAAAAAAACAGAGGGAAAAACACTTGGGTGCCCACATTGCTTCCCCGCCCCCGAATGTCATCTCCACAGGTGGCGAAAAATGAATCACTGCAATCTCTCTGGAGAGAAGAGTGACTTTGTGGAAAAAAAGAAATATGAAAAAATCTAATCTATCTAAAATCTAAATCTAAATCTATCTAAATCTAAAACATGTCCAGGTTACATTTCCACCCAAAACATCTAAGAAGTATTAAGTTTTATTTTAAGCTATTTTTATTTATTTAATTTAGCTAATATTTTCATAATTTTTGTAGCAATTATTTTCATCGCTTTAAATTCCGTTACTGTAATATGCCTATTATGTCGGTCTAAATAAAAGTTACATATTAAATTTGCCTAAGTATTAATGTATCAGTGTTTGCACTGCATACAATTTATTACTGTTTAAATATTATTTAGAATTTTATAATACTATTATTTATTATAATGCTTCATTTATAATGATTTTAAATAAAAAATATATTTATATTATGATGATGACAATCAGCATATTACAAAATGAAAATGAGAAAATATCTGATTATCTGAATATGTCATTAAATAGAATATTATATAAAAAATGATACATATTTAACACACTGTATGTGTATATACATACATATAAGATTTTTAATGTTTTTTAAAAGAAGTCTCTTCTGCTCATAAAGCCTGCATTTATTTGATTGAAAGGACAGCAAAAAATGAATATTTTAAAATATTATTACTATTTAAAATAACTGTTTTCTATATTAATATATTTTAAAATGTAATTTATTCCTGTAATTTCAAAGCTGAATTTTTAGCATCATTACTCCAGTCACATGATCCTTCAGAAATCATATATACATATATATATATTAGATAAATGCTGATCAAAGAAACCTGAAAAAATGTACTCAAAGGTTTTAAATATTGATAATAATAATGATAAAAATGTTTCTTGAGCAGCAATTCGGCATACTAGAATGATTTCTGAAGGATCATGTGACTCTGAAGACTCGAGTAATGATGCTGAAAATGTAGCTTTGATCACAAAAATAAATTACATCTTAAAATATATTCAAATACAAAACAGTTATTTTAAATATTAAAACTATTTTACAATTTAATTGTTTTTGTTGTATTTTGGGTCAAATAAACACAGACTTGGTGAGCAGGAGAGACTTCTTTAAAAAACAATAAAAATCTTTCTGTTCAAAAACTTTTGACTGGTAGTGTCTTGTTTCATTATATTTATCCATCTGTTTGTGTGGATGTATTTAGTTACATTATCCATGGTTGGTGACCTCTCACTTCATTTGCTGGAGGGAGGTTGGAAAATAGTAACTACACTGTTGCAACACTTACATGTGAATTTTAAATTTTATGAATGTTTTTGGTTTTCAGTTGAGCATTTGATGTAACAATGTGCCTTCATACCAGACAAAATTATGTTTCAACTGCATTGGCAGAGTGTGGAGGACTAAATTAAGTGTGGCGTGTGTATCTCAGTAACGCTCCTTTGAGTATGGCCAGCAGAGATGACTCATCCTTAATGACCATATCTGCTTTGTGTTTCATGTGCTACACACTGATCAAGACCTGTGTGTGTGTGTGAACATGAGTGATGGCAGATGAGGACACAGCCTGTGCCCCACATTATAAGTAATCATAAAACACTTTCAGCCTCACACAAATGGTGTGAGAAACTGAAATCGTGTTGAAGGGTAAGAGAATATGACACTCTGAGCAGAGTTTTGTGGTCAGCTACAGGCTGATTGTAAATCTAACAGGATTATTCCAGACAGAGACATTGTTCGGGGTGGAAATCCATGTGCAATGTTTATTGATTATGTAACTAAGTCAGCTGTACATAACAGGCTTTGAGATGTTCTGCTCTTCTGCTTTCACTCCTTCTATATGTTTTATGTTCTTCAGCTTTAGGCTCCTTTGGGTTGTTTTTTATACAAAGGTCACATTACAACTGCAAACTTGCCTCTGTTGTTTCCGTTTTGAATGCCTTCTATATATGTTTTATTGTCCAAATCCAGACTATCTTTAACTAATAAATCTAAATAATTTGAATTATTTGTTCAAAAATTTAAAATTGCTTCAACATTATGAATTTCGGAGTCATTTCCAACATGACAAACAGCAAGAAAATGTAACTATTGTAGGTTTTGGTGAATTGGTGGCAAATTTGTGTATGTTTAAACAATTTGATTCATACATAAATGATTTTTAGGAGGGAAAAAAACTTAAGCAATGAAGGTCCACCCTTAAACCATATGAATTTGCCACCAATTCGCCAAAATGTACAATAGTTACATGTTGGTTTTGCATTTAATAAAATTTTATATGTAAGATGCTTTAAATTCTAGCTATGAAATTAGCTTTAGAAAAACAAACGAGTTGTTTATTCCAAAAATGATGATCGTTTCCACCATAAAATGCTATTAAACAATAAATAAAAAGATATCATAAGCAGATTGTGTGAAAATATTTAAGTGAGGTTGTCCAAATTCATATGAATTTCCTCTAATATTCCTCTAATAAAGTTCATATTTCAGATACATAAAATGCTAACAATGAAATTAGCTTTTGCAAAACAAAAGAGACATTTTATTCTAGAAATGTTTGCACCACCATAGCTTCCACCAAAAAGTGCTATTAAATGCAGTAAATTTGATTTGTACAAAAAGGTATAATCATAAAACTTATATTTCAGATACATATAATGCTAACTATAAAATTATCTTTAGCAAAAGCAAGTAACCTCCCTTTTTATTATAAAAATGTTTTCACCACAAAGTGCTATTAAACAAAATACATTTTATTTTAGACAAAAGCATATGATTTTTAGAAAAAAGTAAGCATGTAGGTCCACCTCTAAACCCTTGTTAGTGGGGTGTAAGTGGATCTTATGAAAACATACAAAAGACATTAGCTTTAGGAAAATACTCCAGAAATTTTCACCACCATCACTTCCTCCACAAAATGCTATTAAATACAAAAAAGTTTTAATTCATACAAAAGAACATGTTTTTTAGGAAAACCATATGCATGAAGATCCACCTCTAACCTGACCTTCAATGGGGCGTAAAAAACATGCACTGTCAAAAGAAAATGTGATTTTAACAGTAAAAGACTAAAAATTGGTTAACGGTAAGTTCCTCTACTATATACGGTGAACATTGCATGTAATTTTATGGTAGTATATTGTTTTTGCAAGTGGAAAAAGAATGTATAATTTACAGTGAATAACCGTAAATTACATTTCCAGAATTCATTCATTTCATTCTTTCAAATGACATTCCAGAATTTTTTCATTTAAATAACTGTTTCTTTTTAGTTTTTTTCTAATCAGTTGTGTGTTGTATGTTACAATTAAGGTTTATTGCATTATTTCAGTTTTTATCATGATGGTGTATAATGTTTGTATGAATGACACTGTGCACCTTCTATATATGGTAGTATTTAAAAGCGGCTTGTGATTGGCTTTATTTCATCATAGACTTTTTCATCACCACCTGCTTTTGGTGGTTATCAGTGTACTACAAAGATATATTAACATTTCATCAGTTAATAAAATTACGATGTTTAAATGTAAATTTATGTTAAACCTGTAAAAACGTAAAATGTTGCTACCGTATTTTCTACGTTAAAATTGCAACCACAGCTGCCAGTTTTTTACTGTAAATTTTGCAGATTTTTTTTTTTTTTTCAGTGTATGAATAAGATTGCTTAAATTCATATGAATTTGCCAACAATTAGCCCAAACGTAAAACAGTTCAGTTTAGGTTTTCCCTCTAACATATATATATATATATATATACAAAGTCCACTGAAGTGCCTTGAAACAGGCTCAAATTCACAGAGACCAAGACAGCAGAAAGTGCATCTTGTTTACTTTCTTTTTTTTACAAAAGCGCAATGTTTTGTTGTTATTGTGAGTGCACACAAATAGACGTAGAGTCTCTGCAGATTCGAAAGATGTATTACTCTAATCTGTATGACCAAAAATGACAGAGTATTTTAAGAGCAAGTGACCGCACTGGTGCCTCCATCTGTCATGCAGTAAACACACTACTATTCAGCTTTCACACTCAGCACAGACACTTCAATAGCACACATTTTTCTACGTTAACATCAGATTGAGCGGCCATGTAAAGTTGCTACTACTTACATACAGTATTTCAGATGATAAGCCATATTTGAGGTTGATGAAAGATAGGTAAGCATTTGGATGTCCTGCCCAATGTATTGTATTACCACATAGACCAGCCGTTACCAGCCGTTTTTTTATTTATTATTTTTTTCTGCGACTAAGCGATGAATAAAATTTTAGTTGACCAAGCCTCTTCTCGTCGACTAACGGTTAGTCGACTATTAGGGGGCAGCCCTACTCGCTGGATATTTTTCATGTCACTCGCACAAATAACAACGTTGTGTAACGCTCTCCTCCATTTTCTGATACAACTGGATGGCTTGCATGACAACACGTCATGTGAATTTCCCACTCAAGTAGAAATCTTTCAGAACTTGTGATTTAGCACACCAAAAGTGAATATAATTATTTGTGCGAGTAGATTACATACCAGGTCAATGCAAAGACGCGAATAGTTTCGAAGAAATTTTTTCCGCGAATGCAATTGCGTCATCCGTCTTTGCATTGACTTGGTATGTAATCTACTCGCACAAATAATTAAATTCACTTTTGGTGTGCTAAATCATGCATTTGGATGTTTATATCTTCTAAATACAAATTTTGTCATTGTTTTGGAGCACACTAGCTTACAAATAACCTTACGGTTAATATATTCATACTCAAAATGAAATATAGCTATTTAATCAAAAAAGCCATAGATGTGAAATAAATAAAACTCTTGTGGAAATGTTCCTTTGCTTTGAAAACAATGGAACAGTTTTCTCCTATAATGCATGTTTATTCACTGTCAGACGCTGGACCACACAGGGCAGAACACACAGCACTCAAAAACGACCCTTAATTAAATATTAAAGACGCTTGCATAATTAATAGATCTGGCCATAGAATGACCAGGTGCTATAATGCAGCTGAATTGGTGATCAGGCTCATCGTGCGACGGTTTGTGTGCCACCCCAGATGGTGAGATTGCGTCTTTTCAGACAGCGCCCGCCAGATGTACCCTGGTGATTATGTGGTTTTTCACGTCAACTGGGCTCCTTAAAGAGATCAGTCATGGTTGCCTTTCACCGATCTGTTGAAGTTATGCCGGAATTGTGTGTGACGCGCTCGCCGCCCATTAGTGCCCTCAAAAACACAACAGCCGTGGCATTTACTTGCATTTCGAGGGCACGAGTCGCATGTGCTCAGCAAGAAGTGAAACCCAGCACGCTCTCAGGAAGCCTGCACTGTGACTTTAAAGGGCTGGACGTCCTGCCCATCTTGTACCTCTTTTTTTTCCCTCTCGCAGCGTGTGTGTATGTGTGCGAGTGTGTTTTTTCATAACGCTCCTCAGCGAAGACTCCACACAGTCACATGTGTTTGGAGGGAGAGCTCTTGGCTCATTTTTCCACAGACAGTTCACATGCAGGCAGGGCACTGAAACTCTGGCAGCGAATCACAGTTGAATCTTTAATGGCTTTGTGCGTGTGTGTGTGTGTGTGTGTGTGTGTGTGTGTGTGTGTGTGTGCGTAAATGTCTGAACAGCTGCCAGCACAGCCCTAGCGGCGGTAGGATATCTCTCCACAGGGCTGAATGCTACATGTGACTGGGGGTGTATTTTAACTGGATTATGTAAGCGCTCTGGCCGAGTCTATGCACTGCGCACGGATAAAGATGGCTGTACATGATTCACAAGCTGCATGCTCTCTCACCGGTGTTCATTTCCAAACAGATTAAGTAATTCCTGCACAGAATCGTGAGTTACGACAAACTTCGGCCCTTGTGTTTGTACACCTGTGCCTGAGCATGTGCACACATTATTTAAACATTTTTTTGAACTGTATTTTGACAGTGTTTACATTTTTGGCGGGAAAAATTGCTTACTTATAGTTGACTTAGTTATGGTTAGACATTAGTCTGGTGCTGGAGAAAGTATTTTAACATCCAAAAAACTACAATCTTTACCTTTAATGTCAGGTTTTTGTTGTTTGGATATTCATGAATGAAACACTGTACATGTCCTTTATTTGGGCTCTGTCACTTTCTATTAATATTTTCTATTCTGTTTTCTATTCTATTGACCTCTGTTGATTTCTACTGACCAAAAATGTTTGCATATATGCATAATTAAGCTAGCGGTAGTATTTAGTATAGAACATAGTATTTATTTGATGTTTAAATTGTTGTTTTAATTTAGTGGTAGCATTTACTTTCAGTTGTAGTAATTGTAGTGTGTGTGTGTGTGTGTGTGTGTGTGTGTGTGTGTATATATATGTGTGGTAGTATTAGTGTATCATGATTATATATATATTAAATATATATATATATATATACTTATATAATTTAGTAGTATTTAGTATATAGTATTTATTTTATTTATTTATTTATTTTTGTTTGTTTGTTTGTTTTAGTAATTTTAGTAAATGTCTAATTTGTTTACAATTATTTTTGTAATTTAACAATTTCATTTAATAATTCATTGCAATTGTAATGTATAATTTTTTATTAATAGTTGCCAAAAATGTTTGAATAAATACATGCATAATAAATGAAAAAGTATGAGAAGATATATAAAACATATATTAGTGTTATTTATATAATATTATAGTATTTATTAATATTTTGAAAAAGGTTTTTATATGTTATTCTGTTTTATAAAGCTTTTATATTTTCAGGGTTTGTTTGTTTGTTTGTTTTGTTTTGTTTTAGTTTAATGTGCTTTTGTTATTTGAACAGTGTTTTTTAATATTTCTACTTTTTTATTTTAGTTTTAGTATTTTTGTTTCATTTAATTCAATTTACATATTTAGAATGTATTAATTTAATTCAAACATTCATTTTTAATGTATCACATTAATGTATGATTTTCTGCTGATAGTGAATGTTTACCAGTATATATGAATAATAGAAAGTAACATAATTTGCATATTTGTAATTTAATCATTTATTTTAATTTCATTTGTAATTAACGATTTCAGTTAGCTGCCAAGGAAACATTTCTATTAATATTCTACACACACACACACACACACACACACACATATATATATATATGACATTTACGTTTTTATTTTTAGGCGTCGTACCTCGATGATTATAAGGCAGGGCAGGGCAGGGCTTGTCCTGCGGTGAGAAGGTTGTGAACTCTTGTGTAAAAACTGCAGAGTCAAGTAAAATGAGCCCAGATCAATTAAACGTGTTTATGCTCGACTGCACATGCTCACGATGCTTACTTGGGTTTACAGGCAGAGAGAGAGAGAGCCGGAGCGATTGGCTCTGTCTCGCCATGCAGAAGGGATGACTGAACGCTATCAGTGCACAGCACCGAGCTGATCACCCACAATCCTTCTGCACCCTGTAATTCAATCACAGTGACACCGGCCTGGGCCAAAGGCCGCATTCAGAGGTCTGGTGGGCTGATGTTAGGAGCTGCTGTCGACACCAACTGGAGGAAGTCCTAGAACTAAAATCTAGAGTCGTTTTCCAGTTCATTTTTTACATTTAGAAACAAATTTTGATATTTTGATTGCCACTTGGCATTGGGAAATGTTTCATTATTTATTCATTATTTTTTATAGAATAGAATATGTCACTGTCAAACATGCAGTTATTCTGTATAGCACATACTGACAGCAAGTCTCCTGGTTGCATGTAAGGATGAAGAAACAAATAAAGTTTACTGAATACTAAACAATATTTCATTTTATGTTCTGTTCTGTCTTTTTTTTCTCTCTCTGTTTTGTTGTTTTTTATTTTTTTGGTTGTCTGTTTTCATTTTTTTTGTGTTTTCTTTTGTTTTGTGTTCTGTCTTTTTTGTTTTTCTGTTTTTGTTTTGTTCGTTTGTGTGTGTTTTGATTTTTTTTTGTTTTTGTATTTTGCTTTGGTTTTTGTTTTGTGTGTTTTGTTTTCTGTTTTGTTTTTGTGTTTTTGTTTGTTTTGTTTTTGTTTGGGTTTTTTTTTTTCTGTTTTGTTGTGTTTTTATTTTGTGCTCTTTTTTTCTTTTGTTTTCCTTTTTGTTACGTTTTCTGTTTTTTTTTTTGCATTTTGTTTAGTTTTTTGCTTGGTGTTTTGGTTTCTGTTTTGATTAGTTTTTGTATTTTGCTTTGGTTTTTTATTTTGTGTTCTGTTTTTTGTTTTCTGTTTTGTTTATTTGTTTTGTTGTTTTTTTTTTTGTATTTTGTTTTCTGTTCTGTTTTGTTTGTTTTTTTTGTGTTGTGTTTTGTTTCATTGTTTTTTATTGTGTGTTTTGTGTTTTGTTTTCTGTTTTTTGTTTTGTTGCTTTTTATTTTGTGTTCTGTTTTGTTTTGTTTTTTGGTTTTGTGTTTTGTATGTTTTTGTTTTTTGTGTTCTGTTCTGTTTTGTTTTCTGTTTTGTTTTGATTTGTTTTTTGTTTTCTTTTCTTTTTTTATTTGTTTTGCTTTGGTTCTTTTTGTTTTGTTTTTTATTTCGTTCTGTTTTGTTGTGTTTTATTTTATTTATTTTTTTGTTGTTTGTTTGTTTGTTTTTGTGTTTTGTTTTGTTTTGTTTTCTGGTAATTGTGGCTTTTTATCTCACAATTATAACTGTTTAAATTAAATTAAATGAAATGACACAGTTTTATTTGTGTAAAAATATATTTTCTGTGGAAGTTTGTTTTTTCCATGGGAAAAAAAGTAATTGCAACTTTTCAGCTCAAAAGAAAAAAAAAAAAGATTTTTAAGCTATAAACTGAGAACTTGGACTCTTGTTTCTCAAAGTTTAAGTATCACAGTTCTGTTTTCACCATGGAATGAAAAAAAAAAGGTAATTGTGACTTTTTATGTCACTAATTGGTGTTTAAAAAAATAAAATAAAAAAAGTTTTCATTTTATGTGTGTAAAAGTGTATTTTCTGTCCAAGAAAAAGATGTAAAAAAAATTGTAGCTAAAATCACACTGAAAATGAAAGTCAAGCACATTGCATTGTGGGATACATTATTTTAAGCTGTGTGCAAAAATATAGCAGTAAAAATAGTATGCTATTCTGAACATATCCATTAGCATTTCATTATTTCCAACATGAACTGGCTGCCATCACTGTATCACTATTCTCACACATGACACGCAGTCACATTACATATGAAAATATTTCATATTATGTAAGAGTCAGTTTGAGTCCATTTATCTTTCTCAGTTCCCATAGTTATTCTGTTCTCAGGCAGGTCATCTGATCTGAACATCATAGGCCTGTTTAGAAATGCCATTATGAAACAGGATCTGTCAGTAGCAGAGTGATGGAGTGAGAGAGACCATATCGCACCGCTCTTCCCAGACTCAGATCAGAGCCGAGCTGCATGGGTTTATCTGACACGAGCAGCAGGCAGACGTGCCCATGTGGATTGGCATAAGGTGGCACCCTGCGTTCCCAGAACCCTGAGCTTCGACGGTCTCCACAGGAAGCAGAGTAGACATTAGTGCCTCATGCTTTGTAAACTTGGGTTTACAAAGAGAGCCAGAGCGAGAGCAGCCTGCAGACTTTACAAAACTTTCCATATAGCTCGTAAAAAAAGCATGTTTGGAAAAGAAATATGGCTTCGGCCATAATGCGGCATGCTTTCTGAACCGGAGAGGGTCATTACGGTTCACGGAGGAGTTTGTGCCTCTTCTGTTTTAAAGAGGTACTTTTTAAAATAAGAATTTAAATGCTGTCTGTAAATTCTTTTCATATCAAGCCATTTCAGCATTTGAAGTCAAGATGGCTGCTGCTGTTTCTATTATCAAGGTCGTGACCTTCAACTGCTGGCATTCAAGAGTCAACGATTTGACTTTTTAGAACAAATGTAATGAAGGGTTACTATTTATTTGAACTTAAATGTGTACCCTTGGTGAATCAGCTTCATTAAATGTTTTATAGTGACAGTTCAGAGATTTTTTTGAAGAAAGTGTATAATTTTAAAGACAGGAATATATCAGAGTTATTTATCACTGAGGTATGTTTACAGGTTTTATTAAGATTGAGTTTTTAATTTTAAATTTTCTGTTTTTAATTTTAGTTAAACTTTTAGTTAAATGTAATGTTTTTGATGTATATATCGTTTTTATTCCTTTTATTGCAGTTTTAGTTTTAATTATTTTGGTATGTCAGGTAAATTAAACTGAAAAACAATAACTAAACATTTTTAGATTTAGTATATATTAGTTTTTATTTTTATTTAATGTTTATAATATTTGTATATATTTTCTTTACTTTTAATTGTTTTGCATTGATATATTTAAAGTTGGCATGAAATAATTCTAAATGCATGTTAATGATCTTATCATGAAAGATACATCAAAGAAATTATTTATTTACAATTACATTATATAATATTATTTACATTAACAAAAACATTTTTGTTGTTTTAGTTTCAGTTAACTATAATAACCCTGATATATCATTAAAATATAAACAATTATTAAAGAAATAATTTAAATATGAATTTTAATGTTTAAAAAATGCTAATAATATTTAAATATTTTTGTATATATTTACTTTTAAATAAGTGGTTTATATAATAATCTATTATTAATATATTTAAATTGGGCCTGAAATAAAAATTATATTATCTAAATGCATTTTAATAATTATTATAAGAGATTCATCAATTCAATTATTTATTTACATTTATTACAGTGTGTTTTTCATACTTTTATTTCAGTTAATGTTTATTTTATGTACAGTAATAAAAATATTTTAATGTTTTAGTTAAATATAATAACCCTGACATATTGTAAAAGTCATTAAAATGTTTATAAAATACTAATATTATTTAAATATTTGTATTTCTATATTTACTTTTAAATAAGTGGCTTATATAATAATTTAGAATTATTATATTTAAAGTGGGCCTGAAATTAAAATTCTATTATCTAAATGCATTTTAATGATCTTATTATGAAAGATTCATCAATGAAATTATTTATTTACATTTTTACAGTGTTTTATTTTTCATATTTTTTTTATTACAGTTCATGTTTACTTTATTTACATTAACAAAAATATTTTAATGTTTTAGTTTCAGTTAAATATAATAACCATGACATATTATAAAATATACATAAAAAAGAAATTACATTTTCTTGCTTTTAAATAAAGAGTTTATATAATCATTTTGAATTACTATATTTAAAGTTGGAATGAAATGAAAAAATTATTATCTAAATGCATTTTAATGATTTTATTATGAAAGATTCATCAATGAAATTATTCATATTGTTTATTTTATTTACATTAACAAAAATAATTTTAATGTTTTAGTTAAATATAATAACCATGACATATTATAAAATAATGAAAAAATAAAGAAATACATTAAATATTCATTAAAATGTTTATAAAATACTAATAATATTTAACAAAAACAAATGTGTATATATTTACTTTTAAATGAGTAGTTTATATAAAAGAGTCATTTGCACATTCATGATTTTATTATAAAAGATTCATCAATGAAATTATGTATTTACATTTATTTCAATTAACCTTTATTTTATTATTATTAACAAAAATATTTTTTAGTTTTAGTTAACTATAACCCAGATATATCATACATATATAAAAAGGATTAAAGAAATAATTTAAATATACATTAAACTATTTTTAAAATGCTAATGATATTTTTGTATATACTTACCTTGGGTAGTTTATATAATAATTTTGTTATAATAAGTTGGCATGAAATTAAAAGTTTATAAATGCATGTTAATGATCGTATTACAAAAGATTCATCAATGAAATTAACTTCTTATCATTTTGTCCACTTAAACTCCACTCCTTTCAGTCAGTCAGTCAACAACTAATGGATTTCACCAAGGCTTACCCTACCTTTCTTTTTTTTTTTTTTTTTACTCTGATAATCCATTTCACGTGTATGTGCAACATAGTACAGAAGAAAGGATCTGTTGCTAATGCGTTACATTGTGACTTTGATCTGGTAAAACATTTAATTGCTTATTTTAGTGTTTAGCGCCTTGCATCAAAAGCTGTGGACACAAATGGCACTCCTTTCATGGAACGACACACAGCCATTCAGTCCTAGCTGAAGAGCTCCACATCCCCTCCTCACTGGGCACGGCAACAGTAATGAGAGCTTTACATAAGTTTCTACTTTTTTTTTTTTTTTTATTGGGCTGTTACTCTCATAGACTTGCATAACTTTAGGAGGCCTACACCAGGGCTGGATTTCTTTTGTTTGGATTTCATCCCAAATTTCAAACATTAAAAATGGTCTGGCTCAGATCCAGTTTTGAGTTCTGTGGGATAGCCTTGAGACTTGGTGGCGGAGAAACCCAACCGGAGTTTTCTTTCAAACGTACGTCCTGCTGAGCACAAAAAAAAAACATATTTCATGAAGGGATGTGAACTGGGTTTGTTTACAAAACCCTCACGACTGTCTCAACCATTCCTATCCGTGCTGCTTCACACACAGTGCTTTAGATCTTCAGATCCCGTTTTACACGTTTATGAATAGCTAGTTGTATTGAAGTAGTTGTGAAGTTTCCTGTAGGAAAAAATTAGATCTCTTTGATTTCTCGTATAGACGTCAGTGAGAACAAATGGAAAGCAAATGGATTACTGTAGGTCTCCTGCTTCTCAGATGTTTCTCGTAACATCTCAAACTGTGCTCCTTCCTTTCTAACAAAGCATACAAATCTTATTTATGTAAGGTGAATATGCACATATTTACATTTGGGACGTTGTGATTGGTTAAAATCAATACTAGTGTGACACGTTTTCACTTAAAGGAGAAGTCCACTTCCAAAACAAAGATTCACATATAATGTACTCACACCCTTGTCATCTAAGATGTTCATGTCTTTCTTTCTTCAGTCGTAAAGAAATTATGTTTTTTGAGGAAAACATTTCAATATTTTTCTCCATATAATGGACTGCTATGGTGCCCCGACTTTGAACTTCCAAAATGCGGTTTAAATGCAGCTTCAAACAATCCCAAATGCGGTTGTAAACAATCCCAGCCGAGGAAGAAGGGTCTTATCTAGCAAAACGATCATAAAAATAATATAATTTATATACATTTTAATGCCAAATGCTCATCTTGTCTTACTCTGCCTGGACTGTTTTTTTCCGGTTCATGACAGTTAGGGTATGTCGAAAAACTCCCATCTCATGTTCTCCCTCAACTTCGAAATCATCCTATATCGCTGTTTTACCTTTTTTGTTGAGTGTGTTTGATCTTCTTTGCATGTTCACTTTGCAAAGACTGGGTTGGAACTTCTGCAGTGATGTAGGATGATTTTGAAATGATTTTTGAAGTTGAGGGAGAAAATACGATTTTTTCGACAAACCCTAACTGAGTCAGAATACACAGAGTTCAGGGAGAGAAAGGCAAGACGAGCATTTGAGATTAAAAAGTATTTAAATTGTATTTTTTTTAATGAAAATAACCGATCATTTTGGTAGATTAGACGCTTCTTCCTCGGCTGGGATCGTTTACAACCGTTTTTTTCGGAATCGCTTACAAGTTTTTATTGCCTAATTCCAACTGTTCTCACAATTCTTAGAAAAAAAGTCAATAGTGCGATTTATAATTTAGAATTGTGTGATATAAACTTGTAATTCGGAGAAAAAAGGACAAACTTATTTTCTTCGAATTTCAAATTTATATTAGAATTCTGAGTTCACATCTCGCAATTCTGTTTTTTTTTTGTTTGTTTGTTTTGTTTTTTTTCCCCAATTCTGACTTTTTTTCTCAGAATTGCAAGATATAAACTCAGAATTGTGAGATATAAACTTCCGAGAAAAAACGTTGTTTTCTGTTTTTGTTTTCCCCACCACAAAATAAACATTAACTTACCTTTTTCTACAATTGTTTTTTTTTTTTTTTGTGAAAATGGTTGGAATTGTGAGAAACTTGCAAGTGTTATTTTTTTATTCTGAAAAAATAAATAAATAAATAAATAAACAAACAAACAGAATTACAGATAAACTTACAATTCTGAGAAAAAAGTCAGAATTGTGTGATGTAAACTTGGAATTGCAAGAAAAAAAGTCAGAATTGTAAATTTATTTCTTGTAGTTCCAATTTTTTTTCTCAGAATTGAGAGAACAGTTGAAATTATCAGATAAAAACTCACAGTTGCAGAAAAAAGTAAGTTATTTTTTATTTTGTGGTGGAAAAAAATGTGTGTGAGATGTGAGACTCAAAATAACTCAAAATCTATAATTCTGTTTATTTTTTTATTTTTATTTTTTTTTAGAATTAAATGATTTTATTAATATTTTAAAATAACACTTTTTTCTGCACTTGCAAGTTAACATCTCACAATTCCAACCATTCTCACAAAAAGAAAAGAAAAAAACAAAACAGAAATGCTAAAAAATTCTGACTTTTTTTCTTGCAATTTCAAGTTTATGTTGCACAATTCTGACTTTTTTCTCATGTAAATGTAAACGTAGGATTCTGACTCATTTTATCACAATTTCATGTTTTTGAGTTGCAAACTTGCAATTCTGAGGCAGAATTGCAAGATGTAAACTCAAAATTCTGACTTTTTTTTCCTCACAATTCTAAGTTTACATGACACATTTCTGACTTTTTTCTCAGAATTTTAGGTTTGTCTGTAATTTTGTTTATTTTTTCTTAGAATAAAAATGATTTTATAAATATTTAAAAATAACACTTTTTTTCTGCAATTGCAAGTTTATATCTCACAATTTCAACCGTTCTCGCAAAAAGAAAAGAAAAGAAAAAAAAAAAAAAACTGTGTGATGTAAACTTAGAATTCTGACTTATTTTATTACAATTTCAAGTTTTTGAGATGTAAACTTCAGTTCTAAGAAAAAAGGCAGAATTGCAAGATGTAAACGCAGAATTCTGACTTTTTTCTCACAATTCTGAGTTTACATTAGAATTTTGAGTCTCACATCTCACACTTGTTTTTTTTTTTTTTTTTCGCCACAAAATAAAAAAGAACTTACTTTTTTTTCTGCAATTGTAATTTTTTATCTGATCATTTCAACTGTTTTCTCAATTCTGAGAAAAAAAAGTTGGAACTACGAGATCAAATTTCATAAGTTCAGAATTCTCTTTTCCTCAAAATTCCAAGTTTACATCATGCAATTCTGATCAGAATCCTTCAAAAGTTCGTCTCGTAATTCTGTTAATTTTTTCAGAATAAAAAATAACTTCATAATATTTGCAGAAATATTTTTTTCTGCAATTGCGAGTTTATCTCACAACTCCAACCATTCTCTTAAAATAAAACAAAACACAAAACAGAAAAAAAAAAAAAAACAACTGTGAAAAAAACAGGGAAAACTAACTGTGAGATGTAAACCTTAAATTATGGTAAAAAAAAAAAAAAAAAAAAAAAAAAAAATAGAGACATAACTCAGAATTGTGACTTGCTTATCATAATTTCAAGTTTACATCAGAATTCTGAGTTTACATCCCACAATTGTTTTTTTTTCCAATTCTGACTTTTTTTCTCACAATTCTGAGTTTACAGCAGAATTTGGAGTTTACGTCTCGCAATTCTGAATTTATTTCTCATAATTCTAAGTTTACTTCTCACAGCTGTTTTGTTCTTTTTTTCTGTAATTGTGACTTTTTTTGCCTGCCCATCCAGTCCTGATGATTAATGGTAAACAAACTTGGCTTGCTGTCCTTAATGGAGGCTTGAAGTTTCGGTATTTTCAGTAACTCTGTGTTTATATCTCTGTATTTGTATCCCATGGCGGAAACAAACTTCAGTAGGATAAGAACGAAACTTTATAGTGCGCATGTGTCGAGCACCTGTGTTTGTGCACACTATCAAACGGAGTGTACTTTGGAAGGCTGTATGCATATGCTAGTATGTGTAAAAAGAAAAAAAAAGTACACTTTGGCCTTTATGTATTGGAATATGCGCGAATGTAAATTAGTAATTACGGAGGAGATGTTTATAAGTAAATTACAGCTTAACAACATTTTGCCCACATGTCTTATGAACTAATACTTTTATGGTCACCTTTTACTTTCACTTTATGGAAAAGAGCATCATTTTAGGAGAAACATCCAAGACAAAGTCTGACTCCACAGTGATTTGCTTCAGGAAGTGATTTGAATAGGACAAAACGGGACAGGGGGAGGTGTTAGGGCAGCATGAGCCTGAAAACGCACGCGGAGAGACGTGACAGACGTGTCTGCTAGATTCTGTCTCCGCTCATGCAATTGCTGTGTCTAGGGACGGCCCTGCGAGGGGTTATGCACTTTCTCCAGATACACGTGACATCTTGTCCCCGTCTCAGTCATTCCCCCTCTCTTCCTACCCTGCTCTCTCCGTCTTCTTACCCTGGCTGTCTCTCAGAGTTTCTTATCTTTTTCTGTCTGTCTTTCCTCTGACTGAAATCAGTGCACACATGCATTCAAACACACACACACAGGCTTCGCTAGCACCAGCACACTAGCGTCACTGGTGCCTACATCAGAGGCTTGAGTTAAGCCAGGGAATGTTTAACTTGTACAGCTTGGAAGAAATTAGTCCACTTAATGTATACCACATGTGCTTTACCAACCTGAGACGCCTGGCTTTGTTTTATCAGTCTTTTAAATAGTGTAGA
>CM070031.1:10180326-10210399 GCA_036247105.1 Cirrhinus mrigala
GTTTTACGCTACCAATTAGGCATCCGCAGACCAAGCAGGAATGTTTGAACCCACAGTTAATCATAGAGGACTTGAGCCGTTAACGAAGCTTTGGTTTTCCATCCTTATAAAGTTCAGGATCTGCTTAAGTTTGTTGTGCATGAGTCTGTATATCCTATTGAGGTTTGGTGTGGGGAGGATGATGACCGGGTTGGGTTTTGATGGACTGTGGTTAAGTCTGGCCCTACTCGAGCCTCATTTCCGGAGAAGTGCTGCACCAGGAGAATGTGAGAATCAGTCATTTGGGATTAAGATGCATTTGTCTTCTGAGCGAAAAAGACAGATTTAAGCCAGTAAAAGCTTTGGCGGACTTAATTAATTGCACCACAAAAATGTAAACGTTTTAAAGCACAGATTTAATCCTCCAAAAAAACCTACAATAATACACTCTTACGTAATGAGGAATCATTTCAAAGCCTGT
The DNA here is from genome assembly GCA_036247105.1 of Cirrhinus mrigala. NCBI lineage: Eukaryota > Metazoa > Chordata > Actinopteri > Cypriniformes > Cyprinidae > Cirrhinus > Cirrhinus mrigala. Next base: position 10,180,787 of record CM070031.1, read on the forward strand.
TTTCATCTCATTAAAAAAAAAAATTTCACAGTTGTTTACATTTTTTTTGTAATTGTAACTTTATATCTTTATAAAGGCTTTAAATCTTACTGTTGTGACTGTTTTCATTTAGTTGTGACTTTATTTATATTCTCGTAAATTGCAACGTTTTATATCTTATAATGGAAACTTTTTTTCATAAATTGGACATTTTTATCTTGTTGTGTCTCTTTATACCTCATTGTGGTAACTTTTTTTTTTTTTTGCAATGTTTTAAATTTCGCATTTGTGACTTCTCATAAATTCCAAACGTGTGTCTTTATATATCATAATGGCAACTTTTTTTCTCAAGTTTGTTGAGAAATTTTGCAATGTGTAGTTGCGACTTTGTTTGTTGCGACATTATGGCAACTTTTTTCTCGTAATTGCGACTGTTTCTTGTAAACTGCGACTCTATATTTTACATTGTGTCTTCATATCTTATAATGGCAACTTTTTCTTTTTAATTGAGACATAGTGTCTTACAGTGGGACTTAAAATCTTACAACTGCAACTTTGTTTCTTGTAAATTGTGACTGTATACTTAACAGTGTGTTTTTATGTCATAATGGCAACTTTTTTTCATAAATTGCAAATTTTTAGCTTGTTTTATCTCAAAATATCTCATTATGGTAACTTTTTCTTGCAAGTTTTGAGAAATTTTGAAATGTTTTAAATTTCGCAATGTGACTTTAAATTTTGCATTTGTGACGAAATTCTCGTGTCTTTATATATCATAATGGCAACTTTTTTCTTCGTAAATTGCAACTTTTTATCTTCTTGTGTGTCTTTATATATCATTATGGTAACTATTTTCTCACATTTGTTGAGAAATTTCGCAATATGCAGTTGCGACTTTGTTTCTTGCGACATTATGGTATAACTTTTTTTCTCGTAATTGCAGCTTTGTATCTGACAATGTGACTTCAAATTTCGCAATTACGACATTGTTTCTCGTAAATTGCAACTTTGTGTGCTTATATCCTATTATGGCAACTTGTTTCTCGTAATTGCGACTTTTTCTTGTAAATTGCGACTATATTTTACATTGTGTCTTTACATCTTATAATGGCAACTTTTTTTTTTTAATTGCGACATAGTATCTTAAAGTGGGACTTAAAATTTGTTACTTGTAAATTGTGACTATATAACAGTGTGTCTATATCTCATTATGGCAACTTTTTTTCTCGTAATTGCGATTTTTGTATCTTACAATTGCTACTTTGTATCTTACAATTGCGACTTTGTTTTTTCATAAATTGTGACTGTATATCATACAATGTGTCTTATGTCATTATGGCAACTTTTTTATCACTTTTCACTTTTTAAGTTAAGCGCCCTCTAGCTGGTGTAGGAAATAGTGACAGTGTCGTTTTGTGCCTGTCGTCATGACTGTCATGACCAATCAAAATGCATGTTCATTTATATGCAATGTGCGGACCTTTTACATGTTTCCTTACCTGCCATATGTCCTATTTCCATTTCGCAAAACACATTTATACTTATGCATTTGGCAAACATGTTGGAAAGTGATTTATAGTGCATTTTAAACAATCCAATGGGTCATATTTCAGGAAAGTGACAAACAACCTACACGGGCGTATTGGTTGGAGGACCAGTGTTGTAATTGTGACTTTGTATCTCACAATTGCAACTTTGTTTTTCATAAATTGCGACTGTATACAGTATCTTACAATGTATCATTATGTCTCATTATAGCAACAATTTTTCTCGTAATTACAACTTTATATTTCACAAATGTGACCTTGTTTCTCGGAATCTGACTGTATATTTTACAATGTGTCTTTATGCCTCATTATGGCAACTTTTTCTTTTAATTACAGCTTTATATCACACTGTGACTTAAAATCACACAATTGCAAATTTGTTTCTTGTAAACTGCATAAATCTTACAGTGCATCTTAATATCTCATAATGGCAACTTTTTCTCGTGATTGTGACACAGTGTCTTACAACGTGACTTAAAATCTTACAATTGCAACTTTGTAAATTGCGACCGTATACTTTACAAAGTCTTTAGATCTTATTATGGTAACACGTTTTCTTGTAATTACAACTTTATGTTTCACAATTGCATCTTTGTATCTTGTAAATTGCAACTGTATATCTTACTATGTGTCTTTGTATCTCATAATGGCAACTTTTTCTCATAATTGCAACTTTACATTTCACAATATGACATTATATGTCATCTCCTAACTATGACTTCTTATTTTAAACAATATCTTACATTTACCTTTTTATTTTTATTCAAATTTGGAAATGCACTTTCATACAATCATTCATATTTACAAAATTGACTGATAAGACTCCATATCTTAAAGGTGTAGTGTGTAATTCTTGCGCAAATAGCATAGAGTCATACAGGTTTAGAAAGACATGAGGTTAGCAAATAACGTGTGGTAATTTGGCCACTTTGATGACTGAAAGAAGTTATGGCGAAACATTTACTTCATGCAAACTGCTGAGTACTTTGAATCTTGTCTCTGCCAGTTATCTTGAGGTGGCAAAGGGCTGAGCTGAAATCATAAATCACGTGCGGTGGAAATTTCACGCTTCATTTCACTAAATGTAAGAAATGAAGTGGGAGAGAGAGGCTAAACTTTGACTTTGTAATCTGATACTTTTAGCCCAATTTTGGAGGGACAGTTCAGCTGGGTCAGGGTCACTAGATTTAAATCAACACCTAAAGCTGCAGATGACCTAAATAGCCAGCATTGCTTTGTAAAGAATGGCAAATACTGGAGGAGTGATGGGGGATGGGGTTTCTGACGTCAATGAGCCCGTGCCAGAAATGTGCTTGTGCATGTGTGTGCAAGTGTGTGTACGTGGGTGTGTGTAGGCATAAACGCCTGAGTGTGTGTACTGTTTCCATGTGAGTGTCTGGGAGAGATAACACACAAATGAACCACTCTGTGACTCTGTGTGTGTGTGTGTGTGTGTGTGTTTGCTCCAGAAGCTGCCATCCCAGCAGGGAACACGGTCAAATTTTAAGTACACCCTACTGGAATTTGAGTAGACAAAGCCCATTTTTCCTGTTCTAAACAAAACCTGCATGACGCAGGATTACACGAGACACCATTGGAAAATTCAGTTGTTCTGAGGGATTGTTGTTACACTAGATGTGCTAACACTTCATCATAAGCTTTAACTGTAATTGTACACTACTGTAACCTGTATACATGCGTGATACAATCCATCTGATAACAAATTCACACAACATTTCTTCTTTAAACATCACCTCAAAAATGAAACATATTTTTAAAAACAATTTATGATGTTTTCACTAAAAACAGTATATTTAAAATATACTGTATGTAAAGTTATATAATGCAATTATATTATAAAAGTATTATATAGGGTGCAGTTTAGGGTGCAATCTGCTCACTTTCTCTATATAATTTATTTGTTGAGAATAACAGTGGAAATGAAATCATTACAATTAATAAGCCTAATTTACAGTGTTTATAATAAACTGTGATCACGTTAAATAGAGTCTCCGTCATATTAAAAACATTTCTTGACATGACACCCATTATCTGGTACTTGCCTAAAAAGATGGGTTTATGATGTGCGTTGTTAAGAGATTACATTGACATTAGGTTTAAGCTACAGCTGTGCCCTGGAGAAAAAAATAATTTTTTTTTTATTTTTTGTTTATTTTTTTTTTAAATCGCCTTTAAAGTTGTCCAAATGAAGTTCTTAATAATGCATATTACTTATCAAAAATTAAGTTTTGATATATTTACAGTAGAAAATTTACAAAATATGTTCATGGAAGATCTTTACTTAATATCCTAATGATTTTTGCCATAAAAGAAAAATCTATAATTTTCACCCATACAATGTATTGCTGGCTATTGGTTCAAATGGTCCAGGGTCATATATATATAACTTAAAATACTGTGTAATTCAATATTGATATTTTATATAAATAGTGTTTTTTTTTTTAATGTTTACAATTTGTATATATAAATTTATTTTATATAAATAAAATCTATAATTTATATAATATTTTATTTTATATCAAGTTATTTTTTATTATTTATACTATTAATTTTTGAGTTTGTATTTATTTATATTTTATATAGAATTTTTAAGGGAGAATTTTAGGGTTTATAGGCAACACAATACGAAGCCTATTTTAACCAAATTTCTTCATAATGGCAAAATTATGAGGCATCATCCCATATATACTTTATGGACAAGGCAGTCGCACAGTGCATTACATCTAGCGTGGTAATACATACTTTAAATATTTTTTAAATATTTATTTTTAATTGTAAAACATTTGAATATTATATTTAAAATATTTTTTAAAAAATGTATCATATAGTAGTGAACATTTTGATGATATTCATAAAAATAAATGTTTATTTATATACCATTTTAGCTATATGAAGCTATATGAAGCAAAGCCTTCATATTTTACTACTGGGGTCCCACAGGGCTTTGTTTTGGGTCCTCTCTTATTAATTATTTATCTTCTACCTCTCGATAATATTTTTAAGAAATCTGGTATTGAGTTTCACTGCTATGCTGATCCAACTTTATCTGTCCTCCAAACCCACCTCTACTTTTCCTCGGTCTATCGTCTCAGATATATATATACATATATATGTCTAAATACATATAAGCACATATAAACAGTATCATTCGCTCTGCATATTTCCACATACATAATATTTAGGTAAAGAGCACAGCGATTCTTGTTCATGTTTTAGTCACTTCCCATTTTGATTATTGTAAAGCTTCTTTATGAACTTCAGTACAGAAGTCAGCTGCATGAATGATTTGCAGAACTCCTATAACTGAACTCACTACACTTGCACTGGCTTTCGGTTAAATACCATATTTGACTTTTTAAAATATACAAATATATGATATTATAGATTTTTAAATATAAATGTTTATTTATATGCTATTTTAACTAAATAAATTATATCAATACATAATTGCCTGAACATTTAAGATTCTAAATGTAATATTAAAATTATAAGTCCTAAAGCCCATTTGCAGAAGTATAGATTAGCGTGGGAAAAAACACAGGAAGTGAGGATGGCTAATTATGCAGAGATAAGGAGTATCTCATTTCCAGAGGAAATGTGTGGAGGCTGTTTGTGAAAGGATCCGTGCATTCACGCAAAGAACAAAGGAGAAAAGATTTTAAACCAATCTGACTGCTGCGTCTTTCATGCATTGTAACCGTGCTTTTGTGTTTGTTAACTCTGCCATATACGAAATTGTTCAAAAGCATAGTCATCTAAAGTCTCTACTAAAAGCATTTAATAGATAGATGATAAGAAAGCTGACTATTAGCTTTCTTAAATGGTAGTTAATGGGAGTTATAATCTGGAGGTCAAAGTTCGAGGTTCTGCAAGTCTTACTACATCCAAGAGTAATGATGTGTTCATTCATCCTTCCAACAACATGAAAGGCAACACTTGTGTGACAGGAAAGAAGTTGTGGATCATGGCTCAACTACGGCGTCTGTGTCATAATACTCGGAATACACAATTGTTTAATCACAATAGAAGGAAAATTGACAAAAAAAAACTGTTTTTACCATGAAATTAATAATTTAGGACATTTAAAAGAAAACTCAGACAGCTTCTCAGATACAACCTGGGGTCAAAAGCCTTGCTCAAGTCATCAGTAATGAAACTCTGACTCTTATCTTAGTGAGCTGCCTATGTAGGCACCATCATAGAGACACTAACACAGTTAACTATAAAGGTAACTATAGTGAAAACTATATTAGCATCCACAGCAACAGACAATAACATTGTGTTCATTATAAGTGCATGCTGCAGTTCTCTTGGCTGCTGCTTTAAATGCTACTGCTGTTTAAAGTTGTGTGGATTCTGATTGGCTGTCAAAGTTTTTATTGTTCATCAGCTGGAAAAAATATTGTTCTGAAAGTGATTCCAACGATATCGTTCCTCTGTGTTGTTATCGTTGTAGTTAAACAATAATGAAAAATGTTTAGTTATAGAGACATATTTTTATAGGGCAAAACCTGGAAATAAGTTAACATTTTAGCGTTTCCGTTGTGCTGAAGTCAATGGGTTTTTAGAACTATGATAAAAATTAGAACTGTAATGAAAGATGACATATTAGATGACATATTAATGAAGAGACATATTTTTGTAGACCAGTGTTCAGTGTCTGAAATATATGTGGTTAACACAAGCTCAACATGTTTTCATGTTTTATTTTACAACATAAAATACATCAGTAATACTACCTTGTGATTGTTTTCAAGCTTTTACTTTTCTTAAAAAGGCGGTTGCTAACAAGCGGCTAAATGAGACTAACGAGGCTGTCAGGGACATTAAACATTATCACACCGAACATGTAAAATAATCTACTCACTACACTGTAAAAAATAAAAAACACAATTTGTTGAGTCAGCTTAAAATAACTTGTTACCCTGCTGCCTTAAAATTTTAAGTTCAGTCAACTAAAATAAGTTTATTCAACTTGAAATGTTAAGTTGTACTAAGTAACAATCATTTACACGACAACAGCATTTTTGGAGGGGTGAAAATGGGTTTCAAAGTGCAAGTTATCATTATTGTCTCTGTGTAATCTACAAAAACGAACATTTGTGAAAACGCTCATGCATATCACATGTTCAGTCTAGGCACTGGCACTTAGTTTTTCTTTACAAAGTGGTATCGCCAACTACTGGCCTGGCATGGATAGTACATCGTTTTTAGTCGTTTTCACAGAACCGTGTGAATGGGGATTATTTTGATACCATTGTCATCTATACGCAAAACTTTTCTGTTTTCATCATCTTGTAAATGAGCAATCACACAGTGGAATAGTGGAAATTTTAGGGCCAGATTTACTAAACAGCCCAAATTAGCCTAATTCCATAAAAGCACCGATGGGAGGGGAAAATTCTGTGTGTGATTTATTGACAATGCGCAAATTAAAGAACACAGACTCAGCCAGATAATTTCCATAATGACCAGCGCAATTTACAAAGAGCGGTGCAAATTACCACCTGCTTTAAAACATGCTTTTTTAGCTGTTAAATAATGGCGCAAATCAGTGCTTGAAGTGGAAAAAAGAAGTGCCGGTACTCCACGTGACTCTGAGTACTGGCAACATGTCAGAAGTGCTGGTATGCACGAAAAAGTGCCAGTGCGCAAAACGGTAAAATACAGAAGTGCCAGTACTGCATACTGGTTCGTACCGGCCCACTTCAAGCACTGGCGCAAATACCAGTAATCTGAATAGCGCAAACGTTAAAACAGTTAAAACATGTAATTCATTTTAATAATCTCCTCCCAAAAAGTTTGCGTCTGAAAGGGAAACTTCTACAAATGTATATTTAATAACGTCGGACGTCCATGCCTGTTCACCGCTAATTCCTCACTGTGCTTCTTTAGTAAATCCTGACAGTACTATTTTAATGCTAAAAGATGCTGGCGCTGGCACAAGTTGTTAGTAAATCTTGTACATAGAGTCAAAAATCGCGGAGCTTGGCCACTTGGTGGTGCTACAAGCATAAAAATAGCTATAACTACGCAAGCATTTGTCCTATCAACATGAAAATCACTGTGCGCGGTCATGGTCCAAAGTAACACAAGTGTCTATAAAGACATTTGAGTATCTCAAAATACATGGCCGCCACTGGCCGATGAATTTGAGCACCTATTCGACAAGGTTAACGGAGGCTGATCGGAACTAAACTCGGTGGGCCTGTTTGACTCACGGCCCCAAAGGTTTGTGAGAAATTTAAAAGAAATCGGCCACTGGGGGGCGATATTGCATTTTTCAAGTGCTTAAATGATTTTACATTGCACTTTTTTTTTTCGCACATGCGCGCAATATTCAGATCATATGATAGAACTCTTCATTCCGGACAACTTTGCCTCTAGAGCCACTGCTGTCAATCAAATTCTTTAAATGATCAAGAAGATGTAAAAACCCTACTTTTGCGAACTAGTCCTAGGTTTTTCGTTCAATCTGGAAAAAAATCACAGTGGTACAATTCTCTGGACTCTCTAGGTAAATAATTATCTTTTTTTTTTTTTTTTTTTTTTTTTGCCCTTTGGGAAGCTATGACAGGGTTGTTTAGAAAAGAGGCCTGTCCAAATTTACCCAAAATCCTATAAAGCCTAAAGGAAAACTCAAAACTTCACAAAAAAGTACTGAGCACATACGACAGGTGATTCTAAACACGCATGCAAAGTTTTAAGTAGATTGGACCACAGCTGGCACTAACATAACGGTCATAGACGTTACCTGGTTTTGCCAAAAATGCTTTTTTAAATGATTAATTTTGGTGGTTACAGGCTTGCTAAATAATGTCTTTTTTCATATGTGCTTAAATGCCTTAAAGCGCTTGAACCCGGACAATCACTGCCATATTTTTTCTATTTTGTTTTTCACTGTACAACAAAACATGCACCAGGACAGCCTGCTGACAACATTGATTGTCCTCCTTGTGTTTTTCTTCTGTATTCACATTTGATCCAGCAAGTCTCTGTGAGATCTCGTGCCACTGTGAAATCGTTCCTACAATCAACAAGTGGAATCATCTAGTGTGGGCGTTCAAAGGGTTATAAGGCTAAAAATCATTAAAACTGATGGTTTTAAAATCAGTTAAGATCTGAAAAGTGTCTAGTGTGTCCCAGGCCCTATGTAGACAGTCAGGTTTTGAATGGTGCTAGCAATCAGGCTCTTTTAAAAACTGATAAACAGCCTTAAAGCAACACCAAAACTGGCAGTTTGTATCTCCTAGTCACTAGATACACTTTGAACTCTGAGCTGTTGCAGCTTTCTGAGGTTACTACATGTTCAGGACATGTAAAGATCAAGGTAACATTTCACAGATTGACTAACTGGACCAGAACTACTGGATTGTTCCAGTTCAGTTTGCGGGCCTCTCTAAAATGACATTGACTTAGTTGGTGCCCCACTTCCTCTGCCCGTCCACTTCCTTTCCTGTCAGCCTCGAGCTTACGGGAACAGTGTGACGCAAGACTAAACAGAGCAGTGCTAAATGTTTTAGCGACCCGTTGCTTGGGTATCAGCCAGTCAGATGTATATCACATACAGATTCCTAGCTCTCCTGCTAACAGAAACAATCATCCATCATGTTCAGCCTTAGGCTGCAGAGACAGATGCAGACTCCACCTCTGCAAACCACATCAGCACAAAGCAGCTTTACATTGGAAAAGGCTGACGATTGTGTCTGTAGGGCGGCACTTGATTTTAGCTCTTGAGGATTGATTGGCTTGTGAGTCATTTGGTTAGAGTGAAGAGGTTGGTGACATCAAAAGAAGTTATTAGATTTTGATGATAGATTATGAAGATTTATGGCAATGTTTTGTTTATTTGTTGTTACTTTGGAATAGGTATGTGCTGATGAATTGTGTCCAATAAGGCAATGAACGTGTATTTTAAATGATTTTTACGTTTTTTTACAATGAAAAAACTACACAAACCTTCTTATCTTTCACTGTTTGGACGCATAAAAAACTTTTTAAAAATTAACATGCCATACTAACAAGAAACAATACTTCTAACCACAAGTCGAGAGCTTCCAACCACACAAGTCTGCAATGCTGTTTGCGAACGTTTGTTGTAGCTATGGTTTCGGGAAATGCTGAATCTTTGCACATGTTGAGAACAATGGGACTTGCAACCATAGTTTCTATATGAAAAAAAATGAGGGTGAAACTGATGACTTCTTAAAGAAAAGATTGTTCACCCATTTTCTCACCCTCATGTTGTTCCAAACCTGTATGACTGACTTTCTTCTAAAAGAAGATATTTTGATTAACTGTTTATGTCCACATAAAGACAGTCAGTGGGGTCCAAACTAAACAGCAGACCCCACTGACTCATATGTTTTAAGAAATCTTCTTTGTCTTCTATAGAATACAGTCACACAGGTTTGAAATGCCATGAGGGTAAGTAAATGAATTTGCTTTTCAAGGAGTGATTTTCATTCATGAAAGTGTGTAAAAATGTATACTAAATACATCATGTGATTAATGATCATGTGATTGAAACCTGTATGACTTTCTTTCTTCCTTGGAACACAAAAGAAGATATTTTGAAGAATATTAGTAATAAAACTATGTTTTTATTACTGTATGGACAAAACAATTCAAAATGGTTTCTTTCATGTTCCACAGAAGAAATTAAGTCATACAGGTTTGGAAAAACACAAGGGGAAAGTGGTAGTAAATGAGAGTAAATGAGGACAGGATTTAGATTTTGGATGAACTTGTTCAACTGTGAAATTATGTAATAATATATTTTACTCAGTAGACCACAAAAGCATGCAGGGTTAGATGATGTAACAGAGTTAACCGGTAGAAATTTCTCAACTGGTAGAGATTTTTGAAATCGTATATATCTTGGTTGCACACTCACATGACATTGCTGTGCTATGCGGTCATGAAAACCTATCATTTGCATGCATTTTCAAATGATTTTTAAGTGATTTTAAGCTGTTAAAACAGAATCAGCAGTGAAAGAGAACTCATTTCGCTATATGTGTGCACTATGTGAGTTCTATCAGAGAGCATTGAGCATGTTAAGACAGTGCTCAAGGAGCGCCAGAGTTATATATATTATATAATTATATAATTATATATACTACTAACTACTCATATCGTGACATAAGATTTTGGTCATATCGACCACCCGTAAGAGCATGTTTAAGGAAAAATAGCTTCCTGTGAAGCATTAAAAGGATGTTTGACCCAAAATGAAAAAGGACAGAAAATGAAAAAGCCTAAGACAGATCCTTGTGGCACTCCATAATTTACTAGGGGTTATTTGAGTTGAGTTCTAAAGGTCGAACAGTTGGATCCTGCCCTTGAATACCCACATAGTTTTGTTTAGTTTTGATTTATGAATATGTCATGATCTGTAGTGTTGAACGCAGCACTTAAATCAAGTGAACTTGCACTTGCAAGCAACCAGGACACTCAATTTTTTTTTTTTTTTCAAATTCAACAGAAACAAGAAAATCAAATGAGTTTGGAATGACATAAGAGTTAGTTAGTTTTATTTTGACTAATTTTCATTTGAACCAATTTTAATTTTTAGGTGCACAATCCCTTTTATATTTTTTCAACCACCTAGCAATGCATTACAATAAGGGGTGGGAATCTTTAGGTATCTGACAAAAAATCGATTCACGATTTTTAATAACGATTCACAGTTTTTCATGACATCAAATGCACCAGTATTTTGATACAAAAACACACCAGTCTATAGCATGGGCATTCCTGACGATATGATTATATCTCAGGTTGTTCCCAACCTGTATGACTTATTTATTTTTGGAAAACAAGATGTTTTAAAGAATATTGGTAACTACTGCATGCACAAAAGAACAAAAAATAAATTCTGAAATTAACTTCTTTTATGTCATACAGGTATGGTAAATGACGCAAGGGTGAGCAAATAATGAAAGAATTTTCATTTTGGATGAACTATTTTTTCAGTCAAGAAACTGTGCAATAATATACTTGACTCAGTAAACACTTTAATAAACATTAATTTCCCGTAAAGGGTTAAGACTCATGAGAGTTTCTCGAGAAGAATAATTGTGTTCAGTCTCAGTATGGTTACCTTGACCCTCCCACCTCTCACCCCCCGTCCCCCAGTAACGCAGTGTTTGTTGACGAGGCCCTTATCATTGCTTCTCATTACATTCAGGATCCCGTGTGCTTGTGGCGTCTTGGCCATGTGCACTTTGTACTTATCCTCCCACTCTCTTTTTCACATGGCATCTGCTCTGTCCTCCTCCCGCACCGATCGCGTCAGCAGCGCTCAGTCATCCGACCGGCATGAAGCACTGGAGGCGGTCACAGAGTACACCAAAAACCCCTTTCACCCTCCTCTTCCCTCCTCAGCTTCTGCAACAACCCGTTTCTGTGCTAAACGGCTCTAGGCACCTGTTTGAAATCCTATGATGAACTATGTTATTCATTGTTTGTTAAAAAATCTGTCTATTTTAGTATGTTGCTCTTCTAACGCAGAGTAACGCACGACCTTGATTGGCTTATTTGCACTATTTTTTGCTTCAAACTCCTCTTGTGTACGTCTGAGCTGCGTCTAGGCAGAAATGATGATGGATGCAATGACAGACGGTTTGAGAAAGAAACAGGTCCACAAATAGACCCGTTTTCGGGATCCACAGGAGAATTCGAGCCCCACTTTACCACAAGCGCCTTTCATTTTGCTTGTGCCCCAAACCAAAGGAACCACTGGGAAATTAAAACAGGAATTATTAGATCACCTACTAAGTCACGCAATGTAAAAATGAAAAAGACACATGAATAAATACATGTTGTTTTAAAAAGTCACAAAAATAGGTTAATTTTAGGTATGACGTCTGGGAATTTGTCTATAAACTTAAACTTAAATATAAAGTTTTATGATTCCTCATGTTGTTTCAAAAACACATGACTTTCTTCTGGGAAAACACAAAAGTAGATATTTAGGAGATTGTTCTGGCTACTCTTTACCATACAGTAAACGTGAATATGATGGATGTTGTTGAGCTCCAAAAATAACACAAGTACCATAAAAGTTAATTCATGCAAAAGCATATTAAGCCATATGATAAGTAAAAAGATTTGGAGAAATTTAGCATTATCACTTGCCCTCCGGTGGACCCTCTGGAGTAAATGGGTGCTGTCAGATCATTTAGAATTGTCATCTGGTCTTGCTGAAATATATATTTGAGTATCATCAGCATAACAATGGAAACTAATTACGTATTTTCTAATAATATTACTAAGGGGCAACATGTATATTGAAAATAGCAGAGGACCTAAGACAGATCCTTGTGGCACTCCATACTTTTCTGGTATTAATTCATATGATTCCCCATTTAAACAAACAAAGAGGTGATGTCGGACAGGATGGATCTAGACTATCTTAAAGCCTGCCCTTGAATACCCGTATAGTTTTGTAATTGATCCATGAGCATGTCGTGAACTATAGTGTCAAAAGTTACACTAAGATCAAGTGAAGTTTACTTCTATTGTATGAAAAAGAGCCACCAGGACACTTAACTTTTTTCCCCAATTTCACAGAAACAACAAAATCAAATGTGTTTGGAATGACATAAGAGATAGTCAATTTTATTTTGAATAACTGTAGGTAAAAACATACAATTTAATAATCCATCTTTTGCTCTGGAAACTTTAAGGCATTTTAATTTTAAACTGTCACGTCTGGCCAAAATATGCATTCATAATCCATAATAACACTTCCTCCAGTGATAAAGTCCATCCCCTGTTCCCCTGTCACATTACAATCCACCAAAATATTTGTTTAAAACTGTTCTGGACTGTTTTTACTTGTGAATAAGTATCATCAGCATAACAATGGAAACTAATCCCATTTTTTCTAATAATATTACCAAATTAAACCAATTTTCATTTTTAGGTGCACTATCCCTTTTAAATTTTGTCTTTGTTTAAAGTAATTTAACTTTAAAACGTCACTTCTGGCTAGAATATGCATCCATTATAATAGCGTTTCCTCCAGTGAAAGAATCCATCCCCTGTTGTCCTCTCACATCAAAATCTACCAACATATTTGTTTAAAACTGTTCTGGACTGTTTTTACTTGTAAACGAGTATCATCAGCATAACAGTGAAAACTAATCCCATATTTTCTAATAATATTACCAAGGGCCAACATATATATTGAAAAGAGCAGAGGGCCTAAGACAGATCCTTGTGAAACTCCATAGTTTACTGGCATTAATTGAGACGATTCCCTGTTTAAATAAACAAAGTGATAATGGTAGGACAGGTAGGATCTAAACTATCTTAAACTATCTAATCTATCGTATTCCCTTGAATACCCATATAGTTTTGTAATTGATCTATGAGTACATCAAGATCTATAGTGTTGAATGGAGTGTTAGGACCAAGTGAAGGACCAAGTTTTTTTTTTTTTTTTTTTTTTTTTTTTTTACAGTTTAATAATCCATCTTTTACTCTGTAAACTTTAAGGCATTTTAACTTTAAACTGTCACTTCTCTGCCAAAATATGTATCCATTATCCATAATAGCACTTCCTCCAGTGAAAAAGTCCATCCCCTGTTCTCCTTTCACATCAAAATCCACCTACATATTTGTTTAGAACCGTTCAGGACTGTTTTTACTTGTAAACAATTAAGTATCATCAGCATAACAATGAAAACTAATCCCATATTTTCTAATAATAATACCAAGGGGCAACATTTATGTTAAAAACAGCAGAGGGCCTAAGACAGAACCTTGCAGCACTCCATAATTTACTGGGGTTAATTAAGAGTATCATCAGCAAAACAATGGAAACTAATCCCATATTTTCTAATAATATTACCAAGGGGCAACATGTATGTTGAAAATAGCAGAGGGCCAAAGACAGATCCTTGCAGCACTCCATACTTTAATGGCATCTATGAGTACATGTACATATCAAGTGAAGTTTACTTATATTGTATGGAAAAGAGCAACCAGGACACTCAACTTCTGTCTTTGTAAAACAAACATACTACAGGTGACAACATACAATTGAATAATTCTTTTGCTCTGGAATTAAAATTACTGTTCTAGTTTGGTTCAGTACATAGTAGCCTACAATATACTGTAAGCGCAAAATACAGGCGCAAAAACAAAGCCCTCATGTGTTACAAAAAGCAGAGATTTAGCCGTGTACAAAGATGGGGCCCCTGACTCCTCCAGGCTTCAGATAACAGACAGAACTGAGATTACATTACTACACTTAGTTTCTCACAGGAAGCATTATGCATCACGCTGATATAGACTGAACTTTTCCTAACCTATATCTGCGATCTCACACAAAACACGGCTCGGATCACCACACGAGTAGGGATTAGTGCAGGTATAGAGTTTCCTAGTTCCTAGTATCCAGCTGAAGCTTTCTTCATATAGATGTGGAAGAAAGGTTGTGAATGATATACTAAAAGAGATTTCTGAGTTGTGTACTACTTTGAGCTTGAATCAAATTGCAGCTTGTGGCTTTGTGCAAGAGAATAAAAAACTGTAATACCTTAGTCTTCCCGGGGATAATGCTGTTGTGGATGGACCTATTTCTTATTTCCAATTTATAATAAGCATTTTTTCTTTTTAAGTTAAAGGAATAGTGCATCCAAAAATGAAAATTATATCAATTTAATCAGCTGTAAGGCTTGACACTTGATGTAAGGCATTCACTTGAATTATATGTAAAAGAGCACCTGATCTCATGAGAAACACACCGTAGCTATTTTACGTTTTGGTGAATTGATGGTGAATTTGTATAATTCGATTTGTATAAAAATACAGAAAATGAATAACTAAAGCATAATTTACAATATGGTGTTACAATAGTACTCATAATTTCTCAATTTCTTATAATTGCCATTTCAGTAATCATTACATTTATTTCCTTAAAGAATAAATAAAAATAAATAAATAACTTTCCTTTCATTTTTTTTTTTTTTAATTTAGCTTTATTTATAATCATAATTATTACTAGCTGTAGGTATTTTTAGTTTTAGTAATTTTTGTTCTTTAACTTAAATTTGTTTTGAGTTAGGTACCAAGCCATATTTTGTCTTAATATGGGAATTAAATTTTATAATCTAATATGTTTTGTTTTAAGTTATGATGCATTTTTAAATTCATACATAAAAGGCTTGAATAATTGGTTTAAATTTGTACTTTGTCTCATAATGCCATTTCAGTGAGCATTACATTTATTTACTTAATATTTTCACCAAAATGTAATCTATTTATTTATTTATTTAAATTAAAAACATATTAGATGATAAAATTATTAGATGATGAAATTTAATTCTAAATTTAATTGAATTAAATTTAGAATTAAATGTCATCATTTAATATGTTAATATGCTAATATGTTGTCTAATTAAATTAAATTTTGAATGAATTAAATTACATTTACTAATATGTTTTTCAAGTGATACATATGTAAATGCATACATAGGCTTGAATATTTGGTTTAAATTTAACTTTTTCTCCTAATGCCATTTCAGTGAGCATTATATTTATTTACTTGAATATTTTCACCCCAAAAAAATGAATAAATAAATGATAAATTAATTAATTTAATTAAATTTAGAATGAAATTTAATTAAATTACATTTAGAATTAAATTATATATACTAATATGTTTTTTAATATGATTAATATTTAAATTCATACATAAAAGGCTTGAATATTTGGTTTCAATTTGCACTTTTTCTCGTAATGGCACTTCAGTAAGCATTATATTAATTTACCTAAAGAATATTTTCACCAAAAAACGAATAAATAAATAATAAAATAATGAATTAAATTAAATTTAGAATGAAATTGAATTAAATTACATTTACAATTAAATTTTATTTACTAATATGTTTTTTTAAGATGATAAATATTTAAATTCGTATGTAAAATATTAATTTACTTAAAGAATATTTTCACAATAAATACATACATAAAACTTTCCTTTTTATTTTATTTAGCTTTATTTATATTTATATTAATTATTAGCTGTAGGCATTTTTAGTTTTAGTAATTTTAGTACTTAAACTTGTTTGTCTGAGTTAGGTGAAAAAGGCTTTTTTTTCTTAATTTGATAATTAAATTTATCATCTAATATGTTTTTAGCAGTGATGACACATGTAAATTCATACATAAAAGTCTAATTTAAATTTAAAAGTTTAAATTTACACTTTTTCTCATCATGCCATTTTCTCGAAATGTCATTTCAGTGAGCATTATATTTATTTAAAGAATATTTTTACAATTAATAAATACATACATACACACGTACATAAAACTTTCCTTTTTTATTTTATTTAGCTTTATTTATATTTATATTAATTATTAGCTGTAGGCATTTTTAGTTTCCGTAATTTTAGTACTTCAACTTAAACGTATTTGCTTGAGTATATGTATTTGCTATATCTCTATATCTATCTCCACTGTATTTTTTTAATTTTTAATTTTATTTCATTTTTGTTTCAATAATCAAAAACAAAATGTAATTTTTTTTTGTTTGTTTAACCTGGACACTGTTTAAAGGAGAAGTCCACTTCCAGAACAACAATTTACAAATAATTTACTCACCCCCTTGTCATCCAAGATGTTCATGTCTTTCTGTCTTCAGTCGTAAAGAAATTATGGTTTTTGAGGAAAGCATTTCAGGATTTTTCTCCATATTATGGACTTCATTGGTGCCCTGATTTTGAACTTCCAAAATGTAGTTTAAATGCAGCTTCAAAGGGCTCTAAACAATCCCAGCCGAGGAAGAACGGTCTTATCTAGCGAAACGATCTGTCATTTCTTGAACGATTTGTTCATATTGAACGAATCTTTAATGTGACTCGGGAAGAACGAGTCGTTTCGTGGAGTGATTCTTTCAGTCGTGCATGCACAACATCCTATTAGGTTCTGTACTGGAATTAGTTCACCTGTTTCGAATCTTCGGGTTTTTCGAGTCGTTCGTTCATCTTATGGGGCTGTCACGTGATGAACGAACGACTCGAACCTGAAAACTTGTCAGATAAGAGGTGAGGTGAGCTAATCATAGACTAAAGACCCAGGTAAACAATGATTCAATCTTTTCTGTTTCTTATAGCATTATAGTTTTGTCTTGTTTGTAGTGTGATCAACGTTTGTGTAAGCAGCAAATTTGTTAGGGAAGTAACACATAACATTTTAATTATATTTTGCTAAAATGAAAGAAATGACTCGAAAAAAGATTTGTTCATTTTGCTGAACTTTGCCGAACAACATTGTTCTGGCAGTGGAGTTCTCCTTTAACTCTAAATGGTTAAACTCATTTTTAAGTGAACTGTCCCTTTAAGGTCCTTAGACGTCACTCTGAGTTCTATTAAAAATTACACTTGGTCTTGTAATGTAACGCTAGTTTTCGGAAAAATAAAAGGTGTGTGCGTCTGTCTGTGTCGTTGTTATGGTCCTATGTGGGTGTTTGTGAGTGTGAATCACCGGGCCGTCTGTGTATTTCTCCACTTGTTTTGTTTGGCAGGCGGATCACGTTGTGGCAGACAGGCTTTTCTGCCTAGACGACACAGCTGGCCTGTCCTTGAGACGACCTTGTGCTCACACACACAAAATACCTGTGTGTGCGCTTTGTCCACTCTTCGCCCACCGTGTGACTGTGCTTAAGTGAGCGGGCTTTGTATGAATGCAGCATCTAGTTAGCGTCTGACTTCCACGAAGCGGCGTCTGCCGTACAGGGGAGGATAAAGCACGTTGAGGGTCGCGTCTCAGGTTACCACGAGCAGATTAAAAAATAAACA
The DNA here is from genome assembly GCA_036247105.1 of Cirrhinus mrigala. Lineage (NCBI taxonomy): Eukaryota > Metazoa > Chordata > Actinopteri > Cypriniformes > Cyprinidae > Cirrhinus > Cirrhinus mrigala. The sequence continues at coordinate 10,199,148 of CM070031.1, forward strand.
CGGCATGAGCTCGAGCCAGCCACTCTTTTAGGGGATACGGGCTTTGGCAAAGCTGACAATGCATCCTTAAGAAAGTCTGCAATGATACTGTGGTACTTAATCTAGCGCTAATACTTTTAGACATTATTAGTTTAGTGCTCTGGCTTTCTGTCTACACCATAAAAAATACAAAAGAAATACTATTTCAGTTTTTCTACTTTAAAAAGTTCACATTTAATTCAGTGTGTTACTTATGGAAGTGACAAATAAATAAATAAATAAATAAATAAATAAATAAATGTAATTACGACTTTCTTGCAGTTCTGAGTTTACATCTTGCAATTCTGAGAAAACATTTCCGATAAAATTAAAAGTTGCTATTATTATTATTATTATTATTATTATTATTATTATTATGTGGCAGAAACTTCCATAGTTACCTGATGTTTCTTTCTAACTGTTTGTTAAAATTTATTAGTAAAATTCTGAGCTGAATTTCTGCACCAATTTTTGTGTAGTTTTGTTTTTTAATAAATGTGCAAAAGTTATCTTATGATATTAAAGGCATAGTCCACCTTAAAATGAAAGTTTTGTTATCATTTACTTAAAACTAAAAATTACAGAAACACATTGTGAATTGCCTTTTATTTTTAGCAGTTTTCGTTTTAATTATAGTGTAGGTTTTAGTAATTTTGTAATAGACTTTTGCCATTTTTATTTGTTTTTTAATCTATTTTTTAAATATTTCTTTTTATTTCAGTTTTTTAGTAATTGTAGTACTTCAAGGCAAGGCAACATTTTTTGAAGTTTTAGGGGTTTTTATGTTTACTTACATGTTTATTATATTATAAGTGTATATGTATATTATAAGTGTATATATTATACATTTGGTGATCAGAAAAAAATACAAAAACACTTTCTTTTTAGTATTTTAGCATTTTAATTTTCATTTTATTTTTAGTTTTAGTAATTTAAGTTTTAGTAATTTTGTTATGTGCTTTTGTCATTTTTATTTATATTTATATTTTAGTTTTTTTTTAAATATTTATTTTTCTATATTGTATATTATATATAGATATATTTTAATATTTATTTTTTATTTCAGTTTTTGTTTTAGTAATTGTAGCACTTCAAGGCAAAGCAACATTTTTTTAAGGTGTAAGGGTTTTATATTTTATTTATTTATTTATTTATTTATAGTATTTTTAGTAGTTTTCATTTTATATTAAGTTTTAGTCATTTTGTTATTTTGTTATGTGCTTGCCATTTTTATTTTATTTCAGTTCTTTTTTATTATTTATTTTTCTTTCAGTTCTTTTTTATATATATATTAGATATATTATATATATTATATCTATGTTATTGTGTGTGTGTGTGTGTGTGTGTGTGTATATATATATATATATATATATATATATAGCAGTTTTCATTTTAATTTTAGTTTACATTTTACTAATTTCGTTATGAACTTGCCATTTTTATTTTTCTTTCAGTTCTTTATATATACATAGTAGTTTTCCGGCCTGAAATTTTGTCCCAGTCCGGCCCTGTTCTACATGGTGGTTGTTTAGCCTTGATACATTCATTAGCTAACAAATTTTAAATGCAAGTTTTGTATTAATGTGTCAATATGATGTGATGTCCAGTTACCAGCGTGACACTAAAACAGGTAGTAGTAATGGGTACTTTTTATTTAAGTACATGTCTGAGCCCATACTTCTTTACTTTAACTTAAGTAAAAAAGTGTAGTCAGTACTTCTACTTTTACCAGACTATTTTTAAACATGAGTATCTGTACTTCTACTTGAGTGAAGGATGTGTGTACTTTTGCCATCTCTGTCTATTTGGCTTCAATTGATATTTATTTCAGTTTTTGTTTTAGTAATCATAGTAATTCATTTTGAGTTAACAAATAACAAAACTGGTGAAATTAAAATCATTATTCACTGAAAACATCTCCCTTCTGTTTAGCTCTCAAATCTCATTTGCAATTGAGTGCGCTGTCAAAATTCCAAAATGTACAAATAAACAAACACATAAAAAAAACTCTTTTGTTTGTAATTTCAAATGGTTCAATAAGAAGCCAAAATTCCCAAATAAAAAATGTGAAGTGTACAAATAAACAGACACATATAAAAACATTTTTGTTTTTAAAAAGGGGTTTTATTGGGTTTTATTTTTTATTTAGTTGCACCCCTATTTTGGAAGAACACATGGGTGGGCTAGCGACCAGCATCAAAACAATATATTACACAATGATGCAAAATATTTATATCAAATAAATGTTTTACAAACCAGATCTCATGGCCGTGCAGGTTTTATATGGTATTTCAGTGAATATGAAATGCACTGAATGCCCTGCGCCTTAATTCACACCCTGTGGTGTCTGAGTATTGCTTCATCAGGAGAGTGATTGACAGGAGAGCTGATGGCTGAGGCAACACAGCCCCGGGCAGAGAAACTGACAGGGAGATCCACGGGGAACCAATGAATATTGTGCACCGGGAGCAGCCGGGTTCAAAGCAGGCTTACTGTGCATTATTAAAAGCCTCCTCGACACCTGCACAGTCGGCAGGAGACACAACAGACGCGCAGCGAGGGCAGAAGCGCACTCGTGTGGGCGAATGCATGAACGTATACGTCCATACCAGCGCGCACACACACACATATACGCTTGCAGCCGAGTGACTGACACACACTGTGCAGGTGCGAGATAAAGATGAAGCCAAGATAGAGCCGCAGATGGAGCCGGAGGTAGACAGACGTGCTAATTTAGTCTAGTATGCGACCTATGACACAGGCCAGTTTATAATGACTATATCATATAATTACTATGTTTTGCAATAGGCGTCTAAATGAAGCACATGTTTATACGGCAAAGAATTATGGGGAATTATGTTACGTTAGGATTTTGCAGTCTAGACGTGAGGGTGTCCAAACTCAGCCAGATGAATGTAGTCTACTGGGAAAAAGAAGAGGGGTAAAGTTAAGTTCACTCTTGTGTTTGGTATCCAACTACATTTATGGTTGCCATTAGGGGTGTGCAATATTTATCATATATGATAATATCATAATTTCTGTTTTCACAATGTGTGAGCTTACAGTATAGAATATATATGAGTATGTGCCGAAAAATGTAAGACATACTGCTGCTGCACAAAAAGCATATATAATAACCTGTAGCAGATCTATACAGGTGGAGCTGGGGAGGTGGAGTGCTAACCAGCCATTTGAATGTAAAGCAGCAAGCTCATTGGCTGCATATGCTAAATGAACCAATCAGCTTGTGCCAAATAATTTAAAGCTGTGAATATAATCAGTTTGCATTAACAACCTGTTAGCCTGTGCCATCTGGAGTTTCATGAAAGAGCTTGACATTTATGAAAGCAAAAAATACCCCGTATGGGTATTTGTTGTATACATTTAAACAATTTGATATAGTTATAGCAGTATTACGAGTAATAGTAGTTTTTTCCTGAATATTGGTGCAAGCATGATCGCGAATATGATATCAATTTTATATAGTCTTTCGAAAAACAAGAACAAGAGATTGCCAAGTGTTACTATACGCTAGGTTGTTCTGGTTAGTTGCCAGAGTGTTGCTAAATGGTTGTTAAGTTGTTCTGGTTAGTTGCCAAAGTGTTGCTATATGCTAGTTTGTTCTGGTTAGTTGCCAGAGTGTTATTATATGCTAGGTTGTTCTGGTTAGTTGTCAGAGTGTTGCTGTATGCTAGTTTGTTCTGGTTAGTTGCCAGAGTGTTAATATATGCTAGGTTGTTCTGGTTAGTTGCCCGAGAGTTGCTATATGCTAGGTTGTTCTGGTTAGTTACCAGAGTGTTATTATATGCTAGGTTGTTCTGGTTAGTTGCCCGAGAGTTGCTATATGCTAGGTTGTTCTGGTTAGTTGCCTGAGAGTTGCTATATGCTAGGTTGTTCTGGTTAGTTGCCCGAGCATTGCTAATTGCTAGGTTGTTCTGGTTAGTTGCCAGAGTGTTGCTAAATGGTTGTTAAGTTGTTCTGGTTAGTTGCCAAAGTGTTGCTATATGCTAGTTTGTTCTGGTTAGTTGCCAGAGTGTTATTATATGCTAGGTTGTTCTGGTTAGTTGCCCGAGAGTTGCTATATGCTAGGTTGTTCTGGTTAGTTGCCCGAGAGTTGCTATATGCTAGGTTGTTCTGGTTAGTTGCCCGAGCATTGCTAATTGCTAGGTTGTTCTGGTTAGTTGCCAGAGTGTTGCTAAATGGTTGTTAAGTTGTTCTGGTTAGTTGCCAAAGTGTTGCTATATGCTAGTTTGTTCTGGTTAGTTGCCAGAGTGTTATTATATGCTAGGTTGTTCTGGTTAGTTGTCAGAGTGTTGCTGTATGCTAGTTTGTTCTGGTTAGTTGCCAGAGTGTTATTATATGCTAGGTTGTTCTGGTTAGTTGCCCGCGAGTTGCTATATGCTAGGTTGTTCTGGTTAGTTACCAGAGTGTTATTATATGCTAGGTTGTTCTGGTTAGTTGCCCGAGAGTTGCTATATGCTAGGTTGTTCTGGTTAGTTGCCCGAGAGTTGCTATATGCTAGGTTGTTCTGGTTAGTTGCCCGAGCATTGCTAATTGCTAGGTTGTTCTGGTTAGTTGCCAGAGTGTTGCTAAATGGTTGTTAAGTTGTTCTGGTTAGTTGCCAGAGTGTTATTATATGCTAGGTTGTTCTGGTTAGTTGCCCGAGAGTTGCTATATGCTAGTTTGCTCTGGTTAGTTGCCAGAGTGTTATTATATGCTAGGTTGTTCTGGTTAGTTGCCAGAGTGTTGCTAAATGGTTGTTAAGTTGTTCTGGTTAGTTGCCAAAGTGTTGCTATATGCTAGTTTGTTCTGGTTAGTTGCCAGAGTGTTATTATATGCTAGGTGGTTCTGGTTAGTTGTCAGAGTGTTGCTGTATGCTAGTTTGTTCTGGTTAGTTGCCAGAGTGTTATTATATGCTAGGTTGTTCTGGTTAGTTGCCCGAGAGTTGCTATATGCTAGGTTGTTCTGGTTAGTTACCAGAGTGTTATTATATGCTAGGTTGTTCTGGTTAGTTGCCCGAGAGTTGCTATATGCTAGGTTGTTCTGGTTAGTTGCCCGAGAGTTGCTATATGCTAGGTTGTTCTGGTTAGTTGCCCGAGCATTGCTAATTGCTAGGTTGTTCTGGTTAGTTGCCAGAGTGTTGCTAAATGGTTGTTAAGTTGTTCTGGTTAGTTGCCAAAGTGTTGCTATATGCTAGTTTGTTCTGGTTAGTTGCCAGAGTGTTATTATATGCTAGGTTGTTCTGGTTAGTTGTCAGAGTGTTGCTGTATGCTAGTTTGTTCTGGTTAGTTGCCAGAGTGTTATTATATGCTAGGTTGTTCTGGTTAGTTGCCCGAGAGTTGCTATATGCTAGGTTGTTCTGGTTAGTTGCCCGAGAGTTGCTATATGCTAGGGTGTTCTGGTTAGTTGCCCGAGCATTGCTAATTGCTAGGTTGTTCTGGTTAGTTGCCAGAGTGTTGCTAAATGGTTGTTAAGTTGTTCTGGTTAGTTGCCAGAGTGTTATTATATGCTAGGTTGTTCTGATTAGTTGCCCAAGAGTTGCTATATGCTAGGTTGTTCTGGTTAGTTGCCCGAGAGTTGCTATATGCTAGGTTGTTCTGGTTAGTTGCCAGAGTGTTGCTAAATGGTTGTTAAGTTATTCTGGTTAGTTGCCAAAGTGTTGCTAAATGGTTGATAAGTTGTTCTGGTTAGTTGCCCGAGAGTTGCTATATGCTAGGTTGTTCTGGTTAGTTGCCAGAGTGTTGCTAAATGGTTGTTAAGTTGTTCTGGTTAGTTGCCCAAGAGTTGCTATATGCTAGGTTGTTCTGGTTAGTTGCCCAAGAGTTGCTATATGCTAGGTTGTTCTGATTAGTTGCCCGAGCATTGCTAATTGCTAGGTTGTTCTGGTTAGTTGCCAGAGTTTTGCTATATGCTAGTTTGTTCTGGTTAGTTGTCAGAGTGTTATTATATGCTAGGTTGTTCTGGTTAGTTGCCAGAGTTTTGCTATATGCTAGTTTGTTCTGGTTAGTTGCCAGAGTGTTATTATATGCTAGGTTGTTCTGGTTAGTTGCCCGAGAGTTGCTATATGCTAGTTTGTTCTGGTTAGTTGCCAGAGTGTTATTATATGCTAGGTTGTTCTGGTTAGTTGCCCGAGAGTTGCTATATGCTAGTTTGTTCTGGTTAGTTGCCAGAGTGTTATTATATGCTAGGTTGTTCTGGTTAGTTGCCCAAGTGTTACTATATGTTAGGTTGTTCTGGTTGGTTGCCCGAGTGTTGCTATAGGCTAGAGTGTTCTGGTTGGTTGTTACTATATGCTAGATTATTCTGGTTAGTTGCCCAGGTGTTACTATATTCTAGATTTTTCTGGTTAGTTGTCCGAGTGTTGCTATATGCTAGGTTGTTCTGGTTAGTTGCCAGAGTGTTGCTAAATGGTTGTTAAGTTATTCTGGTTAGTTGCCAAAGTGTTGCTAAATGGTTGATAAGTTGTTCTGGTTAGTTGCCCGAGAGTTGCTATATGCTAGGTTGTTCTGGTTAGTTGCCAGAGTGTTGCTAAATGGTTGTTAAGTTGTTCTGGTTAGTTGCCCAAGAGTTGCTATATGCTAGGTTGTTCTGGTTAGTTGCCCAAGAGTTGCTATATGCTAGGTTGTTCTGATTAGTTGCCCGAGCATTGCTAATTGCTAGGTTGTTCTGGTTAGTTGCCAGAGTTTTGCTATATGCTAGTTTGTTCTGGTTAGTTGTCAGAGTGTTATTATATGCTAGGTTGTTCTGGTTAGTTGCCAGAGTTTTGCTATATGCTAGTTTGTTCTGGTTAGTTGCCAGAGTGTTATTATATGCTAGGTTGTTCTGGTTAGTTGCCCGAGAGTTGCTATATGCTAGTTTGTTCTGGTTAGTTGCCAGAGTGTTATTATATGCTAGGTTGTTCTGGTTAGTTGCCCGAGAGTTGCTATATGCTAGTTTGTTCTGGTTAGTTGCCAGAGTGTTATTATATGCTAGGTTGTTCTGGTTAGTTGCCCAAGTGTTACTATATGTTAGGTTGTTCTGGTTGGTTGCCCGAGTGTTGCTATAGGCTAGAGTGTTCTGGTTGGTTGTTACTATATGCTAGATTATTCTGGTTAGTTGCCCAGGTGTTACTATATTCTAGATTTTTCTGGTTAGTTGTCCGAGTGTTGCTATATGCTAGGTTGTTCTGGTTAGTTGCCAGAGTGTTGCTCTATGGTAGGTTGGTCTGGTTAGTTGCCAGAGTGTTACTATATGTAGGGTGTTCTATTTAGTTGCCCGGGTGTTACTATATGCTAGAGTGTTCTGGTTAGTTGCCAGAGTGTTGCTCTATGGTAGGTTGGTCTGGTTAGTTGCCAGAGTGTTACTATATGTAGGGTGTTCTAGTTAGTTGCCCGGGTGTTACTATATGCTAGAGTGTTCTGGTTATAGTTGCCAAACACCACTCAGCTTTTGTCATAATTTTGGAATTGACATTCTGCGTTTAACATCTATTACTTTCAGTAAAGTAAATAATAAGAATAATACAAATAATTATAATTATTATTATTATAATTATTGATCTGTATATGAGATTGTTTTTCAAGCAATTCCCAGATCTAGCGGTTGAGAAAAGGGCCTGTAGTCTAGACAACATAACATTATGCATTCAAGGGGGCTATCAGATGATATGTGGACCATTCTGTTCAGACAGAGAAAAAAGTATATAAAAAAAAAAACAGACTTGGTATTGATGTTCCATCTCTGTGGACATATAAGATTACAGAAAGATCAGATAACACACCCTCACTTCATCCTCCATTCTGGGCCGAGGAATATAAAAAGACTGTCCAACCTCCACCCAATCTCTCTGTATTTTTCTCATATTGCCGCACAGTGAAACCCAGAACTGCAGGAATAGAAGCAGAGCAGAAATAGAGGGTACGTCACATCCAGACTCACATCCCCCCATTAAGAAAATCTATAGCGGATGCTTGTAAACTTTGACAATGAGACCTTATGAATAAAGCAGGAGGTGGCTCATCTTAATGGCTCGGATGGTTTATCGTCATACTTTCCCAAAGACTCAGAGAGTGTTGCACAAACACACATGTAGACGCATACACACTTCATTTCTCCGTTTCCATCAACATCCTGTTCTTTATCATAATCCACTGAAGCAGAGAAGCTATTATCATTCAACTATGATAAAAACCTTCACATATTCGCTATTACAGGCCGGTCATAATGTATGGAAATGTAAACCTGTTGTTAAACCTATCATACACGTAAATTAATGCATATCTGCATCTGCATCTGCATCAACTAAAATAAAAAAAGCTCTCTCATATAGTGCCAGGCAAGTGAGATCATTTGAAACCAGATCTTTGGCACCTCTTTGTGTTGTGAACGTATAGAATTAACCACTATAGAGGAAAGCTGGCCTAGATTCCTGACCTAGCTCAACAATGGTGTTTTTTTTTTTTTTTTTAATTACTCATTTAATTGAATTAATCATATAATATGCTGATTCATTATTCAAACGAATCACAGTTTTTATTAAAATATCAATATTTACTAAGAAACCCCAAAATGCAGACAATTTTGAATACATTAGCATACAAGTCCATTTTTAAATAGACCAGGCGTCTATTTAATATAAAAAGGAGTAGTAATACAAAAATAGAAGTGTGAAAAAAAAAAAAAAAAAAAAGGGTTTTGGTTTAGTAAAGTATAAACCCCCTTAGTAAGGTCTGAAGCTCCCAAAAGGAAATCAAAACAAAACAAAATGCTAGTTAGCATAGCCCATTAGCGCCAGTTAGCACATTACATAACTACACCACCCAGGAACCAAAAAGGCATGTTTCATTAAACAGTTTTTTTGCTAGAAACACATAAATCCCAAATATTTCATTATATTGTGGATGTTTTGTCACAGTCCTGCCAAGAAACTGCCTTTGAGATGCTAACGGATAGCTAACACAACACCCACATTTTAATATCCAATCAACACTCAATGGATAAACAATTGTTTCAAAATTTAGTAGGTTTCAGCAGCATTTTTAGGTTTTAGTAATGATAAAATTAGATTACAAATTACTCAGAGTGCATATTTTCACTTAAAGCCAAACAGATGTTAATAGAAAATTACTCATGGTTTTACTACACATAAAGCCAAAATAAATGTTTGCTATAGTTAAATCATGGTAACCACAAATTAACCATGGTTTTGCTACACTAAGCATAGTTGTACCATGGTATTTGTAGTAAAACTGTGGTTATACAAATGGTAATCAATATGCCAAATACCATGGTTACTACACTTTTACTGTAAGAAAACCATGGTTAATTTTCATAAGGGTTTTCTCCCAAAGAAGTAACCAAAAGCAATATTTTGCTGTCACATTTTGCATTACAACCAGTTTTTGTCATTAAGTTGCTACAAATACATAGTCAAAAGTTGATGTTTTTGATAGCAGACCAAAGTTTCTAAACTTGCTTGCTTTAAAAGCTAGCCAAAGCCTCAGAAACCAACGTTTAAACCTGAATGTGCCAGAGTCATAATCATTATGCATTCTCCTTTGCATATTGTATATCAACTGATTTAGAGCGATTAGCCTGCTCATAATTTCCTAGCGCCTGGAGGCTTGCTCTCGCTCAATTTGATTTTCAAATGAAGAGCCCATTGCTGGAAATATGTTCTGTAAAATGAGCAGCCATGAACACGGCCAGGAGTCTTGAACTGTCATTTCGCACAGAGGAAATCCAAGAGGGAAATGTACTTTGTGAAAAAAAATGTGGCTGGCGTGGTAAAATGACCTCCGTGAAAATCTGGGTAAATTGGATAACGACTGGCTGTTGTCAAAACTTGTTTGCTTCAATTCATTTGCGAATAACAAGATGTAACCGTTTCAGCCATCTGTGGAAGTGCATTCGTTTTGTTTGCTTTCATCCAGCGCGCTGCTCTCGTAACTGATAAGTTGATGTACATAAACTCCTAAACCATTTACCTTGTTTCACAACGGCTGTGGATATGACTGCTTTATTGGGTTTTACTTATCTGTGCTTGACATGACATGGAAATTGATTTACTTTGATTTATTTTCTTAATACACATTCCTGGCCTTATTGTGAATGACTCATCATGTTATTTAAAAGAAAATTGTGTTTGTATTTGTACCTTTCATCAAAGAGTCCATGTATGGCTGGTTAGCATAGCCACATTAGCGCTTGTTGGCACATGGCACAACTACACCATCTGGGATCCAATAAAGAATTCCAAATATTTCTTATTTCATTATATTATCTTGCTGCAGGCCTGCTTTTGGAATGAATGGTAATGCTAACAGCCGACAACATGTAATGATGCATTCAAGTGATGTTGGAAAGATCACATTTATAAGTTGAACACACATGAACACCATCACAAGTCGTAATTACAGGTTGGAAATTCTGACCTTTTGCTGCCTCCACATGCGATTGGAAACTTCCTACTTCCCACTTCTGAAGTTGTAATTACGAGTTTGTCACGTTCAAGTGCTTTGTTGTCGGAAAGAACAGGAATCATGGTAGACGACCCATTCATGAGTTCATTCTTGCCTGGAAAATCTTACTAAAGCTAGTAGATATAGAAGATATTTAGTCAATGTTCAACAGGTTATGAATAAAATGTAGTGTCCTTCATTAGTAACCATATAAACATTCACTTACTATCTAGATATTCAGCTGGCTCACAATTCCTAAATTTCAGTCAAATAAATGCTACATTTGCTGTGTTAAATACATAAAACATAGGAGTATACATTACTATAATGGTAGGAGAAAGTAATAATGAATAAAAGTTTACAGTATTACAGCTATGTTTCTTTCCTCTATGTTAAAAGTTTATGGCCCACCAAACTCTAAACTTGGGTAAGTTTAACTTGTAAATATGACTTGAGAGACCGTTCATGTTCAATTTCTGACTTGGAAACTCATATTTACATCACATTTCTGAGTTGAGTTTGTGTCAGTGATTCAAAATGGTGGACGCAATACGTGCTGCATCTCTATTGACTGAAATGAATCAAATTATACAGCAGTATTACACAATTATGTTTGAATGTATAACAATTCAATTTACAGTATAGCTTCATAAATTGAGTAAAAAAAAAAAAAACACACACACACCCAGTGTGCATTCTTTATTCGTCATTTTGTAAAGGCAGAGTAAAAAATCTTGCAAATTTTTTTGTAAAAATAGGTTAAGTCATAAGTCATATGACCTGATGTCATAATTT
>CM070031.1:10210899-10485899 GCA_036247105.1 Cirrhinus mrigala
GATCGGCTGTGTTCTCAGGTCTCGTGATTTGGTGTCCTGTGGTTATGTCATGCTCGTTTGCGTCAGCTGCCAATCAGTCCCCGCACCAGGTGTCTCTCATTCCCGTCAGCTACATATACTCACCTCATTGTCTTCTTCCCCGTCTGATAGTTGCACCGGATGCTGGACTGTGTCGTTGGTTGTCGTCGTGTCTCCCTGTTGGATTGTGTATTTCGTCGTTGATCGCTGTTGGATTGTGTATTTCGTCACGGGAGTTTTTCACCACGTCACCATCTGCCATCTAGCCCCTGCGCCACCCAGCCGAGAGATCCCTTCATTCACCACGGAGTTTGTGTTCACCATTGTCTTTAATAAATCGTTGTGTTCACCTGCAGTTGCTTCCATCTCGTTCATTTCACCGTCACAGAACTATCAGACCACTCATGGAAGCAGCAGGCTCCACCCCACCCACGGCCGAGGAGGTTTTACGTTCCTGCGTCTCTCGGCTGGAATCCCAGGAGAAGAGCTCGGCGGATACGGGAACAGCGATCCGAGCTCTTGTGGCGCAGGTGTCCGAGCTCACCCAGCGGATGCAACACTGGCAACTCCCCACTGCGCCAACCCCACCACCCATGCCGCCCACCCTTCCTGAACCATCCGGAGCGGCTCAGGCGTCCGAGCCCCGCCTTCCCCCACCGGAGCTGTACAGCGGTGAGCCGAACTTTTGCCGGGCTTTCCTCACTAGATGCTCCATGCATTTCACGTTGCAACCACGCACGTTTTCTAGTGAGGAGAGCAAGGTGGCGTTCGCGCTCACCCTGTTAACGGGGAAGGCGGCATTGTGGGGGACGGCGGTATGGGAGAACCAAGATCCGTGTTGCGCCTCGTTCTCGGCGCTCGCCGCCGAGATGAAGCGGGTGTTTGACCGCGCGGCCACTGGGAGGGAGGCCGCGCGGCGATTGACGGATCTCAGACAGGGGGAGAGATCCGTCTCAGACTTTTCTATAGAGTTTCGCACCCTGGCGGCGGAGTGCCGATGGAACGAGGAGGCGCAGTGGGACATGTTCCTGCATGGGCTGGCTGACCGCGTCCAACGTGAGATCTACGCCCTGGAGCTGCCCGCAGATCTCAACGGCCTCATCGATCTGGCACTGCGGGTAGACGCTCGACTCTCCCGAGCCGAGCGGCGGTGTTTACCCGCTCGGCTTCCCCCTGGGGAGGGACCTCCAGCTCGAGCCAGCGGCAACGACGCGGTCGGTCCATTCCAAGATCACGAGCCCATGCAGGTGGGTCGAGCTCGGTTGACTCGGGAGGAGAGGGAGAGGCGGAGATCTCACGGCCTCTGCCTGTACTGCGGGGCGGCGGGGCATTTCGCCTTTAGCTGCCCGGTAAAAGGGCCAGCCCGGCAGTAAAGATGGGGCTACTGTCGGGTGGGATCTCCGCTACCAAGTCCTCGTCCAGATCGACCTCCACGCTCCTCCCGGTCAGGCTTAGATGGCAACGTCTGGACCTGCACTGCACTGCACTCGTGGATTCTGGGGCTGAAGGTAACTTCATGGATTTTTCGTTTGCTCATCATAATCATGTTCCCCTCCTCCCCCTCACCAGTTCTATTGCAGTCCACGCACTCAATGGTCAGACGCTTCCCACCATCACCACCATCACGGAACCCATCACTCTCACGGTATCTGGCAACCACCGTGAGAGCATCTCCTTCTACATCCTGGACTCACCTCACGCACCCGTTGTTTTAGGACACCCCTGGCTCATTAAACACAACCCCCGGATTGATTGGCAGCTAAGAGCGGTGTCTGAGTGGAGCGTTAAGTGTCATGAGTCTTGTCTTGTGTCTGCCTGTCCGTCTGTATCTGAGTCTGTGTTGCAGGAGAAGGCGGCGGATCTGTGTAACGTGCCGGCGGAGTACCTCGACCTGAAGGAAGTGTTCAGTAAGTCTCGGGCTGCTTCTCTCCCTCCTCATCGTCCCTATGACTGTGCTATAGAATTACTGCCAGGTACGTCTCCGCCTAAGGGCAAGTTATACTCACTTTCTATTCCTGAGAGAGAGGCTATGGAGAAATATATTTCTGATTCTCTAGCAGCCGGGTTCATTCGACCCTCCTCTTCTCCAGCGGGGGCGGGGTTCTTTTTTGTGGGGAAGAAGGATGGATCCCTGCGACCTTGTATTGATTACCGAGGGCTTAATAGTATCACGGTAAAGAACACCTATCCCTTGCCGTTGATATCTTCAGCCTTCGAGAGGTTGCAGGGAGCATCGGTCTTCACGAAATTGGACTTACGTAACGCTTATCATTTGGTTCGCATCAGGAGGGGAGATGAATGGAAGACCGCCTTTAATACCCCCAGGGGGCACTTTGAGTACTTGGTCATGCCCTTCGGCTTGTCCAACTCCCCAGGGGTCTTTCAGGCACTCGTTAATGATGTGTTGAGAGATATGGTCGATCAATTCATATATGTTTACCTGGACGACATATTGATTTTTTCTTCTTCTCTCCAGGAACATGTTCAACACGTCAGACGAGTGCTTCAGAGGCTGCTAGAGAATGGGCTTTTTGTCAAGGCGGAGAAATGCGACTTTCATGCACAGTCTGTTCCTTTTCTAGGGTACATTGTGTCGGCCGAGGGCATGCGCATGGATCCCGAGAAGATCAAGGCTGTGGTGGATTGGCCAAGTCCAGATTCCCGTAAGGCCCTACAGAGGTTTCTGGGGTTCGCCAATTTTTACCGGCGTTTTATTCGCAATTACAGCCAACTAGCCGCGCCTCTGACGGCCTTGACCTCTCCCAGAACGGCGTTCAGGTGGTCAGACGCAGCTGAAGCTGCGTTTGCCAACCTCAAACGCCGCTTTGTTTCGGCCCCCATCCTTGTTACCCCTGATCCGTCACGTCAGTTCGTGGTAGAGGTCGACGCGTCAGAGGTGGGGGTAGGTGCGGTGCTGTCCCAGCGCTCACCCTCGGACGACAAGATGCATCCCTGCGCGTTTTTCTCCCATCGTTTGTCGTCAGCAGAGTCTAATTACGATATTGGTAACAGAGAGCTGTTGGCAGTCAAGCTAGCACTGGAGGAGTGGCGCCACTGGTTAGAGGGATCGGGGGTACCCTTTATGGTTTGGACCGATCATAAGAACCTAGAATACATCAGAACCGCTAAAAGACTGAACTCGAGGCAGGCTAGGTGGGCACTTTTTTTCGGACGTTTTGATTTTACTCTCTCGTACCGCCCGGGTTCCAAGAATGTCAAACCCGATTCTTTATCTCGAATTTTTGACCGTTCCGATCGCCCGTCCACTCCCGAGGGTATTTTTCCCGAGACACTTATTGTCTCTACCCTCAGTTGGGAGGTCGAATCGAAGGTGAAAACAGCCTTACATGGGGTAACGCCTCCGGCCGGTTGCCCACCTAACCGTTTGTTTGTGCCAGAAGGTCTTCGGTCCGAAGTTATCCAGTGGGGTCATTGTTCCAGTGTAGCATGTCATCCAGGGGTAAGTCGCACCTTACATTTGGTCAAGCAAAGATTTTGGTGGCCACTCATGGCTCGTGATGTTCGCAGTTTTGTTTTGGCTTGCTCAGTCTGTGCCATTGGTAAGACTTCTAACAGACCCCCAGATGGGCTCTTACAACCGCTGCCAATCCCTTCGAGACCCTGGTCCCACATTGCGCTAGATTTTGTTACCGCCCTCCCACCCTCTCAGGGTAACACGGTAGTTTTGACCGTGGTGGACCGGTTCTCGAAGGCGGTTCATTTCATCCCCTTGCCCAAATTACCTTCAGCCAAGGAGACAGCGGTAGTGGTCATTGATCACGTCTTTCGGTTACATGGCCTCCCGACAGACGTGGTCTCTGACAGAGGACCCCAATTTGTGTCCAAATTTTGGCGAGAATTTTGTAGACTTCTGGGGGCCACTGTTAGTCTCTCTTCGGGGTTCCATCCTCAAAGCAATGGGCAAACTGAGAGAGCCAACCAAGATTTGGAGAGAACACTGCGATGTACGGTCGCTCGAAATCCTTCCTCCTGGAGTCAGCAGCTGTCGATGGTGGAGTACGCACACAATTCCTTACCAGTATCGGCCACGGGCCTTTCCCCATTTGAATGTAGTATAGGTTACCAGCCACCTGTTTTTCCTAGTCTGGAAGCCGAAGTCGCGGTCCCCTCTGCTCACGCCTTTGTCCAGAGGTGCCGTCGCACATGGTCCAGAGCCCGTGAGACTCTGGTCCAGGTGGGAGCGCGCACCAAGGCCAAAGCCGATCGCCACCGGTCGAGGCCTCCCGTATACGTCGTCGGTTCCAAAGTGTGGCTTTCTACTAAGAACATTCCTCTCCGATCCGTTTCGAATAAACTTGCTCCCAAATTCATTGGCCCGTTTTCTGTCACCAAGATCATTAGTCCGGTGGCAGTCCGCCTTAATCTCCCTCCAGCGTACAGGAGGATTCATCCCGTGTTCCATGTGTCAAAAATCAAACCTGTGTTTTTTGCTCGTATTAATCCGCCTGTCCCGGTTCCCCCACCGCCGCGGCTCGTAGACGGGGAACCAACCTATTCGGTCAACCGTATTCTGGACTCTAGGCGGAGGGGACGCGGATTCCAGTACTTGGTGGACTGGGAAGGTTACGGTCCGGAGGAGAGAAGTTGGGTACCTGCCAGAGACATTCTGGATCACTCTCTTATTGATGATTTCAATCAACAGGTACAGGAGGCTGGGAACGTCAGGGGACGTTCCTAGGAGAAGGGGTACTGTCACGGTGCATGGATCGGCTGTGTTCTCAGGTCTCGTGATTTGGTGTCCTGTGGTTATGTCATGCTCGTTTGCGTCAGCTGCCAATCAGTCCCCGCACCAGGTGTCTCTCATTCCCGTCAGCTACATATACTCACCTCATTGTCTTCTTCCCCGTCTGATAGTTGCACCGGATGCTGGACTGTGTCGTTGGTTGTCGTCGTGTCTCCCTGTTGGATTGTGTATTTCGTCGTTGATCGCTGTTGGATTGTGTATTTCGTCACGGGAGTTTTCACCACGTCACCATCTGCCATCTAGCCCCTGCGCCACCCAGCCGAGAGATCCCTTCATTCACCACGGAGTTTGTGTTCACCATTGTCTTTAATAAATCGTTGTGTTCACCTGCAGTTGCTTCCATCTCGTTCATTTCACCGTCACAGCAATTGTGAGAAATAAAGTCAGAATTCCAAGCTTTTATCTTGCAATTCTGACATTATTTCTCGCAATTGCGAGTTTATATCCCGCAATTTTGATTTTATTTTTCGGAATTGCAAGTTTATATTCCACAGTACTGACACTATAAATTACAATTGCGAGAAATAAAGTCAGAATTGTAAGATACAATTCTGAGAAAAAAGCCAGAATTTTGAGTTTTTATCTTGCAATTCTGTCTTTATTCTCACAGTACTGACTTTATAACTCGCAATTATAAAGTTTATATTTATATAAAATGTAAAATATATTTATATTTATATAAAATATATTTATATTGATATTTATATCCCACAGTTATGACTTTAAAACTCACAATTGCAAGTTTATATACTGCAATTCTGAGAAAAAAATTGAGAGTTTTTATCTTGCAACTCTGACTTTATTTCTTGCAATTGTGAGTTTATATCCCATAATACTGACTTTATAACTTGCAATTGTGAGTTTATATCCTGCAATTCTAAGAAAAAAGTCAGAATTACGAATTTATATCCCGCAATTTTGACTTTATAACTCATAACTGTGAGTTTATATCATGCAATTGCGAGAAATAAAGTCAGAAATGTGAGTTTTTAACTTGCAACTCTGACTTTATTTCTTGCAATTGTGAGTTTATATCCCATAATACTGACTTTATAACTTGCAGTTGTGAGTTTATATCCTGCAATTCTAAGAAAAAAGTCAGAATTACAAGTTTATATAGACCATTTCGTCAGATGTAAATATACTGGTCCCGATACACTTCCTGTTTCTTTTTTTTTTTAACTTTACACAAACATCACAAAAAAATACAACCAACATAACATTTGACTGGATGAAAATGTTACATTAGCACCTTTAAGATGTATTTGTATATGTGAAATAAAATAAAAAATAAAAAACAAAAAAAACATGAAGTGCTTCTAGACCAGTGTTGTTTACATCTAGCGAAATGGTCTATACCGCAATTCTGACTTTCTAACTCACAATTGTGAGTTTATATCATGCAATTGCAAGAAATCAAGTCAGAATTGTGAGGTTTTTAACTTACAAATCTGACTTTATTTATTGCAATCGTGAGTTTATCCCATAATACTGACTTTATAACTTGTAATTGTGAGTTTGTATCCACAATTCTGAGAAAAAAAGTCAGAATTGCGAGTTTATATCTTGCAGTACTGACTTTATAACTCGCAGTTGCGAGTTTATATCTCACAATTCTGACTCACTGCAATTGACCCTTCGCAAAAACCCACCCTCCTTAGTTACTGTTTCTCTGACTATACATCATGTTCTCATGCAGTGGAAAAATACATTGCAGAGCAAAGAGGAAACTGACAACACACAGACAGACAAGACAGAGCAGGTTACTTCTGGTATGAAACAAGGTCTTAGCTTTAAAATGTTGTCATTTTTCAAGAAACTCAAACAATAAATACCGTTTGTGTGTCATGACAGATCACTTGCCTTATTAGATCAATCGACACGTGAACCGATTGCTTTTCTTATTTACTTAAAACACGAAATAAACACGAATGAACATCAAAGTTAATATCCTGCAAATCTGACTTTATAACTCACAGTTTGAGAGTTTATATCAAAAAAAAAAAAAAATGAGATAAGTCGCAATTACCTTTTTTTGAAAAAAATAATAAATCTTTATTCAGTAGCAGAAATGGGCTTTCCATGAAAGTTAACACCTTTAAGCACCAAAAACGAGTAAAAATTGGCATGTAAATAAAGCAAAGTAGTTAACAATAGATAATATTTTATAGGGAATATCCATATGAAAACTGTGACTCTATACAGTATCTCACAATGTAGCTTTACATCTCATAATTTAAAAAGAGTTTGTTTCTCATAATTGTGACTTTTTATCCTACAGTGTGATTTTATATCTCAAAATGTTGACTTATCTCATAATGACTATATCTCTCCGTCGCTACTTTATTTCTCACAATTGCAATTCTTCAAAACTGTAACTTTATATCTTACAATGTGGCTTTATATATATTTATATATATATATATATATATATATATATATTATATATATATATATATATATTTTCCTAATGATTGTGATTTTCTCATAGTTGTGGTTTTATGATAAAAGGTTGCATTTTTTCCACAAGACAGTATAAAGAAGTTTGTTTTTGGACCCTTTCTGTAGTGCGTTTGTATCTTTGTGCTGCAAATATGTTCCCATGTGTCATGTCTGAATGACCTGCAGCCTCCCATAGATATTTACAGCGTTTTATGTGCTTTGTTCGGACACACTACATGCCAGTGGGAGTTTGTTTATGTGCTGTCGCTCTACAGTTGGACGGGTCCCATAAAGCAGGTTGTCCTCACAATGAAAACACTGGTGTTGCTGAGGAAAGCAGCTATTGAAAGCCTCCCGAGTCCATCCGCCGTGAACTTGTCTCTAGTCCAGTCCTAATTAGGAGGAACTTGCTCTACACACACACTTTACTACCAAAAAGCCCTTTTCACTTGCCTTGAACATGTTGTTGTTGTTATTATTTCTGGTCAGTTTCCATAAGTTTTAATACTCATTTAGTCCACAACAAATAAGTGATTTCATTATTAACATACGCCAGGCCACTTCCCTTGTGAAGACTTCTCTTCAAATGACATGGTGACGCAATGTTTAATTTGTCAAGAATTTGCTTCATGTATTTTAAACCAATAATGATCCACAATATATAAGTAACACGTCACACAAGAGTTATGAAACATATCAGCTTCAATTTCTGCTTTGTGGCTTTGAATCCTATATTTTATTCATTGAGATTTTGAAAACTTCATTGAAAATTGATAACGACAGATCTTTGGATAAACACTTTGCACTAACCTTTTGAGTCTGTTTTCAAAGACGAGATTTCCTCAGCAGCCGCTGGTTCCAGCACTGCTCAGCATATCCGGTGTAATTATCTTGTCTTTGTATTGAATATCCAGCTGAGGCGTTTGTTTTGTTGTGCTGCACTGTATGTGTTCAGAGATATCACAGTTATCAGGGTTTGCTGTGCAGTTCTTGAGTGGAATTGGCACTGGCATTGGCGCACTCTTGCATTGTTAATTGATTCGGCTCCTCCCCATCAAGCTCTCAAATGAAATCAACTGCAATTAGCGATCACCGACATGCCAAAGCGGTCCGTGTTGCTCCAGGACTACAATAATGCTGAGTGATTTGTGGCCTGATTATAATGAAATACTTTAGCTTTTGTTGTTTTTGGGACTTTATGTTCACTTCTAAGGTTTGATTATATGGGTC
Organism: Cirrhinus mrigala; assembly: GCA_036247105.1. Lineage (NCBI taxonomy): Eukaryota > Metazoa > Chordata > Actinopteri > Cypriniformes > Cyprinidae > Cirrhinus > Cirrhinus mrigala. Next base: position 10,219,355 of record CM070031.1, read on the forward strand.
AATGATGTATTAAGAGCGTTACGATGGCATTTTAGTGCCACGTTAAAAAAATAAAATGTAAGATTATGAGATTGCAGCCGAAATATTTCGATAATAAAGTCAAAATTACGGGAATAAAGTAAAAATATTATGAGAATAAAGTCAAAATATTTCGAGACTAAAGTTGAAATTAAGAGAAGTTGAAATATTTTGAGAATAAAGTCAAAATTATGAGAATAAAGTCAAAATGTTTAGAGAATTAAGTCAATATTATGAGAATTAATTTGCAGCAATTATGAGATTAAAGTTATAATATTTTGAGAGTATATTCTAGCCTATTGCGAATGCGGATTGATTGCGGCGATCTGTTCCACGTGTGAAGAGTGTGAAAAACACATTATTGCAAGACACATTGTTTGTATTTCTCTATAAAACTGACATATTTTAAAGTTGAGACTTTGCTTTTTATTAAAAGCACCAAAAGCACAAAGCTTATTGCTATTATTGGGTGGCTGGTGCACTACAAATAGGCCTAATGAATGCTATTGAAGATGTGAAATATTATTATCGAGCATACTGTCTCTGCAAGTATGACACATGGTATGAATTCTGCTAATAATCCCACATATATTCAAATAAATGCCAACTTCTCCCAGCGCTCCCAGTCCGGACAATTTGCATGTGCAGACTATACTCTCAAAATATTATAACTTTAATATTAATAATAACTTTTTTTTGCTATGATTTAATTCTTGAAACGTCGATTTTATTCTCGAAACATTTCGCCTTTATTCTTGAAACATTTAGACTTTATTGTCGTAATTTTGACTTCATTCTCAAAACATTTCGACTTTATTCTCATAGTCTTGACTTTATTTTCGAAACATTTAGACTTTATTCTTGTAATTTTGACTTTATTCTCAAAACACATTTACTTTATTCTCGTAATTTTGACTTTATTCTCAAAAAATTTTGACTTTATTGTAAAAATTCTACTTTATTCTCGAAACATTTAGACTTTATTCTTGTAATTTCGACTTTATTCTCAAAACTTTTAGACTTTATTCTAAAATTTCTGCTTTATTCTCAAAACATTTCAACTTTATTCTCGTAGTTTTTACTTTATTCTTGAAACATTTTGACTTTATTCTCGTAATTTCGACTTTATTCTCAAAACATTTTTACTTCATTCTAAAACTTCTACTTTATTCTCGCAACGTTTTCACTTTATTCTCATCATTTCGACTTTATTCTCAAAACATTTTGACTTTATTCTCGTAATTTCGACTTTATTCTCAAAACATTTTTACTTCATTCTAAAACTTCTACTTTATTCTCGCAACATTTTCATTTTATTCTCATGACCTTCCCTTTGACCTTTTTCTAAAAAAAATTGAGACTTTATTCTCGTAATTTCGACTTTATTCTCAAAACGTTTCAACTTTATTCTAATAATTTCTACTTTATTTTCAAAACATTTCTACTTTATTCTAAAATTTCTACTTTATTCTCCAAACATTTCGACTTTATTCTCGTAGTTTTGACTTTATTCTCGAAACATTTCCATTTTATTCTCTTAATTTCAATTTAATTCTCAAAACATTTTGACTTTATTCTTGTAATTCCAACTTTATTCTTGAAACATTTTCACTTTTTTCTCTTAATTTCGACTTTATTTTCTAAATATTTTCACCTTATTCTCATAATTTCAATTTTATTCTCAAAACATTTCAACTTTCTTCTTGAAACATTTTGACTTTATACTCGTAATTTCGACTTTATTCTCGCAACATTTTGACTTTATTCTAATAATTTCTACTTTATTCTTGTGATGTTTCCAGCGAATATTCCACCTCGGTACTGCACCACTATACCACATCCTAACCATCACAGTAAGCCAGATCCATTCTTAATGAAACAGCTCTCACCTGATGGATTGTGTACGTAGTCAGCCGTTCAATATTCTCTGAAGTTTTCCTGACTAACTCAGCCAGGTCCGGTCACTTGGAGCTTGATAAGAATTCTTTCAGGTTCAGATAATAGGTTAGAATAAATAAATCACTCTGAGTCTAATCACTAATAGAAGTTTGAGCGAATCACTGAAATGGTTTCGGTTTAATAAAACAATAATTCATAAGCAATAAATTCAAAATAACAGCGAGAAAGTCTTCACCCGAGGTGTGGCAGTGAAGAAGATCAAAACCGTGCATTTTATAGTCTGCCATAAGCATCACAATGTCTCTTCCTTGCACTTCCTTCTAAGCCACACACTTAATACATATTTATGCACACTCATATTCCTTTTTCTAAACACATGATATGTGTGGCTTCATATCTGGAAAATTACACCATCACTCACAAGTGTCACAAGTTCAGACCATACAGATATATTATCTTAAATTGCAATCAAGCACACCCAATCTTGTCTTAGTCTAACACTCTTAGTAGCTTAAGCAAAAATACACATCTCTATATTGCAATATCATGCTCCTGTGCTTAAATGCAACTTATCTTTATAGCTAATAAAACTAAAATACTAGCAATCATCTTTTTAGGAGGTCCATCTGCAAACACGTTTGCAAATGCATCTCCTTTACAGAACACTTCCTTAATATAACAACATTTGACTTGAGCTGCTCTCACCTCTCACACACACTTCCCATTTTTATAACACCTTAGAGGTGAGAGCAGCGGTTTGAATTCTTGAATTTAATTCAAAATAAAAATCATTCAAAGCAATCAACTCTCTCATCAACTTTATTATTCTCCTGTTTATATCTTCTTAATTTTAACTTAATTAATACCCTCAGTTTAGAAATCATCCTCTGGTTCTTCTCCGGTTCTCTCTCGTCTTTGTTTCCAATGTTTCCTCGTCTTCCTTCTTATTCTGTTTGGCTTGTCGTCTCTGTAACATTTGTACAAACAAATCGTCGAAGTAAATTTCAAGTTTCTCTGGTTTATTATTAATTAATATTCCCCCTTTTCTTTGGTCACATTAGATCTTGGTTGATTTCCTCTATAGTCTTTCTCATAGGCGGGGGTCTCTATCCAACCGCCTTCTTTCGCTATTTCTATCGCTAGAGAGCCCCAGCTCCTAACTTGCCACTGCTGGTTTCTATGCACATAGACCCATGCAATTTTCCCTCTGGACCCTTGCTTCAGATCCACTTCAGGAAAGCATCTTAGGATGGGCTCATGCCATAGAGTTTCCTATCTGTCGTACACTCTGCATTGTGTCGAGTGTAAAAAAAAAAAAAAGAATCGGTCAGAATGCGATATACCAACTCCTCCTCCTTCACCACCCTCGATGGGGGTCCAGCGAGGGAGCTTTGGAGGTTCCCCAGGCGGAGAGGGCGATTGCGCTGTACTCCCCGCAAAACGCCGCTTGACGGGTTCCTCCCATGGCTCCTGTCCAGGGCCTATAAGTTCTCTCTGGGCAAGGCTTACACGGCTTCTGGACAAGCTGCGTCCGCCCTTCACGCCACGGCCATCTTGTGGGCGTTTAGACCAAGGCATTATGAGATCTGTACTAGGGTGGTTCCAACCTAGAGCTACAGGAACTGCGTATAATAAACGATTACGCTCTCTGAACTATGAAGTTGCAGTGCAGGCTCTGGGAAGGGCGATGTCCACTTCGTTGGTCCAGGAGCGCCACCTGTGGCTTAACCTGTCAGAAGAGCGGGAAGTTAGAAGTCCACTTCTTGAAACCCCAGGTTCTCCCTCCGGCCTATCCCTGTCGCCCCGCACCTTCCCCCTCGGGGAAGTGGGCATATGCATTCTCAGTTATCTCGGTGACTGGCTGGTCCTAGCACACTCACAGGGTTCGGTTTGCACTCTCAGGGATGTGGTTCTCGACCACCTGGCTTGACTGGGACTTCAGGTTATCTGGGAAAAGAGTAAACTCTCCTCAGTACAGGGTTTCTCTTTTCTCTGTGTGGACTCGGTCACTGTTCTTCACGTCTTGCCTAAGACTGTGCATAGTCAGTGCTGTAGTGCGTGAGAGCACTCAGATTCTCAGACACTCAGATTTTTATGTACCAGGGCTCCTGGGGCATAGGGCATCCTCAGCCACGGTCACGCTGCTGGACCCGATGCATATGCCGAGCCCCAAGATGGGCGTGGCGCCCAGGCACACATCGTCTGTACATCACACTTTTGTGTTGCAAACCTTCAGCACTTGGGGACACACTGTTTCTGCAGACAGGGGTGCCCCTGGAACAAGTGTCTAGATGTACTGTGTCACAACAGTTGCTTCCAAGTCAAGCTGTGGCGCCATGTGCAACGGGCATGCAGCCTCAGGGTCCGGTTAGGCCCTCGGCTGCTTGGGCATCCAATTGCCTGGAGTTGTTGACAATGCTTTGGCCCTGAAGAGGTTTCGGCCTTTGTTCAGGGCAAGCATGTGTTGGTCTGCACTGACAACGCAGCGACTGTGGCCCACATCGACCATTAGGATGGTGTATGCTCCTTTTGCATGTCACAACTGACCCGCCATCTCCTGCTCTGGAGCCAGCACAGACTCAAGGTTCTGTGTGTCACTCACATTCCGGGCGACAGTTTCGCTCCGAGGTGAGTGGAGGCTCCACCCTCAGATGGTCCCGCTGTTTTGGAGTCGATTCGGCCTGGCACAGGTAGATCTGTTGCCTCACCAGAATCCACTCATTGCCAGAGGTGGTACGGCCTGCCCGAGGATTCCCTCGGTTCAGATCCATTGGCACTCAGCTGACCGAGTGGCTTATCCCCCAGTGAGCCTTATTGCACAGACACGGTGCAATGTCGGGAAGGACTCAGAACAGATTCTCCTGGTAGCCCTGTTCGGCCCAGCGGAACTTGGTTCCTGGAGCTTGTGCTCCTACCATCGTTTCCTTCCTGACACATCCCCCTAAGAACCTCCTTCCTCAGGGGAAGGGCACAATCTGGCACCCGTGCCCAGATCTCTGGAACTTCTTTCTATGGTCCCTGGATGCGACCAAGAAGTCCCCAGAAATCTTCCACCCGCAGTGGTAAGCACCTTATGCAGGACTAAGCCCCCTCCACTAGGCGGTGGCATGTCCTGGAAATGGTGCAGGTGTTCTTCCCACCTCCAACGAGGCCTGGATAGGCACCTTTCTACTTCTACACCAAGGTCTAGGTACAGCTACCGTGACTTGGTAGAAGGCAGATCGGTGGGGCACGATTTGTTATCAGATTCCTTAAAGGTGCCCGAAAGTTGAACCCTCCCTGGTTGCACCACATCTCCTCTTCATCTGTCTGTGGTCCTTCTGGCCTACAGTAAGATCCATTGAGCCCCTCAGTGGGTTGGTTCTGTGCCCTCTCCATGGAGACGGCTTCCCTGACTGCGCTCACCTCTGTAAAGAACGGGAAATCTTCAAGCTCTCTCCGTCAACATTTGTTCCTGGAATTCGGGCCGGTAAACTCTCACGTGGTTCTGAGAACCCGACCTGAATACGTGCCCACGGTACCCACCACTCCCTTCTGAGATCATGTGGCGACCCTGCAAGCATTTCCTTCCCAGTAAGATAACCCCAACCTGACCTATGCCCGGTCCGTGTCCTACACATTTAACTGGAGCGTCCTCAGCACTTCAGACGTTCCGGTCAGCTCTTTGTCTGTTATGGAGGACAGCAGAAGGGGAAGGCTGTCTCCAAACGAAGGATCTCCATCTGGCTTGCGATCTGCACGGCCTACTAGGCCAGAGGCTTACCCTGCCCGCTGGGAGTGAGAGCCCACTCGATCAGGGGCGTCGCAGCCTCGGCAGCTCTTGCGAATGGGGCCTCTTTAACGGACATCTACAGAGCTGCAGGTTGGGCTACACCTAATACACTCATCAGATTTTACGACCTGCGCATGGAACCAGTATCTGCTAGAGTCTTGAACTCAAGCTCTTCGACTTAGGACTCTGATTTGGTGTAGAGCTTGCTTAAGCGCTTCCCCTCATGGTGATTACGCTCCTCTAGTTTTAGTAGGTTTCCTGACGTGAACCCTGAACACTTGGCACTTCTGGATGTAGCTGGCTTTAGCGGAGGAACTCGCTACAAGAATCCAGCACAAGGTAAGGTTACTTTTGCTAACTCTTAGTGGGATTCGTGCCCCATATGTAGTGGCTTCTCATGTGGCCCCATGTGTGTAATTTCCACCTATAACTCTCTGTGGTGCAGTGTTTCCCCTGAGACATGCCTGTCTGTAGGGTCTGAGTTTGGTAGTCCCCCCTAGGGTGGGGCCCACCTCAGGTCCTTTCACTAATGATATTCACTCTTTACCCCCCCTCTGAGCAGGTTGTGATCTCCGTAGTGCCCTTTTTCCTATGGGAAACAGGCACTCTCCCAACGTTCTCAAGACGCTTAGCCGCTCCACTGAGGAAAGGCCTGGCTGCAGGAAACCCTGCCTGTGACAGCTCAGTTCTTGGACGTTGGAAAGTCACGAAGAGGTGAGCTGCACTTATGTTAACACTTTGGCTTGTTACTATCTGCACCCGAGCACTTGTGACGCACCGAGTCCCCCTTATTGCTCATTTCTGACTCATTCACTATCCGTTTTATTTCCTTATCCTTATCTACTACTCCTAACGTCCCTATTTTTTTCATACGCATTTACTTTTGACATTTCCTTCAAAATCTTCTACTGTAATGGTTTTTAATAATTCTCCATGCGGCTCGGTCGGTTTCACCACACTTATATCAGTTCCTGTGTCAATACAGAAGTTGGTTTCATCATAGGTTTTGTACAGTTTTTTATCCCTTTCCTTGGTACTTAATAATGCTTGTTTCACGGGAGCCGACTCATCCTATGCTTCAGAATTTTCCCTATCTTTCTTCTTTTTGTTCTTTTTGGGTTTCACTGTCTCTGCTTCTGTAGTAGCGACGACCCTTTTGGTTTTAACCATTCCTACTTTCACTTCTGGTTTGCTTCTTTCTCTTTCTGCCATAATTTGAGTTTTCTCTTCTGGACTGAGTCTGTTCCCTTTCTCAGGACTAAGGTAACTTCCTCTCACTGTCTTACTCTCACCTTTACTTGTTCTGGGTCTGGACCGATCCCTATACTTTTTATCTCCACTCACTGGTGGTCTAGGGCTATTTCTGTCTACCCTGTCTTCTGCTCGCCTTTGAGCAATCCTTCTACACCTTTCTCTGCCATTTCCTGACATGCTGACAGGGCCCCAGCTGTGGTCCACTGTTCCTCGAACTGCTGTTGCTCGGTTTCTTCCTTATCTGTAGGATAACCTTTCTAGGGTACTAGCTAATTTCCTCCATCCATGCAATCCAAATTCAGCTAGTATATGAGAATCTATGGACTCACCTGATATTCTTATCTGTTCTCCATAGCGAACTAGTTGTCTGACTATTTTCCTCAAAATAGTCACTAAATTCCTCAGTAAAACTATCAGGGTTGACACGGATTGGAGCACACGGCATCGGAGCATGTTCTTCTTCCTCTCTGCGAGGTACAAAGCTATGAATTATTGAGCCCCTGTCGGACCCTTCCTCATCTTCGACTTCATCAATAGTGGCCCAATCTTTTGTTGAGATACCTCGTATTTCTCCACCTGCTTCATCAAAAATTCTAACTTTAGGGAATCTATCCCTGTCTCCCTTACTGGAGTAAATAAAGGTCGGAACCTCTGCTCCTTCCCTCACTCTAAGATTCACTATGGAAGCAATCATCCTGATTTCTTCCCATGGAATCTGACGAGACCCGCATCTACATTACGTGGCACTGACCCCATTCCAACTTCCCTGCAGTGTCCGTTGGAATGAGATCTACAGTGGCCATTTGTCCCATCATAATCCGAAAAGTCAAAATGTTGATAATTTCTACTTTATTCTCGAAACATTTTGACTTTATTCTCAACATTCCGACTTTATTCTTGAAACATTTCCACTTTAATCTCTTAATTTCTCAAAATATTTGGACTTTATTCTTTAAATATTTGGACTTTATTCTCGTAATTTCAACTTTATTTTCAAAATATTTCGACTTTATTCTTTAAATATTTCAATTTTATTCTCGTACTTTCGACTTTATTCTCAAAATATTTAGAGTTTATTCTTTAAATATTTAGACTTTATTCTCGTACTTTCAAATTTATTCTCAAAATATTTCGACTTTATTCTCAAAATATTTCGACTTCATTCTCAAAATATTTCGACTTTATTCTCAAAATATTTCGACTTTATTTTCGTACTTTCGACTTTATTCTCAAAATATTTTGACTTTATTCTTTAAATATTTAGATTTTATTCTCGTACTTTCAAATTTATTCTCAAAATATTTTGACTTTATTCTTTAAATATTTCGACTTTATTCTCGTAATTTCGACTTTATTCTCAAAATATTTCGACTTTATTCTTTAAATATTTCGACTTTATTCTCAAAATAATTAGACTATTCTTTAAATATTTGGACTTTATTCTCGTAATTTCGACTTTATTCTCAAAATATTTTGACTTTATTCTTTAAATATTTCAATTTTATTCTCGTACTTTCGACTTTATTCTCAAAATATTTAGAGTTTATTCTTTAAATATTTAGATTTTATTCTTGTACTTTCAAATTTATTCTCAAAATATTTCGACTTTATTCTCAAAATATTTTGACTATTCTCTAAATATTTTGGCTTTATTCTCAAAATATTTAGAGTTTATTCTTTAAATATTTAGACTTTATTTTCGTACTTTCGACTTTATTCTCAAAATATTTAGACTTTATTCTTTAAATATTTAGATTTTATTCTCGTACTTTCAAATTTATTCTCAAAATATTTCGACTTTATTCTTTAAATATTTCGACTTTATTCTCAAAATAATTAGACTATTCTTTAAATATTTCGACTTTATTCTCATAATATTTAGACTATTCTTTAAATATTTTGACTTCGTTCTCAAAATATTTTGACCTTATTCTTTAAATATTTAGACTTTATTCTCGTAATTTCGACTTTATTCTCAAAATATTTCAACTTCATTCTCGAAATATTACGACTTTAGTCTCATAGTTTTAGATTTTTTTTTTTTTTAACGTGGCACTAAAGTGCCATCGTAGAGTGTCAGTGATAAAGAAAACAAAAAATCTAGTTTGAAACATTCTAGTTGTTTGAAATGTAGTCTTTGTATAAATGTTTCTTTCATGTAGTTTCGAAAAAAAAAATCAGTTTAATGACTCTAAAAATCTAGTGTAACCAACTAAAAAGTAAAACATACTTTGTTTATGCTTTCAAGACATGTGTAGACATCAATATTTTTTTTACGTTTTTTTTTTAAATGTATTTAAGGTAAAAATATAAATTTAAATATCATGAATTATTCATTTATAAACATAAAAATTTTAGGAACAGTCTGCATTAAAGGGATAGTTCACCCAAAAATGAAAATTCTGTCTTTAATTACTCACCCTCATGTTGTTCCAAACCCGTAAGACCTTTGTTCATCTTCACAGCATAAATTAAGATATTTTTGATGAAATCCGAGAGCTTTCTGATCCTGCATAGACAGCAACGCAACTGACACATTCAAGGCAAAGAAAGGTAGTAAGGACATCATTAAAATAAAACAGTCCATGTGACATATTTTTGTGCTGTGTTTCTTAAAAATTGAGAGGGATTTACTTCATGTCACTGAGCCATGAAAAAAAAAGGAGAGCGTCTAGCCTATAAAAGCATCATGTATTGAGAATATGCTGAGCTCGGCACTACGAAACACACTCGATATTCGTTCTTGTATTTAAACAGTTGTGAAAACACAGTCGTCCTTCTTACCGTAAAGCAATCTGATTGTTGTTATGGAGACTAAATCCACTGCAGTAGACAGTTTTCTGTAAGGTGGATTAACTTTTCAGACACAAACGTTTAGACTACATGACAGGGTGGGAGACAGTATCTCTAGCAGTTACATGCAACCACCTGCCAGTTTTTTCCTTTCTTCCTAATGTGCATTTTCACACTTTAAAACATTCCTATAGCTATACTATTTCCTTTCAAATATGAAAGGAGTCAGTTTTTTCTTTGAAAGGATTTGAACATTGAATGGTGCATTCCTGTCTGTATTTATCTGATTTTGTTACCCACACAGGGGAAGAAATAAAGACCAAAGGAAGTCCCCTTTCTCTGCTTGCAAAACATGAAAATTGCATACTTCAACAGTATTTAGCACCACAGACAGATCAAGGACTATGGTTAGGTTGCATATTCTTATGTAATAGTAGCGGGGAGGAGAGTTGCTCTCAGTCAGCAAAGTACAAACACAGTGTGAAGACGTGTACAGTTACCATAATATATCCATAGTGTTACAGTGCATTTGAGAGCTGTGCAGGAAATATATGTTTGGCCAAGGCGGTATTCTTCATGAGCTTGGCCCTCCTCCCGAAGTCTTCAGCCCACCCTGATGATCCCATAAAAAAAACGATGAACTAGTTTGGAGGTCTGTTTCCCAGCTTTATGTCTTGGAAGGGGCAGAGATTGTGATGGCAGAACATCAGAGATGGAAAAAGACTAGGTTTCAGTACATTACCTGATGCAAAACAGGAGATTTAAAGGGACACCACAAAAGACACAAACCACAAAAAGAAAGCTTTTATTTTTAATAGCAACAATATAATCAGAGTTATATTAAAAGTGAATGGGTGTTAAGATTTTGAAGTCCAATAAAATGTGTCCATCCATCATAAAAAGTACTCCACATGGTTCCGTGGGACTAATAAAGGCTTCTGAAGCAAATCAATGCTTTGTGTAAGAAAAATATCCATATTTAAAACTTTAAAACTTAAAAATGTATTCTCTAGCTTCCCCTAACTGTACACGTTCACAAGAGAGTGGCATTCCAGCAGATGATGTAGATGAGACGTGACAAACACAGAAGAGCATGTAGATTAATTGAGTAATCGGATTTAATTTTATTGTATTTATTTATTTTTTTTTTTTTTTTTTTTTTTTTTTTTGTGGTAATAAAAATAGCCTTAAGTGAACAATAGCCTTTAAAATGGCTTAAAATACATATATTATAACAATGAGACAATAATAATTCGTTCAAATGAAGTATCTAAAACAAGTAATCATATTGTTTCATTGAACAAAACTGTTAAAATACATAATGTATTATAAACAATGGAATTAATGTACATTATGCATTGTAACAAATGCCTGCAGATGGCGTCAACGGCCAGGTGGTTGTTTTAAACTTTACTGCTCGATCTAATCCTTGTTTAATATTGAGTAAACAACATTTAATTCAAACTCATCTTTAATATTTGCCCATTTCTTTATGATAGAAAAGCTACAGCCACTGTAATTTCTCGAATGTGGACATCAAAACATGGAAACTCAGAGTGACGGTTTAAACTTTTTATTTTAAAATCGCGATGATTAGGTAGCATTGAGAACGATACTGATGTATTCTCCTGTGTTTGCGTAGGTTTATAAATGATTTACCTTACCTTACAAATCTGATTTAATAGCGGACGTTGCATTCCCAGATGAACATTATAATAAACCCAAACACACAACAACATGCAGAGACGGAGACGCTCCACACATGCAACGTTAAATGATGACGCACGTACGTAACTACACGCATGTAAATAATCAAAGCGCATATTTTAAACCTTCATGCATATAATAATTTAATTGAATCGTAGCGTTTGTGAATTCTCAAAAGCATTATGCTTTATTATAATTTGTAAATGGGTTTAATATGTGGGATTCGCCACTTATATTTTTGCCGATTACTCAACAATGCAATCGAGGATTGTTGCAGCCCTAGTGTTTCCCATTCATTAACTAGAGTGTGGCGGCCCGCCACAGTTTCATAATAAACCGAAAATATTTATACTCGTCATTTTAACATAGACATCTTTAACGTTGTGTTTCGTGCCATCGCTTTGGAAAAGTGTCCGTCAAACGAACTAAGCGTTATATGGTTTTATCCGTTCATCAAGTCTGTTTCGCTGCTTGTTTGTGAAGCACGCGCTTCATTCAGAGTCAGACGATCAGTTCGTGATTTGATGTTTGCCGCGTCAGAGTCAGAGCGACTCTTTGATTGACAGTCAATGCGGTGAACATTGTTTTTTCCGTGAGTTTAGCGTTTGAGAATTTAACTGCAACCAGTTACGCTTTGTCACATTAGCATAATTTCCAACATTTTAATGGGCAGATGTTTACAATATTTCACTAGATTTGTAATGAGACGCGTTTGTAAACCTGTTTGCACTAAAGCTGGATTTTTCCGCCAAAATAAAAGCTCTACTGCAATTTCCGTCAAAATAAAAGCTCATAGGTTTATTTCTTGGAAGCAAGGACTAAAATTAACAGACACGCGCACAGAAAATACTGTACAAGCAGAGCAAGCGCGTTGTTTCGATGGCATTTTCCCCTCTATTTCACAAGCGCCACCTGCTGTCAGAGAGTGAAATTCAGTCTGTTGTTTTTGTTTTATGCAGGTTTTAGCATAGTTTCACAAAGCTTTAAAGTCAGACCATTCTGTTTTTGATTCAAATGTTGAAATGATATAGACAAATTTAAATTAAAAAATGCTCATGCTACATGTGTTTCATCTTTGTTTGTATTGTGATTAAAATTCAGTGGTTGGTTCTTTGGTTAATTATTAAATATGTTTAGTTTTTGTAGTAGTACAACTGCAAAAACAGATTAATGGCCAGGAAAAAAAATATTTAGGGCTGATAAATTTTCTCAAATCACCAGCCATTGGCAGATGTGGCAAAACTAGTTTTAGGTCCTGCTTGCAAATGTAGATTAGGACAATTAGGACAAAAGTATTGTAATTTTCCTATAGAAGAATAAGGTAAAATAATATACCTGAAAAATACAAATTTTATTTCATTTATTTTACTTACTAATTACTAATAAGTATTTATTTACTAATTTATTTTACGGTGCAATTATTTTACAATATATGGCTATTCCTGTCATAGGAATAATAATATAAAATTATTATTATTATAATATTCTAATTTGTTTGGCTTCCAAATTGACCAGTGTGAGTGTACTTTAGACTGAGACACTATATCACAACTGACTGAGTTCCCTGTAAACTTTAAGAACAAGTCAATTCACCAGATTTCTTTCTTTGTTTAGTTTGTACACTGACCTGTTTTGGAGCTCTTAATTTTTAACTCTCAGAGTGCACCAGAGAGATGAATTTAACTTTAAAATGTACAAAGTTTTCTCCTGGGGGGGCATGCCCCCCCACACCCCCCTAGTGGGACCAAGGTCCACCACCACGGTCTCACAAAATTCTGTGGGAAACAATGCTAGAGGAGACTGTTTTTCTTTGCTTTGCTGTTCAAGACTGGAATATTCTCACCAGACCTTACGTTATGCCTATCCTATGTCATCCGCTAGAAAAAGCCACTCTCTCGTTAACACATGTACGACTGTTAGCGGAAGACAGAGATTATGGTTTATAAAGTTTTAAACATGGATATTTTTTCTTACACAACGCATTGATTCACTTCATAAGGCCTTTGTTAATCCCACAGCTGTAATCACTAGAGGAATATGAGCAGTAGTCAATGTTGTATGTTTGGACAAAGCTGGTGCCTGAAGTTGGCGAGGTTTGGGTGTGAAGAACATCCAGAAAGAACATTCTGACCCAGAGTAGCGCTAACATCCTGCTGAAATAAAACCTGACACGCATTCCTTCATCATCACAACAACATTCAGACTATAGCGCCTCAATGACATCTAGTGTTCAGTTTATTGAACAACACTTCAATATTTTGTCAAAATATAGTATTGTTTGTTTGTTTTCCTTTTATTTATTTATTTATTTATTTATTTATTGGTACAAAAATTAGTTTAAGAATTTCATTACACTTAAAACAGATTAAAGCAAAACTGGTCATAATTCAAAAGCCAATAATGCCAATATTGAGTTTTTGGTATTTATTATGAATTATTATCTTTGTAACATCTTTGATAAGAATATTTGAAACCAAATTAAACATCTTTAATAAGAATACTTGAAACCAAATTTAACAAAGTTAACAATAATCTGTCATTGTTCCAATATATTTCAAAATAATGACTGGCTGACTGTACATAATCCTGCTTATTATATGGCTGCTTACCATTTAAAAGAAAATATGGACATTAAATACTTAATAATAATTATTTAGTTATACAGTATTGTACTGGTAAATAGTCATTATTCAGAAACACACATAAATATTGCGAACACACCAATTACAATCATGTATTCCAGAAAGCAACTGTAATACATTGAAATACATTGCATTATTATTAAACCAAAAATAATAATGTTTTTTTCTATTCTCACTGTATTTGATAGAGTATAGCTTTTTGTAAACAGTTCTTGTAGTTCAGTGGTTCCCAAACTTTTTCTGCCGGGCCCCCCTTTCGCAGAATAAATAAAATTCAAGCCCCCCCACCCCCTTCGTTTACACATAAACATAAACACAATTTCAGAAGGAATTATTTGAAACGTAATAATTATTACAATTATTATAATTCAGTGTGTGACAATTTACTGAAAAAAACTAAACAAGGAACTAGTCACTTTTAGAGTAGAAACATTAAAAGTGAAGCATGCAGCTTTACTATGTACTGTTTTTTTTTTTTTTTTTTTTTTTTTTTTTTTTAAACAGATTTTCTCAAGTTTCTCATATTTTTATCTCATTGTTGTAGTTGCGATCTCTGAAGTAGATTCATCATCTACCTCATCTACAATCTATCTACGTTTACCTGGCACTTGATGTCTTTTCAAAAACTTGTCCATGCTTAGATCAGAACTACTATGCGTCATTCATTCATAATTTTACTCGGCTAACCGCAGTTCTCATTTCTGATATCAATTGCACCATCTAGTGGTCTGTTATTTTACGACAAAAACAATTACAAACTGCGAGTCGTCTTGAGGTAATAAAATATGATAAAATTCATATTTTGTGTTAAATTATTTACATGTGGCAAGTAGCCATATAATAAGCAAGATAATTTCACAGTGGGGTCTTGTATCACCCTATAAACGTTTATTTTTACATAAAAATCTAGGGATGTACCGAAATGAAAATTCTTGGCTGACACTGAAACTGCTTTGTAATAATTATTTATTATTTTATTAAATAATATAGTCATTTTATAAGACTTTTTAGTTTAACTCAGTATTTTAATGATACTGAATAAAAAATAATCACAAGCCAATAAAATAACCACGTTTATTGAAAGTAACAATAAAACTGGACAGGAAATATACGAATATTAAATCTCAATATATTATTTTTTATTCAGTTCTATGAAACGGAATTAGATATTCGAACATTTTTGGACTAATTATCAAAATAATGTATAGTCCTAAAAAGCTATTATTATCAGAGCATGTGATCAGAGCATACCGTCACGAGAGGGTAGCGTCATTTTACCAGCGTTGTCCAGTACACCAGTACTAGCATGTTACAGCACAGTATGCGACACTATTGCAAACAGGAACAAGTACACATTGACATTTTCTGTCGGCGCGTTATTTGAGCGGACTTTGCTTTTCCGTTGAGCATAAGCGGTACACGAGTGGAGCATTCATATGGGCCGTGAACAACTCAACGGAACGCACATTCATAGAGCGGAATATTGAACGGTGCGCGCTGAATACTACCGGGCAGTGCGGCAGATGTTTTCGGCCGTTGTTTCTTTCGAATCTCTATAAAAATCGGCCGACTGTACAGTAGCATTGCCGCGCCCCCCAGTTTGGGAACCACTGTTGTAGTTCATTGTAAACAGGTTTCAAATTGCACAATCAACAGTTCAACGGCAATAGTGATCAAAAACAATTACTAAATGTAAAAAGACAGAAGCTGGTGTTCACAATTTACTGCACCGTTAAGTTTCTCTCATTAGCCTCAACACCAGAATCTGAATCTTACTTAAATTGAAAGGAATTTCATTCAGTGCAATATAAATGCCTTTCGGAAAATGAATGAAGCTTTGGTTTTTCCATTTGATACAATTACATTTTGTTGATTTGTAATTTTCTTCTGAATTTAAAAAGGTTTAGTTTTGGTATACCTTTGGTATAAATATTTAAAATCTTTAAAATACATCTAGTTTCATTCAGTACCATGGCCACTGATTTAAATCCCAGGGAAAAGTTTAAAAATAAATGTACATATAAGAATGTAAAAAAAAAAAAACACCTTAAAATTGATAAAATTGCAAGCCAGGACAAGTCAAGTTACAGTAGGAGACTAGGACACGCAGATCAATAATGCATTTTGAAATGATATTTTTTCCTGCTAAAATAAATTTCAATTGTTTTTGTCATTGAGAAACCCAAATCTGAGCTTGAGCTCTTGAAGCAGCTTCGACTTCGCAGATTCCCAGCTGTCTTCCCAGTCTATAAATCAAACAACCAACTTGTTTAAATATTTTATATTACAAACAAATATTCCAACATGACAAAAGAACGGTTTACTCTGATTATTATTATTAATACAATTGTAACATTTATAATGAATTATTTTCATTTTTTTTTTTAAATTTAATTTAACACTTTTATTCACCAAGAGTGCATTAAATTGATCAAATGTAAAAGCAAAGATATTTACAGTATAATGTTACAAAAGATTTCAATTATAAAAAAAACAGTTCTTTTGAACTCTATATTCATCAAGGAATCCTAAAAATGTATCATGGTTTCCACAAAAATATTAGCCAGCACAATTGTTCTCAACATTAATAATAAGAAATGTTTCTTGAGCAGCAAATCAGCATATTAGAATGATTTCTGAAGGATCATGTGACACTGAAGACTGCAGTAATGATGCTGAAAATTCAGCTTTGTTTACAGGAATAAATCACATTTTAAAATATATTCAAACGAACTGTATTTGATCAAATAAATGCAGCCATGGTGAGCATAAAAGACTTTCAGAAACATTACAAAATCTTACTGACCCCAAACTTTTGCACAGTACTGTACTTACAATGTGTTATCTATACATATATTTATAATTCAATACTTTCAACAGTCATACATTTGTGAATGTGTATGCAAGCTCACCTGGACTGCAGCAGGTTAACGGGACAGAGAAAGTAGCCTTTGCTCCAAGTGCCTCTTCTGTGTCCTCAAACAATGGCTGTGGTAGATTCTGCTTTTTGAACCACACATCTACACCGTTTCTCAAAGATGCATTGTTATCTGGTGTAAGAAGAATAGAAGTTTTAAATTGTCATTTTGTAGGAATATACATTAAGAAAGACAAATTGGTTGGTCTTCAGTGGCCCTGACCTGTCTTTATCCCCAGCAGACCCAGTATGCGTTCACACAGATGATTTCGAGCTGCTTTCTTGTTGCTTTGACATGTACACTTCAGCGTATAGTCACAGAAAGTCAGCTGGATACAGGCCCGTTCCTCAGACTTCAGGTCAATTACAGGCTCTTTCTGACCGGACCCGTTCAGCATGGAGCTCAGCTGATTCTGCACCTCTTCAGGGCTATCAGCTCCAAGTAGTGAAGGATAACCAAAGAGAGGTGATAGTGAACTTAGGGCTTTCTGGAGAGCATGTAACTTGGCCTCATCCTCTGAAGACCCTAAAAAAGACCATATCATAATTGAACACAATGGCATTCATATAGGTATTTAATACACATTTCTGTTCCCAGTTAAAGTTAGAATTACTAATATCTATTTAAATATGGGTTTTAAAGAGATAATTCACCCAAAAATGTAAATTCTGTCATTAATTACCTATCCTCATGTCTTTCATCTTCAGAACACAAATTAAGATAATTTTGATGAAATCCGAGATCTTTCTGACTCTGCATAGACAGCAACGCTAACAATGTCCTTACTACGTTTCTGGACCTTGAACTTGTCAGTTGTGTTGCTGTCTAAGCAGAGTCAGAATTTTTACCTCTTTAACATCAAATAAGATACTAACCTTGTCCCTCATACTTCACATCGTAAGTTATGTTCTTTAGTGAGCAATAAAATAACTTTTCAGATTCTTTAAGATCTTCTTGAGGTGGAGTAAGAGACTGCTGAGAAAAGTGTTGCTTCACCTGTGCAGTGCACATCTTTTCATCTTGAATTACAGGTAAAGGAAAAAAGCATTAGTTAAGGAACATTAATGTATTGGTATATTTGAATTCATAAATACACAAATATGTACCTGAGCTAGGATCCAAAATTTCCAGCGCACGGCCAAATAACAGGTAGGCTTTTCGACTGGCTTCTTTCTTGGAGTCGTAGCCTTGTTTGTTTGCACAAGTATAGTTTTCCAGGTTGACTGTCACAGTGCATTTGACATTCTGATCACATTTCATTTTCTCCACATTCACATGCGGTGGCTTGAGATTATATACATTAAAAAGCTCATTGATTTCTGTAAAATACACAAAGATGTACAAGTAAATGAGTCCAGAGTTGCAACAACTAACTTAAACTTGCTGTTTTAATTTTACAATGTACTACTAGAGCTCCCTACAGGCGTTCCCTGCAATATCAAATCATCTTTTTTCCTATGTGTTCCATTACCTGGACACTCAATCCTGGGCTTTTTTCTCTGTGAGGCTGGAGAGCTGGAGTCTGGAGGGTCTGGCTGCACATGAAATGGAACATGGACTGGTTCTTGGCCTGATGGGAGCTGTGCTGATGTGGAGATACTTTCAGATTTCAGGTTTGAATGCTCTTTCACTGGTGCCTGACTGATAGATACTGCAAAAATAGTCAGACAAAAACAAAACCTTTACTTTCCACAATATATGTCATAGACTAGATACAAGAATTTTTCGCTAATTTCTTTCAAGTTAGACTCACAGTTTGAAAGCTTTGGGCTCATACCGCTGGTGGCAGGCTCTTCACTGGTCTCTGCTTTATACTTTTTCGTTTCATAGACAGGATTTTTGAAACCCAGTTGGTCTAGACGCTCCTTCAGAACACCTATGAAGTTCTTCTCAGTATCTGATACTGGAGGACCGCTGAGGATCCATGATAGCTGGTCCAGAGCAACTTTAGCTGCTTGTTGCTCTGCCTGTTTCTTCTTGGAGGAGCCATCTAAGAAATGTAAGAGTCATATTTCATCCCAAAATCAAAAAATATAGATGAGTTATCTATATTTGTATTACTACAGTGTCGCAATTTTTTGTTATGTTGCAGCCTTATGTTAAAATGCTTTAAATAACTTTTTTCCACATCAATCTACACTCCATACAGCATAATGACAAAGCTGAAAGCAAATTTTGCTAATTTATTAAAATTTAAAAACTGAAATACGTACATCGCATAAGTATTCATACCCTTAACGCGGTATTTAGCTGAAGCACCTTTTCAGTCTTAAGTATTTAGTTGAAGCACCTTTACAACCTCAAGTCTTTTTGGTATGATGCAAAAAGCTTTGCACATCTGCATTTGGCAATCATCTGCCATTGTTCTCTTCACGACATTTTCTCCCATCTGCATATATGATCATAGAGCTCAAATAGATCAGATTCTTGGTCACCACCAAAGCCCTTCTCCATCAATTGCTCAGTTTGACCAGGAGGCCAGCTCTAGGAAGAGTCCTAGTTGTTTCAAACTTTCTTCATTATGGATAACAGAGACTGCTTGCTTCTGTGAACCTTCAATGCAGCAGAATTTTCTCTGAACTCTTCCCTAGATGCGTGGCTTGACACAATTCTGTCTCTTGAGCTCTACATGCAGGTCTTTTGACCTCAGGGCTTGTTTTTGCTCTAATATGCATTTTCAGCTGTTAGACCTTTTACTGAGAGGTGTGTGCCTTTCCAAATCATACTCATTCAAATAAATTTGCCACAGGTTAACTCCACTCAAAGTGCAGTAACATCTACAAGTGATATGAGTGCTCCTAAGCTAAATTTAGTGTCCCAGAAAAGGATATGAATACTTATGCAATGGAATCATTTCAGTTTTATATTTCTAATAAATTTGCAAAGTTGTTTTTTTTACAAACCTGTTTTCTGCTTTGTCATTATGGTGCATGGAGTGTAGATCGATGTGGGGGAAAAAGTTATTTAAAGCAGTTTAACATAAGGCTGCAACGTAACGAAACGTGAAAAAATTAAGGGGTATGAATACTTTCGCAAGGCACTGTATATAAAGAAGGGTAAACAGAAAAGAACCAGCATAAATGTATTGCAGATATTAATGTTCAATAATTTAATGTACACGTTTTAGAAATTAGTCAGATTCAAAGAAGAATCAGAAGGCTGAGTCCTGATTAGAAGAGAGGAGGAGCTGGGAATGGAGAAGCGTAATTAGTTGTTGAGCAGCACGAAAGCTGCTGATAATACTGAAGGACCTAATATATGAATGCTCAGATAGACATTGTATTCCTTTAGTAAGACATGGATCAGCTGAGAGTCAGCTGATGCGAGATTGATTGACATGACCTGCCAGATATATTGCTATGTTTGATTTCTTTGTTTGGGGGGTAAAATATTCACCCAAACAGTGTTCAATCAATGAAGAACAGCAAAAATTAAATTACCTTCGTCACAAAAAATGAAAGGCCCAATGAGTTTGAGCTTGCAGATGGTAGTGTTTTCATCATTAACAAACTCTTCTGTTGGTTTTGGTAGATCATGCGTGTTGAAATATTCCATGATCCCTGTCCTGTATGTCTGACCTGTTGTAGCAAAAATTAAAAACATGTAATGCTGTTCCGAAAACCATTTAAACATATTCTAATGCATTCCTAGGTATCTCGCTCACAGTAGCACCAAAACAACTATAGTATCACATATGAGTACTCCTTAAGTATTTTATGTGAAATATTATACAGTTATACAAGTATAGGTGAAACTTTACATGTGAATATACTGGTGTATGACTTCATATGAAATAATCTTTGAAATCTAACCTGAACTTTGTACTTTACCTTCTGCTGGAGCACTGATGCGAAAACTTTCCCACAAAACCTTATAAGCTGCCTCAGTCGCTTCTTCCTTTGTAGAGCATCTATCAGACACAACTTCTCGACTGAGATCCACAGTCACTTTACTAAAGAAGTTTTCTGAAATGTCAAAAAATATTTATTTTAATCACATTTCTTTTTATTAAATACTTGATAAAGCGTTTATTTTGTTAGTACTTTTCCTCTGCTCTTTTTATGTATTCTTATCATTTCAAACTATTTTTTTCTGCTGTGAGCTTGCTTTTTGAGACTGTTTGTCTGTCCAGTGCACATTTTGAAATCAAAATTAATCAACTGGCCAATAAATAAAAGAAAATCACCAGTGCTCCCTGTTGGTGTCTCCTGCAATAGCACATCATCTTTTTTTTCTACGTGTTCCATTACCTGGACACTCAATCCTGGGCTTTTTCCTCTGTGAGGCTGGAGAGCTGGAGTCTGGAGGGTCTGGTTGCACATGAACAGGAACACAGACTGACTCTTGGCATGATGGAAGCTGTGCTGATGTGGAGATGCTTTCAGACTCTGAAAGATCTTTCACTGCTAGCTGACTGATAGATACTGCAGACAAAAAGAAAACCAGTACTTTCCAAAATTTGTGTCATAGACTAGATACAAGAATTTTTCACTAATTGTTTCAAGTTAGACTCACAGTTTGAAAGCTTTGGGCTCATACCGCTGGTGACAGGCTCTTCACTGGTCTCTGCTTTATACTTTTTCGTTTCATAGACAGGATTTTTGAAACCCAGTTGGTCTAGACGCTCCTTCAGAACACCTATGAAGTTCTTCTCAGTATCTGATACTGGAGGACCGCTGAGGATCCATGATAGCTGGTCCAGAGCAACTTTAGCTGCTTGTTGCTCTGCCTGTTTCTTCTTGGAGGAGCCATCTAAGAAATGTAAGAGTCATATTTCATCCCAAAATCAAAAAATATAGATGAGTTATCTATAATTATATTACTACAGTGTCTAGCAATTTTTTGTTATGTTGCAGCCTTATGTTAAAATGCTTTGAATAACTTTTTTCCACATCAGTCTACACTCCATACAGCATAATGACAAAGCAGAAAGCAAATTTTGCTAATTTATTAAAATTAAAAAAACTGAAATACGTACATTGCATAAGTATTCATACCCTTACCGCGGTATTTAGCTGAAGCACCTTTTCAGTCTTAAGTATTTAGTTGAAGCACCTTTACAACCTCAAGTCTTTTTGGTATGATGCAAAAAGCTTTGCACATCTGCATTTGGCAATCATCTGCCATTGTTCTCTTCACCTCTTCACGATATTTTCTCCCATCTGCATATATGATCATAGAGCTCAAATAGATCAGATTCTTGGTCACCACCAAAGCCCTTCTCCATCAATTGCTCAGTTTGACCAGGAGGCCAGCTCTAGGAAGAGTCCTAGTTGTTTCAAACTTTCTTCATTATGGATAACAGAGACTGCTTGCTTCTGTGAACCTTCAATGCAGCAGAATTTTCTCTGAACTCTTCCCTAGATGCGTGGCTCGACGCAATCCTGTCTCTTGAGCTCTACATGCAGGTCTTTTGACCTCAGGGCTTGTTTTTGCTCTAATATGCATTTTCAGCTGTTAGACCTTTTACTGAGAGGTGTGTGCCTTTCTTAATCATACTCATTCAAATAAATTTGCCACAGGTTAACTCCACTCAAAGTGCAGTAACATCTACAAGTGATATGAGTGCTCCTAAGCTAAATTTAGTGTCCCAGAAAAGGATATGAATACTTATGCAATGGAATCATTTCAGTTTTATATTTCTAATAAATTTGCAAAGTTGTTTTTTTTACAAACCTGTTTTTTGCTTTGTCATTATGGTGCCTGGAGTGTAGATCGATGTGGGGGAAAAAGTTATTTAAAGCAGTTTAACATAAGGCTGCAACATAACGAAACGTGAAAAAATGAAGGGGTATGAATACTTTCGCAAGGCACTGTATATAAAGAAGGGTAAACAGAAAAGAACCAGCATAAATGTGTTGCAGATATTAATGTTCAATAATTTAATGTACACGTTTTAGAAATTAGTCAGATTCAAAGAAGAATCAGAAGGCTGAGTCCTGATTAGAAGAGAGGAGGAGCTGGGAATGGAGAAGCGTAATTAGTTAGGGTAATTAGCAACACGAAAGCTGCTGATAATACTGAAGGACCTAATATATGAATGCTCAGATAGACATTGTATTCCTTTAAGTAGACATGGATCAGCTGAGAGTCAGCTGATGCGAGCTTGACTGACGTAACCTACCAGACGTATTGCTATGTTTGATTTCTTTGTTTTAGGGGTAAAATATTCACCCAAATAGTGTTCAATCAATGAAGAACAGCAAAAATGAAATTACCTTCGTCACAAAAAATGAAAGGCCCAATGAGTTTGAGCTTGCAGATGGTAGTGTTTTCATCATTAACAAACTCTTCTGTTGGTTTTGGTAGATCATGCGTGTTGAAATATTCCATGATCCCTGTCCTGTATGTCTGACCTGTTGTAGCAAAAATTAAAAACATGTAATGCTGTTCCGAAAACCATTTAAACATTCTAATGCATTCTAAGATATCTCGCTCACAGTAGCACCAAACCAACTATAGTATCACATATGAGTATGTAAATATTATACAATTTTAGGCCTCAAGTATAGGTGAAACTTTACATGTGAATATACTGGTGTATGACTTCATATGCAATAATCTTTGAAATCTAACCTGAACTTTGTACTTTACCTTCTGCTGGAGCACTGATGTGAAAGCTTTCCCACAAAACCTTGTAAGCTGCTTCAGTCGCTTCTTCCTTTGTAGAGCATCTATCAGACGCAACTTCTCGACTGAGATCCACAGTCACTTTACTAAAGAAGTTTTCTGAAATGTCAAAAAATATTTATTTTAATCACATTTCTTTTTATTAAATACTTGATAAAGCGATTATTTTGTTAGTACTTTTCCTCTGCTCTTTTTATGTATCCTTATCATTTCAAACTATTTTTTTCTGCTGTGAGCTTGCTTTTTGAGGCTGTTTGTCTGTCCTGTGCACATTTTGAAATCAAAATTAATCAAGTGTCCAATAAATAAATAAAAATCACTAGTGCTCCCTGTTGGTGTCTCTTGCGATAGCACATCATCTTTTTTCCTACGTGCTCCATTACCTGGACAATCAATCCTGGGCTTTTTTCTCTCTGAGGCTGAAGAGCTAGAGTCTGGAGGGCAGGATGGGAGCCGTGCTGATGTGGAGATGCTTTGAGACTCTGAAAGATCTTTCACTTCTGCCGGACGGATGGATACTGTAGAAGTAACCACGTCTGAGCTGATGTCAGTGGTCATGGGCTCTTCACTGATCTCTGCTGTTTTATCTGTGTAATAAACAGGATTTTTGTGACCCAGTGTCTCTAGACACTCCTTTAGAATACCTTTGAAGTTCTTCTCAGTATCTGATATTGTAGGACAGCAGAGAATGCTTGATAGCTGGTCCAGAGCAACTTTAGCTGCCTGTTGCTCCGCCTGTCTTTTCTTGGTGGAGCCATCTAAGAAATGTAAGAAATGCAAACAACGTCAGCAAACAATAGCTTGTAAATCAAGATTAATTATTTTTAACTGATGACTAAGTACAAATCCAGTTACCTTTGTCACAAAAAGTGAATCGCCCAACAAGTTTGAGCTTGCAGATGGTTGCGCTGTCATCAAACTCTTCTGTTGGTTTTGGGAAGCCATTTGTGTTGAAATATTCCATCGTCACTGATTTGTATGTCCGACCTGTTGCAGTGAGAAAGAAAACCGGGTTTAGTGCGCAAATCAGAAAATCATTAATACATGAGAGAATATTTGTCCAAAAAACACAGTAGTACCATAGTACTTATGTATATAGTACCATAGTACCATAGTTTTAAACTGGTCAAAAAATACTGTGAAAATAGGTTAACCTTAAACCTTAAACCTCTTTTAACCTTAAGTCTTTCTGTCCCAAGAAATACAAAGTACAAAACTAAATATGTTGTCTTGTGTATTTTAAAAAGACGTCTATTTAACGTCTGCATTTATATCTGGAAGATCTGTTTTTTAGTGTTTGCTCATCTACAATACATCTATAGACGTTTCCTATCAGATGTCAAATAGACGTCTATCAGATGTCTTTAAGATGTTTATGATTTAGAATGTATGTAGACGTCTGCCAGATGTTTGTATACAGCAGATATTTTCCAGATCAAGTGATCCTTAACAGACATCTTGCAGATGTACGTGTGCTATCTGGGAAGGGCATTCTTGTCCTTTAATGGGTTAAAACTGCACATTTATTGCACAAATCTTTACTTTACCTTCTACAGAGGCACTGTTGCAAAAACTTTCCCATAGAACCTTATAAGCTGCTTCAGTTGCTTCTTCTTTTGAAGAGCATTTTTCAGATGTAACTTCCCGATTGAGATCCACAGTCACTTTACCAAAGAAAGTGCTTCCTGAAATGTCAAAATATAAAATTACGTACTCTATCATGCATTTATCTCAGTGCGTCATAAATTATTGGTACAATTACCTAGTCAGTTTTACCTGAGGAAGTTGAAGATGAGGCCTCAGGGTGTAAGACTGAGCTTGATGGTTCATCTGTGCTTTCTTCCTGTAATTTCAGCTGCTCGAGGGCAATGTATGCGACTTCTTGATGGGCGGCCTTTTTGTCGTTAAACACCCTTGTGCCGGTGAAACTTTGCCCATTCACTGTCACTTTACCTCTGTAACCTGTACAAAGGATGTGAACTGCATGATTAACTGTTTAATCTAAGTTAAATTAAAGAATTTCATCCACTTTTCCTAAATGTGTAAACAAATACATGTTTGATTTGGTTTTAAAGGACTTTCATGCAATTAATATTAATCAGACAGATGATGAATTTCTTACCTAGGGGTTCTTGATCCTCTGAAAAATCAGGAAATTTGTCATCTGGCCATTTCTTTGCCTGACAATATTCATAAAGATGATTCTTGTATTTAAGCGGGTTGCCAGGAAACACTGAATCTGTGGCTAAATAAACATTGGAAAAAGACAATCTGAATGCAATTGCAAACTCAAAAATGTTAGTTAAACTGTGTAATTTAGCTTATTATTTTGTTCTGTGTAAAAAGACACTACTTAAGAGTTCTTAAAGGGATAGTTCACCCAAAAATGAAAATTCGTTCCTCATGTCGTTCCAAACCTGTAAGACCTTTGTTCATCTTCATAACATAAATTAAGCTATTTTTGATGCGTAGCATAGAAATGACCCTGCATAGAAAGCAACACAACAACCATGTTCAAGGCCCAGAAATGTAGTAAGAACATCAGTAAAATAGTCCATGTGACATCAGTGATTCAACCTTAATGTTATGAAGCTACAAGAAAACCTTTTATGTTGTGGTACTCTCCTAAAAGCACATTAAAGACTGACATGGAAGAAAGGAAATTGGTAAATAATTAACATTATTTTTGTTTTCTTTGCGCACAAAAAGTATTTTTGTAGGTTCATAAAATTACGGTTGAACCGCTGATTTCACATGGACTATTTTAACAATGTTCTTACTACATTTCTGGGCCTTGAACGGGTCAGTTGCATTGCTGTCTATGCAGGGTCAGAAAGCTCTTGGATTTCCTCAAAAATATTGTAATTTGTGTTTCAAAGATGAACAAAGGTCTTACGGGTTTGGAACGACATGAGGGTGAGTAATTTTCTTGGGAAATTATGTGTGGTTTAAAGGAGAAGTTCACTTTCAGAACAACAATTTACAGGTAATTTACTCACCCCCTTGTCAGCCAAGATGTTCATGTTTTTCTTTTTTCAGTCATAAAGAAATAGTTTTTTGAGGCAAACATTTTAGGATTTTTCTCCATATAGTGGATTTCAATGGTGCCCATGAGTTTGAACTTCCAAAATGTAGTTTAAATGCAGCTTCAGAGGGCTCTAAATGATTGTGTTTACAAACAGTGTTTACAAACTGAACGTGCAAGGAGGGTCAAACGCCCTTTACAAAAAAAGGTAAAACATGTAGAATGATTTTGAAGTTGGAGGAGAGAAAGATATGGGAGTTTTTCGACATACCCTAACTGTCATGAACCTGGAATAAACCTGGAGTTCATGCAGAGCTAGACAAAATGAGCATTTGAGGTTAGAAAGTATATAAATTGTAATTTATTTTAGAAAATAACCGATCGTTTCGCTAGATAAGACCCTTCTTCCAAGGCTGGGACCGTTTAGAGCTCTTTGAAACTGCATTTAAACTGCATTTTGGAAATTCAAACCCACGGGTACCATAGAAGTCCACTATATGGAGAACATTTCTGAATTTTTTTCCTCAAAAAACATAATTCCTTTACGACGAAAGAAAGACAAGAACATAAATTAAATTATCTGTACATTTTTGTTCTGAAAGTGAACTTCTCCTTTAACTTTCTTTGTGAGCTCACTTTTGGCCCTCAAGCAGAAACTAAATATTGCAAAATCACTAAATCAAACCTAAATACAAAAGGTATTATTTTCTTCTTAGTTCTTCTTACCATGTGTCACTTTCTCCAGTTGGTCCATTCTGCCTGTCAAGTTGCTGATCTGCTCCTCATGTTGATCAACTTTTGCCTGCATCTCTTTAAGTTTGTTCACTTCAGGTCCCAGGGTCTCCATGAGATCTTTGTTTTGGTCCAGGAAGTCCAGGAGACTCTTCATGTCCTGAGGTTTTTCCTTAACATAAAGTCATGTTTTAGAACAGACATGATGCAGTTCACAACGTCTAGTGTTGAGTCTACTGTGCTTACTTTGACATTTTCATCTTGGTTCCCCTCAAAGCGTGAGATAATGTCTTCAATCCTATCTTTCATGGCTTGCTGCTCACGATCCAGAACTTTCTGGAGGTTTTTGATGGCTTGGAGATCTTGCTGTTGGCCATCGACCTCACACAAGGATTGATTGAAATTCTTGTCCAAGATGTTGTAAAACTATACAGGAAATTGAAAAGCTTTTGGTTAAGTACTGAATTAAATTATAATTAATAGGCCCTACATTTATATTGAAGACCAACATTATACTAATTGCTAATAATAATAATAAAAATAATAATAACTTTCCATCCACCTGTGTTATCTCCTTTTCCAAGTCTTTCATTTCTGGGACATGAGGTACAAGCTTCTCAGCCAGCTGCAGGAGTGTTTTGTGATGCTTTTTCATGTCCTCATTGCTCACTTTAAAGTCAGGTGAATGCATTACACTGTTCCGTACATTTATTACCTGAATTGTTGAATAAAAGTAAGTGTAAAAAGTGCTATCCAGCACAACATGAGAGCTACAACCGTATTGACACTGTGGTCACATCTATAGCACATAGCAAGTTTATTCACACATTTGTGACCCTGGACCACAAAACCAGTCATAAGGGTAAATTTTTGAAAATTGAGAGTTAAACATCATCTGAAATCTGCATGTGCAAAAAAAAAAAAATCACCTTTAAAGCTGTCCAAATTAAGTTCTTAGCAATGCATTTTACTAATCAAAAATAAGTTTTGATATGTTTATGGTAGGAAATTTACTAAATATCTTCATGGAACATGATCTTTACTTAATATCCTATTGATTTTTTGCAGAAAACAAAAATTGATCAATTTGACCATACAAAGTATTTTTGGCTCTTGCTACAAATATACCTGTGCTACTTTTGTGGTCCAGGGTCACATATAGAGGTTCTGAATGATATAATGTTGAAAATTAGATTTTTGAAGGATAACATAGGATATTTCCTCTTTGGAATACTTACGTTTCTTACACATTGTCCTGAGATGTTCTTGTTCATGAAATGTTTACAGAAACTCATGAAGTTCAGGATGGCAGCAATATCAAACTGCTCAAAATTGCGATGTTTTGTCTGCCCACGAGGCATATGTGCCTATCATAAGAAGAGACATGCAATCAACAATGTTAATGTTAAAATTGTAATGCACATATTTTTCTGCACGTTTTGCTTTAAATAACTTTTTCCCCCACATCAATCTACTCTCCATACACCATAATGACAAAGCAAAAAAACAGGTTTGTAACAACTTTGCAAATTTATTAGGAATAAAAAACTGAAATGATTCCATTGCATAAGTATTCATACCCTTATCTGGGACACTTGAAATTTAGCTCAGAAGCATTCATATCACTTGTAGATGTTCCTACACTCCGAGTGGAGTTAACCTGTGTGCAAATTCATTTGAATGAGTGTATTTGGAAAGGCACACACCTCTCAATAAAAGTTTTATCAACAGAAAATTCATATCAGAGCAAAAACCAAGCACTGAAGTCAAAAGAACTGCCTGTAGAGCTCAGAAACAAAAATTCTGCTCACTAAAGGTTCACAGAATCATGTAACTTCCATTATCCATAATGGAAGAAGGTTGGAACAGCTAGGACTTTTCATAGAGCTGGCCTCCTGGCCAAACTGAGCAATTGATGGAGAAGGGCCTTGGTTAGACTGGTGACCAAAAAGCTGATGGTCACTCTAGTTAAGCTAGAGTCATTGATGATCATTTTACAGAAGGACAAACATCACCGCAACACTCCACCAATCCGGTCAATCCTCTCCTCCATGAAGACACATGAAACACCACAAGATTCTCTGGTCTGATGAACCTTAGTTCCAAAGTTGTCACAAATCTGTTTTGTGCTTTGTCATTTTAATGTATGGAGTGTAGATTGATGTGGGGAACAAGTAAGCCGTTTAACATAAGGTTGCAACGCAACAAAACTTTAAAAACATGATGGGGTATGAATACTTTCGCAAGGCACTGCATCTAAATATAGCCCTCCCCATATGCAACAAGTCAATTTAACAGATTCAGTGGCAACACTCTATTATGCAGTGGTTAGTAATGATAAAACCAACTTACTTTGGCAACTTCCCACTTATCTGTTGGCCATAGATGTGGATTGCAGTTATCCCAGTGCATACTATTACCCTTCCCATTATGATTGGCAATGATTTCAGTCTTCCAGTGTTCACACAACTGGCAGAGATTCTGATGAAAGAAGAAAAATACAGTTTGAAAGATTTTAATTTTAATGATTTTAACTGACATTCTTTTTACACTTTTTTTGTGTATTGTCATATTTCCATTTGTTGATACACATTTTTATTTAATTTGGCAATGACATTATTCTAAATTGTCGTGCTTAGTAGGAATAATAGAATACAGTATGTAAGATAGATAGATAGATAGATAGACAGATAGATAGATAGATAGATAGAAATTAAACAATAAATAAAGAAGGCTTCTTCTATTGTTTACGTTGACTTCAAATGTACATTTTACCTTATTCGCATATTTGCATCTTGGCTCACAGGGCTGCCTGTTGAGTTTAGGATTGTTTCGAAGAGAATTGTGATAAGTTTCGGTTTCCTTTTCGATGAAGTTCTGAATGCGGCTCCTTAGTATGTAAAGACTCTCCGTTGTTTTCAGCCAGTTTTTGTACTTTTCATCAGTGAAGCGATTGTAAGACTGTGTGCTGCTCATAATGGCTAAATAATAATAATAAATCGCAGGGATCGATCACTGTTTTGTTACAGTAGAGCTCCGCTGCGATGTGCCTCCGCTGTCATCAACAGATCAGCTGACTCTGAAGTTGCCAGATATTCGAAAAATCAACATCGCACATAGCAAAAGGAAATAACTTCTTTGTTGACAGTCTTCGGTGCCATGGTAACCGTATTTAATAAAGTAAAATGGAATGTTCGTAATATTAGTATTAGCCTTATAAATGTAAAAGCCTTATAGCTTTATAAATGTCGAATTAAACGATGTAAGCATTTCCTCATTTGTGGGACTGCGTTTAAAATAGGTTACATCACCCCAGACCCAGAATTTTAACTTGTCGAAAAAAAAAGAAAAAAAAAAGGGAAACAAAATGTTTTCATTATTATTATTATTATTATTATTATTATTATTATTCATTCATTCATTCATTTAAAAGTTAGTGTAGGCCTACTGTTTACAACTGTGTCAGTGAAGAGACCTCACATTAAATATGAGACGTTATATTTGAATAAACAATGAAAAATCAAGGTATTTATCACTTGCAAGTGAACATATGTGAACAGAATGTAACACTTATCCACCTTTTTCCACCCTCAGTGCTCAACGGTTCATTATCTGCAAAAGGGAAATAACAAAAATAGGGAAAAAACAAAAAAATTTGCTCTACAAACTAGTGTGCTCATTATTAAGATAATAAATTAAAATGATATGGTAAAAAACCAATCTGCAATATCAAGAATAAAAAAACGTTGTTTTGTACAGCTAAACATAGCTGGACCGGAAGCCACACCCATAAAATTTACAAATGGCCGCGCCCACACTTACAATAAGAAAAGGGTGGATGATTTAATTAAATGGAGCAACAGTTCATAAATAGATGACCATAAAAGAGCTGTTAGTCATTAGCGCCATCTCGTGGAGATTAGAATCAGAAAGAGCTTTTATTGAGAGGGGATTTTATTTTGGTGACAGAAGTTTCAAGTACACAGACATACAAGAAAATAAATATAATAATATATAGGTAAAACAAAATCTTTATTTGTTTATTTATTTTAAATGAGACAGTGCCAGATAGATAGATAGATAGATAGATAGATAGATAGATAGATAGATAGATAGATAGATAGGTAGTATTAAAAGTTTGATGTTTGGACAATTCAACTATTAGTCTGCCTAAAATAATCTTGGTTTGCATGTCTTGGATTGCTAAAGTTCTCATCTTGTCTCAGTATGTGTTGAACATGCAGCACAGAAGCAGAGTTTAACGGGAGGCCAGGTGTCCCCTGGCAGGGCTCCGCTTTCAAACAAGATCCTCCATCTGTCTCTTTTTGCCTCTCCTTTCTTAATTTGTTCATCAGTAGGGAAGAACAAGGTGAACTCTGTCCCTGATGCTGTTACATAAGACTATACGATTATTAATCAGGTATTATAAATAAAAGTATAGCCGTGGAAAGCAAATTTAATAATAATAATTTTATGTTGTCTGCTCCTCCATATACAAATGAGAGGTTTCAGTCTCTGGGCTCCAAAAGTATTTGGTTCTATGGATTGAAGTGATAGCTCTTTATCTGGCCTTCTTAGTAATTGCACTCAAATTGCTGGTTTATTGCAAAGTTTTTTGCTCTGTAATAACACTGTAGAATGTGCTGAATCTCCATGGAAAACTGAGGTCATCATTATCTCATAAGAAAAGACTGTCTAAACATGCAGCAGCCACACAGATATGCCAATTGTGTGATCACTGTTATCCTCCAAATAGAATATAACTGGTGGTTTCAATTAGTGGCAAAAATGTTAAAAGTATAGTTTATAGTCTAGACTGAGGAAAGCCAGACTTTCACCTTATAAAACATCTCAGGTTGGCTCTGTTTCCAGGATCTGGTGCTGAGGTTTATTTATTTCTAAGAGTTAGAAAGAATACAAAAAACATCCCGTACTAGTACAGATAAATACGAAAGATTTAGTTTATAAATTTTAAATTTTGTCACGTATAATAGATCAAAGTTAAATGCTCACCAGGTGTAAGGGGTTTGGCATATATTTTTGGAACAAATTTTTGTTAAAATAAATAATCAAATATAAAGAAATGCATTAAACAAACAAACAAAAAAACAAACATTGTATTTTTTAAATATTTTATTCATATTTTTTAAAATATTTTTTTATATTTATATTTAATATTTTTTAAAAAAAAAAGACTATAAAACATTTTATTATTTCTATATTATTACATGAAGTCTGAAAACCAGTTTTAATATTCTTTTATTTTTACAAATTCTTGATAAATTAATACCGTTTATATTCTTATGTGTTCAATAAAATATATTATTATATTTTGTGTGTGTGTGTGTGTGTGTTTGCGTGTGTGCATGTTTATATATATATATGTATATAATATATCTTATATATAAAAAAGTTTTATTATATATATTTATATATATAGTCATGGCCAATAATATCAGCACCCTTGCAATTCTGTCAGAAAATGCAACGCTTCTCTCAGAAAATTGTTGCAGTTGCAAATGTTTTGCATTGGAACAACACAAAAAAACAGAGAAGAAAAGTCAAATCTGATACAATTCCACACAGAACCCAAAAAATGGACTAGACAAAATTATTGGCACCCTTAACTTAATATTTGGTAGCACCTCCTTTAGAAAAATAACTGAAATCAATCGCATCCTGTAACCATGAATGAGTTTTTTACACCTCTCTACTGGATTTTTGTACCACTCTTCTTTTGCAAACTGCTCCAGGTCATTCAGATTTGAAGGATGCCCACCTGCTGTTTTGAGATCTCTCCACAGGTGTTCTATGAGATTCAGATCTGGGCTCATTGCTGGCTATTTCAAAACTCTCCAGTGCTTTGTTTGTAACCATTTCTGAGTGCTTTTTGAAGTGTGTTCTGGGTCATTGTCCTGCTGGGAGACCCATGACCTCTGGTGGAGATGCACCTTAACTATGGCCACTACGTTGTGCCCCAAAATTCTTTGGTAATCATCAGATTTCATGATACCGTCCACACAGTCAGGGCATCCAGTGCCAGAAGCAGCAAAGCAACCCCAAAACATCTTTGAACCTCCACCATGTTTGACTTTAGGGACTGTGTTGAAGGATTGTGGTTTTGTCACATAAGTTTTGGCAAACTCCACTCTTGCTTTTTTATGCCTTTGGTGGTGTCCTCCTGGGTCTCCTACCATAGCGTCCCTTTTCATTTAGATGGCGACGGATAGTGCGAGCTGACACTGTTGTACCCGGTGTCTGCAGATCAGCTTGAATTTCTTTGGAAGTTAATCAGGGTTCTTTATCCACCATTCGAACAATCCTTCATTGTAATTTTTCATTAATTTTGCTCTTCCGTCTATGTCCAGGGAGGTTAGCTACAGTGCCATGCATGTGCTGTAAACCTCTTGATGATATTGCACACAGTGGACACAGGAACATTAAGATCTCTGGAGATGGACTTATAGCCTTGAGATTGTCCATGTTTTTCCACAGTTTTTTCTCTCAAATCCACAGACAACTCTTTACACTTCTTTCTTTTCCCCATGCTCAGTGTGACACATAATACAAAGGTTGAGTCAACTTTTCTCCATTTTAACTGTTGCAAGTGTGATTACTATATTGCCCACATCTGTTACTTGCCACAGGTGTGTCTAAATACGAATTACAGGAGCATTGCATGCTTGAAAAGCAATTATTTCTTACAGTTTTGACAAGGTGCCAAGAATTTTGTCCAGTCCATTTTTTAGTTCTGTGTGAAATTTTATCAAGTTTGACTTTTTTCTCGTTTTTTTTTTTTTGTGTGTGTTGTTGCAGTGCAAACAAAAAACAATAAGCACGTGAATACCAAAACATTTGCAACTGGAACAATTTTCTGACAGAATTGCAAGGGTGCCGATATTTTTGGCCATGACTGTATATATATAAAACCATGGTTTTCAGACTTTATGTAATAATATAAAATAATAAAAATAATAAACAAATAATATATATATATATATATATATTTTTTTTTTTTATATATTATTACATAAAGTCTGAAAACCAGTTTTAATATTCTTTTTTTTTTTTTTTTTTTACAAATTTTTTATATATTAGTATCTTATATTCTTATGTAACAAATAAAATGTTTGAATATATATATAGAATAATAATAATAATTGTATTTTTTATTGTATTAAATTCTGCAGACTATAAAAAAAGTTTTAGTATTTTTTTATTATTACAAAATCTTTATATATTAATACCTTATATTATAAATAAATCTTTTAAAGGGTTTTTTAACAATTTTCAAAAATCATGTTTTTTCATTGTGCATTCCTGTTAATCTCCATCAAACTGCAGTTGAATTATTTTGATATAAAGTGAAACTAACTAAAAAATACAGTTAACTAACACAATAGCACAATAATTATTATTAATAATTATTTATTTTATTGCTTAAAATGCAACATACTAAAACCAATAAATACATTTACCTTACATTTAGTGATTTACAAATGAGGACAAAAGAAGCAATTAAAATCAAAATAAAAAGAGCAATGACATGCAAGTGCTATGACAAGTCTCAGTTAGCCTAATGCAATATACATAGCAAGGTTTTTTTTATTATATAATAAATAAAAAGAAAGATAGAAATAGAAAAAGAATAGAGCAAGCTAGTGTTAGAGGCCTGTTTTTGATTTTTGTTAATTGTATAATAAATAAAAAGAAAAACAAATAGAATACAAAAAGAATAGAGAAGTTAGTGTTATTTTTATTTTATTTTTTAAAGAAAACAAGTAGTTAGTAAATGAATAGAGTGCAAAAAGGGGCGAGTTTTTTTTTTAAAGAATAGCTTTAGAATGCTAGAGGGTCAAATAAAGATTCTAATAAATAAATTAATTAATTAATTACAAATATTAAAATTACAAAATTATAAGGAGGATCATTCCACTAGAAAACATAGTCCCTTATAAAACGTTGCTATGTAACAAAACTAATGATCCGCTATGGGAATTGCGCAGTGATATAATAAACAGGTGTTTCTCGTCATACCTAATACTATATTATGGAATTTAGGCTGCATATTTAGCATTCAGAAGTCTGAATAGGAATTATCCGCTTTATAAAACAACAGCATAATGATCCTATCTTTAAAACAGCGCATTATATCCGTCAAATACTGTAATCCCCTTCTATCAATGACGGCGCTGCGCTCCACCCTTTGCCTCAGAAGCTCCGCCCCATCCCGTGCGCATCCCGTCCGCATTCTGCAAGAGGCACGGGAAAACAGGGATAGACCATCCCGAGAAACTAGGGGGGTTACGTGTTTACAGATAGTACGGTTTTAATTCGTATTTACTCATATTTAAACAATAAAACGGACTTTATGTGATTTTAAATGAGCGATTTTATGACTAAATAACAATGAAAAAGTATGTTTAGACATTAAAGCCAACACCTGTGCCCACCAAATTTCATTGTACCCTTTCCCAAACTGCGCCTTGAACTCTGCCGTCCTGCTGCCATGTTGGATTGAAGGATCGTTATTGCTTTAGGAGTTCGGGATGAAAGTTTATATTATGCAGTCTGTCAAAAGTGAACGAGTTAAAGGATAAATAACCCACTGGAGTTAACGAGTCACGTCTGCATCGCCCGCGCATTGAGGACAACACTACGTCGGCTCTACTTGTATGCGGAATTCCTTACGGGATGAACGGAGCGCAGGCCATGTTGATCTGTGATTGCACATAAAATAATCTTATACGAGACAAACGCTCAAGTTCATCCGCCTCATCCGTCAACATGAGCGGCCACCCGCCCCAGAGGAGGGTGGCAAACGTGGGCTCTCTGCTTCTCACCCCGCAGGAGAACGAGTGCCTGTTCAACTACCTGGGCAGGAAATGCATCGTAAGTTGTGTTTACTCTCACGGCCGATCTGTAGTCCGTTAACCGCGAGTTCAAATGCAAACCATCATGCTTTTCAAATATCCAGTGATGTGACGCAAACAAACGGCGGTAACTTCTGGCAAGGACGGTTGTGTTTTAACATGTTTGTGATGTCTGAACATCCTCCTCACTGTCAAGGGAATGAGAGTCCAGTGATTGAAAATGGATGTTGTAGCATAAGCTATTCGTATGATTGTGAGTTGGTAATTATATATTCCGAGTGATTTCAGAGTAAATGGTAATAGGCCTTCTGCTTGAGTAAAGGCTGGGTCGACAAAACCTAGTGAGCTGCCTACGAAGACAGCATCACAAGTGCATTCTGAGTCAGCTAAATGATACACGTGCCGATGATGCTCAAATATGCAGTCTATGTAGGCAGCTAGTTTTTGAGTCACAGCTATCGAGGCTGCTCTCAGATGACCCACAAACTCCAAATGTGTCAGGTATCTATCTATCTATCTTACATTTGTCCCTGTCTATCCTTCTAGCTATCTATATGTGACCCTGCACCACAAAACCATTAGGGTCAGTTTTTTTTTTTTTTTTTTTTAAATTGAGATTTATCTGAATAAATAAGCTTTCCACTGATGCGTGGTTTGTTTGGATGTATAATAATTGGCTAAGATAGAGCTATTTGGAAATCTGGAATCTGAGGGTGCAAAAAAAATCTAAATATTGAGAAAATCGCCTTTAAGGTTGTCCCAATGAAGTTCTTAGCAATGCATATTACTAATCAAAAATTAAGTTTTGATATATTTATGGTAGAAAATTTACAAAATATCTTCATGGAACATGATCTTTATTTAATATCCTAATGATTTTTGGCATAAAAGAGAAATATATAATTTTGACCCTTACATTGTTTTTTTTGGCTATTGCTACAAATATACCCGTGCTACTTAGGACTGGTTTTGTGGTACAGGGTCACGTCTCTCTGTTTATCTATCTATCTATCTATCTATCTGCATGTGACACTATCAATGCCTGTCTATATATCTTTCGGTCTGCTGTTGCTATCTGTAAATCTTTCTACCTCTCTGTCTATTTTTGTCTTTCTATCTGTATGTATCTCTATTTGTTATTCTATCTATCTGTCTGTCAGTCACTGGATTTATTTAGCCAGTAAAAATTACAGTAAGACTCATGTCTCTGTGTTCAGTCTCAAGTAGATATCCGTTTTTTTTGTCAGTGTTAATAAGTTTAATTA
This sequence comes from Cirrhinus mrigala, assembly GCA_036247105.1. Classification (NCBI taxonomy): domain Eukaryota; kingdom Metazoa; phylum Chordata; class Actinopteri; order Cypriniformes; family Cyprinidae; genus Cirrhinus; species Cirrhinus mrigala. The sequence continues at coordinate 10,256,883 of CM070031.1, forward strand.
TATTTAACAATCTAGAGCCCATCACCGATCAAATTTGCATTGAAAGGAAACTTTCAGTTTGCCGTCTCTGCTCAATTGAAACGTACAGCCCTGATTAAATTATATCTAACTTAGCTTTAAATTGTCCCATATTGACCCATAGTTACAGTATTTGAACACTTGCAAATGTTTGATTGTCTTTATTAGCATTATTAACCAAATATCAAACCGACTGACATTTATGTATGAAGTTATTCAATAACACTTTACGGAGAGAAGTTTCAAGAGTGATAAAAAAAAAAAAGTACATACACTAATCAATTTAAAGGGACGGTTCATCCAAAAATGAAAAAATACTTTGATTTATTCTCCCTCAAGCCATCCTAGGTGTATATGACTTTCTTCTTTCAGACAAATACAATCAGACTTATAATAAAAAAAAGGTGTTGAGATTTTTAAGTGCAATAAAGTGCATCCATCCATCGTAAAACATACTCCACATGGCTCTGGAGGGTTAATAAAGGCCTTGTAAAGTGAATTGATGCATTTATGTAAGAAAAATATCCATATTTAGAACTTTATAAACCATTATCTCTAGCTTTCGCTAACAAAACTTGGTTCTCGAGAGACTAGCATTTGCTACACCTACGACAATTAGCGGAAGCTAGAGATTACTGTTTATAAAGTTTTAAATATGGGTATTTTTCTTACACAAACACATCATTTAGCTTCAGAAGGCTTTTATTAACTTGCTGGAGCCATGTGGAGCACTTTTATGATGGATGGATGCACTTTATTGGACTTCAAAATCACTGCCATTATAAAGCTTGGAAAAGCCAGGGCTTCTGATTGTGTTCGTCTGAAAGAAGAAACTCATATACACTTAGGATGGCTCAAGGGTGAGTAAATCATGGGATCATTTTCATCGTTTTTTTTGGTGAACTATCCCTTAAAATATCCAAAAGTGTCCAAATAGCTTTTAGGGCCACTGAAAGAAATGTACCCTGTTTGTTCTTGTTAGAAATTTCCTGTACCTTGCCTTACAAGGAAACATTTGTTAGAAAGGTTTTCTTATTTTTCCAAAATCCCTTTTGCAGCACGTTCAAGTGACGAGTCACATTTTAAGCACGCCATAGTACATTTTTGATGCATCAACAAGATGTTTTTTGATAGTAATATGCTTGGATTGTTATAAAAAGCTGATTTTCAAAAAAATCTGACATGAAATTGAGTTAAAATCAGAGATTGTGGACTGTAGAAATGGATAAGGAAATGAATAAGCTTGCCAAAGAAGCAACTAGTGTTTCTTTTATGCATTTCGCATGAAATCTGATTCACAAATATGCCATTCTTTCCCATCGGACCTGCTTAAGTTGCTTGTCCATGTCTAGGTGGACGCGAGCAGTGTCAGTCCAGGAACGGCAGCCAAGAGCCGGGCCATAAAGTGGGCTTTCACAGGGAATGACTAAATATGAGACACGTCGTTTAGGGCCAAGATCCAGCAGTCATGGGTTCATTCATCACTGTGTCCCGAACCGGCACCGAAAAACCGAGGGCAGAGGGTGGACGGAGTCCAAATCGCACAATAGTGAGAATAGAGAGATGGAGAGAGGGGAGAAGAAGATATGGGTTGGGGGGTGGGTTGTGCGTGATCAGCAGCCTTTGAGGACAGGAAGTGAACTGATCTGCCTCCTTTCCATGGAGATTTGAGCTTTAATGAATAGAGCTGCTGAGCAAGTACTGATCCTGAATCAGGTTTCCAAGCAAACTCAGACACAAAGTCATGATCCCTGTGAAATGTATGTCTTTAATGCGCATTTACGTTCTTGGCAACGACTTTAGCAGACAGGAATGCCGTACGGATGCAGTTAACTAGAAAAGCCTGGCAAATATCCATCAGTCGCCTCTTTTGGATGTTGCGTTCAGTGTTGCGTTCAGGTTTACATATCAATTTGAGCGTGTTTGGCCGTTTGAACGCGATGAGTGTATGTTGTTTATATCATGGGGAAACTCGACTCTTTCTTGAACTTGCTGAACTCTGAATATGGTAGTTGAAGGTTTAGCGACGTCCTTGAATCACTCGGCCCACCAAGACAGAACGAGTGCTCGTATTCAAATGCTGAATGTGCAGTCTAGAGCATGAGGAAGCAGTTTTTCATCAAAAGAAATGAAGGGAAGTCTTGTTTCATTGATGCTGCTGTTACTGACGTGGCAGGATCGCAATGAGTGGAGTCGTTATCCAGAATTAGCTTTTTCTGCCTGTTTCTGAATAAAAAATTGTTTACTAAATTTCCAATTGTTTACTAATTTTTATGAAATATTTGCATGTGCAGTTGTTAGATGTAGTTTTTAGATTTAAACATTAGATTAATGAATTTATAGAATAAATTATTGATTAACAACAATATATTCAGTACTTGAATAGACTTCATTGATGAATGTCTACTATTTTTGTAGATAATCAGGTTATTTGTAATTGATTTATTGGAGAAATGATCAGTAAATCAATTGATTAAAAGTCAGCGTTTATTAAATGGTTTATAATTTATTAATCCGTGAGGTTTTCCTTCAATCAGGTCATTTTTGATAATTAAAAATGCAAATATTTTAATTACTTTTAGGATCCTTATTTGTTTAACCGATTACCAATTGAAGAGTTCGTTTGCAAAAATGTATAACTCTGTTTTTAACAATTTTCAAAAATCATGTTTTTTCATTGTGCATTCCAGTTAATCTCAATCAAACTGCAGTTAGATTATTTTGATTAAGTTAAAGTAACTAAAATAGAGGTAGCTAACACAATAAAACACAAAAACATTCTAACATAATATGAAAACATGATTTTTGAAAAAACAAAACAATTATCTGTTTTTGCAGATAAACTCTTCAATTGATCAATTTGATTGTTTTTTTTTTATTTCAATCAATTAATCAAATTACTTTTGAGAAATGTATGTATTCAGTTGGTTATCAATTATTTTTATCAATTTAAAATGTTAAGCAATAAATCCAGTTAAAGTTAATCTGCTTATTTCTGTTAATCAAATTGCTTTTGATAATTGTCTAAGTCAGTTCAAAGTTTGTGTTATAATCTCTTGAACTGTAAAGTATTTCTTTTAATCTGATTATTTTAGAGAATTCTTCAATTTATTAATCTAGTTAAATTACTGAATTATTTCTATAACTTTTTTTTTTTTAAATCTAATCAAATATTATAAATTATGACTTAATGTTTTTTTTTGTTGTTTTTTTTTCGTTTTTTTTTGGTCAAAGAAGTTATCAAACTATTGGATTAAGTTGAAGTAATTACAAATTCTGCAGTTTATTTAAAATTATTTTAAATAATTAATCTGCTTGTTTCAGTTGATCATTTGATACTGTTTATAATTTTTCTGTTAATTACAATACTTTTGATAATTGTTTTATGGCTGTCACTAAACGTTATTTTCATAATCGAGTATTCTAATCTGTTGATTATTCTCATGATTAATCGAGTGATCAGATCATTATAATTAATCTTTTTAGATGTTCTAAAAATTAGAGCTGCAAAACGCTTATTCGCGATTAATCGATTCAAAATAAAAGTTTGTTTACATACTATATGTGTGTGCTGTGTATATTTATGTATATATAAATACACACACATACAGGTGTATATATTAAGGAAAAAATGTTAATTTATATGCAAAATATTTACATTTAAGTATAATATAAATTATGTACAAGTGTTTACATACAATACATATATATTTTTTTTTAAATATGTACACATGTATATTTATATATACATAATAAATATACACAGTGCGCACACACACATATATTAGTATGTAAACATAAACTTTTATTTTGAATCGATTAATCGCGACTAATCATTTTGCAGCTCTAATAAAAATAGACCTAATCTAACAATAGCCTTTAAAATGACTTAAAATACATACATAATAGCATTGATGTAACAATAATTAGGCTAGTTTTAAAAAAAAATATATCAAAAGCAAGTAATTATATGGTTTTATTGAACAAAACTGTTAAAATACAATGTTTTATGAACAGCAGAGCTAATGTACATTATACATTATAACAAATGACTGCAGAGCGCGCCAACAGCCTGGCGATTGTTTTACAGTTTACTGCGCGATTTAATCCTTGTTTAATGTCCACTTGGTCCTTAATATTTGGCTATTTCTTTACGACAGAAATGCTACAGCCACTATAATTTTTTGATTATGTGGACATCAAATGGTGTAAATTTTGAGTGAGGGTTTAAACTTATTTTAAAATCGTGACACATGCACATTACCTAGATGCTTGAAAATAATTAAGCACATATATTAAACCTGCATTGCTTATATTTATTTAATTGAATCATGCCGTTTGTGAATTTACAATAGCATTATGGTTTATGATGATTTTAATGGTTTAATAGATCAGTGCAACCTTGGAAAATGCACTTCGCTAGATTCTCGTTCGTGGAAAGTACCGCTACTGGTATTTTGCCAGTTATTCAACGTAAAATGCAATCGAGTATTATTTAAAAGGAATCGTGACAGCCCTACATTCTTTTCGCTGTAGATTTATTTCTTCAATTGTTCAGTGTTGTTGCAGTCCCGCTGGCATGCGGTTTCTTAAGTTATTGCTTAATGAAAACTTTATAGGCCTGTATTGATCAGAGACTTCATTAAAATCTTTTTTGTTTAATGGTCTGTGGTGGTGTTGAATGCTTTCATCAGAAATGTTCCTGTGTAAAGTGCCGGACAAGGTTTCTTTGGTCTCCTGTAATTGCTCAGCATAAGCCTGTATGTGTGTGAATGTGTGTGTTACTTGTCCATGGAAAATATTTCATCTTCTGTGAGATCTTGGCTGTCCTCCCTATGACAGTATTGCCAAGACACTGGCCTATTTTTCCTTTCGGTAACCCGTGTCCTGAAAAAGTGTTTGAAATGCTGCTTTCGGTCATGTGCATGGAACGCAGACACTCTTCGAGTAAGAGTCCCAATGGAGAGAGAATAAAATGCCCCATCAAGTGTGTCTCCAAGTACTTAGCTGCAGTTTAAATTACAGCAGTATTTGATATCTGCAGTGGCCAGTGTGTGCAGCAAACAACATCATGCAGTATTCATACACTGATTTCTGTGACCTTTTTTTGACTTTTACAGTTTGTGTGTGATATTAATATGCAGTTCTGCTCATAATGCAGCATATGTAGACTTAAATGATTAGTTCATGCATTTCTTTCTTCAGTTGAACAGAAATTATAGTTTTTGAGGAAAACATTCCAGGATTTTTCTCCATATAATGGACTTCAGTGGGGATCAATGGGTTGAAGGTCCAAATTGCAGTTTCAATGCTGCTTCAAAAGGCTCTACATGATCCCAGCCAAGGAATAGGGGTCTTATCTAGCGAAACGATTGCTCATTTTTAAAAAAAATAAACCACAATTGCTTGTCTTGCACTAGCCCAGCTCCATGCTTTACGTACTCATGTTGGAAAGGTCATACATGACATAGGTGGATGTACTGACCCAGTGTTTACAAAGCAAACGTGCAAAGAAAGTCAAATGTCAGACTACACAGAAGAATAACTAACCATGCCAGACCTTTCCAACGTGATTACACAATGCGTCAAGTTGTGATTGCACATCGCATCAGATTTGTGACTGAAAACTACTGCGTGCGACTATGAAAAAATATTTAGGAGCACCAGTACGACTGACCCGATTAGCATATTTGTGTTTGCGCTGAGGGGAGCTTCAAAGGTTTCTACGTGTTTTTGCAGGATTGAGTAATGTATCACAGACATATCTCATGAATACTTTTATAAACAAAGTGTAGCGAGAGTGTAAATAAGAGATTGATTGTGCAGTGTAGAGAGCTTCATTGATTATAATGGAACTTTGAGAGATCGTGATGAACTAGGATGAGTGACAGTTTTTAATGATTTTTAAGGGAGTTTGTAAATGAGATACTGATTTAATACAACAGTTAAATAAACAAGAAGGTAATATTAAGAGATTTACTGTCTGACTATAACATGATTGCCTGATTTTGCTCTATTTCGTCGTCAAAAATAGTTTGACACGAGTCGCAACTTAACCGCTGCACATCTCCATTCAAACACAGCGGTGTTTTGTTTATGAATGAACGTGTTTTTAAACGCATCTAGTGAGTCAATGATTCAATTAGCTGTTCATAAAGACAGACACCTGCTTTATTCCTAAATGAATCAGCTGTTTGAACGAATCAAATGAATGAATGATTCAGTAATTAAATCAGTGACTTGCTGCCACTTAATGGCAGTTTTAGTTTCTTTTCAGTTATTTAAATCATTTAATTTTTTTTTTTTTTATTCAAAATTTTATTTTTAAAACATTCATCTCAACATGAATTTATAAATTTAATTGCACTTATGCCACCTCTGAGCCTCTTTTAATATGAAAATACACCTACAAGCCACTTTTGTGTTCTTCTGTGCCACCTCTGTAGTACAAATTAATTTTGTTAATACTGATTTCATTTGATTGGTAACCTTATTCTTATTCTACTTGTTCTTATTCTGTTGTTTTAATTAGAACTTTTAAAAAGCTTATATATATATATATATATATATATATATATATATATATATATATATATATATATATATATATATATATAATATATATATATATATATATATATATAATATTTTTTTTTTTTTTTTTTTTTTTTTAATTTGACATAAAAGATGACATACTTTTAGAAAAATGCCATTACAAAGGTAAAAACAAAATTCCCCTGTAATCATTTTAAGAAGTCAAATATCACCTTGTATTGGGAAGGCATGTTTTGATCAGGTGCTCCTGAAAGTTTGACTGTACTCCTAAGTGTTTTAAGTTGGGGGCACAAGTGCTCCTAAAAAGAAAAGTAAGCATAGAGCCCTGCTTATTCCTCGGCTGGGTTAGTGTAGAGCCCTTTAAAGCTGCATTGAAACCGCAATTTGGACCCTCAACCCACTGATCTCCATTTAAGGCCACTATATGGAAAAAAAATCCTGGAATGTTTTCCCTCAAAAAAACGATTTTTTTTCAACTGAGGAAAGAAAGACATGAATATTTTGGATGACATGGGGGTAAGTGAATTATAAGAAAATTCCAAATCTGGAAGTGAACTAATCCTTTAATGAATTACTGAAAAACAATGTTTTCTCAATTTTAGGATGATTGATAATTGTGTAGTTTGCTTGTTTAATGAAGTTTGTGGTTGTTTATCTATTTGCAGACATTGTGCTCAGCAGTGGTCCAGGTGTACGGGGCGGACAGGGGCTCGTCCTGGATCAAGAGGTGCTGTGGTGTGGCGTGTTTGGTGAAAGACAACCCTCAGAGGTCTTATTTTATTCGTGTCTTTGATATCAAGGTGAGCTCTCTGAGATCAAATAAACGGCAAAGATATCAGATCTGAGACCTAGCTGATTAAAATATCTTGTTTCTCATTTTTGCAGGATGGAAAAGCAAAGTTTGAGCAGGAGCTGTACAATAATTTCACGATCAATAGTTCGAGAGCCTACTTCATTACGTTTGCCGGAGATGTGAGTATTTTTTTTTGTTTGTTTTTATTATTTTTTTTTTTTTTTCCATTTAATGTTTTACATTGTTGACTATTAGCAAGAAAGCAAACAGACTAACCGGAGACGTTCTGTCAAAAAGTTTGTTTGGCTAGTCACTTTCTTGTCGTTCTTGTAAAACTGCTTTCAGCATTAGTGAGGATGTGATCTGGCTTTTTTGGTCATATGGTGTGTTTTGCGCTTTAGTCTTGTCAGATGGGCCTCAACTTTGCCAGTGAAGAGGAAGCCAAACGATTTCGGAGTGCACTCAACGAACTGCTCAACAGACGACAGAGGAAAACCGGTAAATGTGCTGGTTTTGATTTCATTTATTTCCTTTGAAGTAATGACAGTTCACCAAAAATTAAAATTATGGGAATATTCATTTATTCACCCATATGTAGTTCCAAATCCAATCCGTATGACTTTTTTTTTTTTTTTTTTTTTTTTTTTTTTTTTTTCTCAATTCAGTTTTATTTTTTGGTGAACTATCTCACTTCTGACTAACATACTTTACATTCAGTAGTAATCAAAAATGTGTCTAAAACCTATTTCTTTCTCTCAAATCTGTTTTTCATAATAGTTCACCCAAAAATGAGAATTGCAGTTATTTACTTGTCCTCATTACGAACCATAGTACATAATTTGACTTTCTTCTTTCTGTGCACAATTGTATATTGTTTAACTAAATTGATTCTGATAATATAGCAATAAATAAGCTTACAAACAAGAGGTTGACCGATTGATTGGTTATGCCTATTAATTGGCACTGATAGTTGATTACTGGAACTGTCAGTTTTTGGCAAAATCCATTTTTTTCCCGTGTTGCCGTAGAAGTATTGTTTTTGCAGATAATCGGTAGTTCCAGTAATCAACTGTTAGTTTCAACATTTACTGATCGATTTTTACATTTTAAAGTTGTATCTGTTAACATTAGTTAATGAACTATCAGACAGTATGGTCCAACCTAGCTATCAGTATCGGTAAAATCCACTGTCGGTCGACCTCTATCCACCTTGTTTTTCAATGCAGAAGTAAGCCGTTTTCTGCTAATATGTTAGATTTCTGGTTCATAAGCCGCTGTAGGGAAATAACAAGAATAATAATTAAGTGCAGTAAATGGTAAAACTGTTTGCAAACCATTGTGCTCAAAATTAAGATAACACATTAAAATAATATGGTAAGACACACCAGTTTGCAATATCAAGCAAGAAAATTAGCTGTTTTGTACAGCTAAAAAACAGCTGGAAGTGGATGAGACCGGAAGCCAGACACGTTAAATTTACGGATGGGAAAAATGGCTCTTATGGGAAAAATAATGTGGATAACACTCTAACAAGAAACAATACTTCTGCTGCAACCCGGAAAAGCTATCAGTATGGATTTGTCAGTAACCAATAGTTCCAGTAATCAACTATCAGTGCCAGTTAATCGGTAAAACTGATCAATCGGTCGACCTCTAGTGTGTAAATTTTAACATGTACTTGTAGATTGCATTTGTTAACATTAGTTAATAAACTAAAATGGATCAATGTATGATTAATATTTAATGGTAATATTTTTATTCCATTTTGAATGTGTGGTTCATTGCAGTTTTTATTTTTTTGTAATAAGTTCCATTTTATTTTTCATTCAGTATCTGTTTTAAAGGGATCATCGGATGCCCAATTTTCACAAGTTGATATGATTCTTTACGGTCTTACTTAAAAGTCTATAACATACTTTGTAATTTCTCAATGGTAGTGTAAAAAAACACCCTTTTTACCCTGTCAAAATCAGCTCTGCACACAGCAACCCGTTTTGTTGCATGTCTCTTTAAATGCTAATGAGCTCTGCTCACCCCACCCCTCTCTTCTGTGGGGTGACGAGCCGTACTGTTTACTTCAGCCGCATTTAACCGCGAAACTTGCTAACTAGCACATTATTAGGAAAGGCGATTTGCAAAGAATCATAAAAAACCCTTATACTCACTTCTTCTGTAGGTGAACCTGCATCACAAATGATTTTTGCGAACATAGACGCATTTAGGTAGATCGGGGGTGCGTTACTTTCACAAACAAACGTAATCCACTGCGTCTTCAACGGCTCAGATATCGTGAGTAAATGATGACTGCTATGTTCATTATTACATCCAACAACAGAGTACCTTAATCGCTTAGGAGACGTTTCTTGCCTACTCCTGCACTAGCTTTGAAACAATGACGGACTGTTTACAGCTCATTTGGGGCAGGTCTAAGGTAAGACGGTCGTGTCAATCAACTATCGTGGGAGGGGCCTGTGCAGAACGACGTAATACTGCCAAGAATCTGAGAAGGGCCTGATTTGAATTTAGATGAAGAAAAAAGAAAAATGCTGGATTTTATCTTTTTATTTATTTATTTATTTTTTTATCACTATCGGTCGACTTCTATAACACACTCTTACAAGGAACAATACTTCTGCAGCAACCCAGAAAAACTATCAGTATGGATTTTTGCAGATCATCAGTAGTTCCAGCAATATATCCGAATAATCTTCATAACTGTTTAAACAGTTTACCTCTAGTGTGTCAATTTCGGCATTTACTAATTTTTAAATTTTAATGTTGCATCTGTTTGCATTAGTTAATGAACTTAAATTGATCAATGTATAATTAAGTTTTAATATGAATATTTTTATTCTATTTTGAATGGTACTGTTTGTTTTTTTTTTTCCAGAACGAAGTTCAGCACTGTTTTATTTTTCATTCAGTGTTCATTTCAAAAACTTTCGGTTGATTAATGGGTTATCGGCCAGTAAATTTCAACCTAGGTATCAGTAAAATCCACTATCGGTCGACCTCTAGCCACATTATCTTTTTAATGCGAAAGTAAGCTGTTTTCTGGTAATGTGTTAGACTTCCGTCCATAAGCCGCCGTAGCGAAATAACGAGAAGAATAACGAAGTGCGGTAAATTGTTAAAAAAAAATAAATATGAATATCCAGCTACACTTTACGACTCTTTTAAGTATAATGAAAGCAGGGCTGTCACTAATGATTATTTTGCTAATCGAGTAATTAGTCGATTATTCTGACGATTAATCGAGTGATCGGGTCATTTTTGTGGTAATAAAAATAGACCTAAGCAATCAATAGACTCTAAAATGACTTAAACTATATGTATATATGTATGTGTGTGTATATATATATATATATATATATATATATATATATATATATATATATATATATATATATATGGCAATGAGGCGATAGTAACAGGTTCAAATAAAATAACGAAAGCGATATGGTTTTATTGAACAAAAAAAATTACGTAATGTAATAAAACAATATAATCATAACTTATGTACAGTATGTATTATATCAAAAACCTGCAGAAGGCGCCAACGGCCTGACGATTGTTTTTACACTTTACAGCGCAATCCAATCCTTGTTTAATATTGACTAAACATTTAATTGAAATGTCCACTTAATATTTAATATTTAGGGACTTCTTTATGGTAGAAATGCTGTAGCTACTGTAATTTCTTAAACATTAAGCATTAAATTAGGCTTTAAAAAGACCAGAAAAAAGTGGCTTGTATGACTTGTTTGTTTTTTTTTTTTGTTTTTTTTTTTAAATCATTTAATAGTTTCGTGTGATTAGTTAAAATCCATGCAGTCCAGCTCCCATTGGCTTGGTCATAAGAATAGTGAATGATGTTTCATCTGTGATTCGAAGCTGTGACGTTACAGTCCATGAACTGATTCAGTTTTTGGATTCAACTGAACTGACTCAGTGAACGAAGACCTAAATTTGAGTCTGTTTGCAACACAAATGGTATGGTAATGCTTTAGAATAATTAAAATAAAACTCAAAGCTTATGTGGAACATTATTATCATAATTTAGGTTTGAGTTTGTAATGACTTTTGAAGAGTTTGTCATTTTTGGGTGAACATGTCCTTCAACACGCATTTATTAAGCTCACATTTTCTTGTTAACCTGTTATTTCCTGTTGCCGGCTGCTCGTTTGCAGTTGTGTTAATCTCTCCCCATCTTTCCTCCTGTCGCTCTCAGTCTGTAGTTGTAATCTGTCGTAGTGTAGCAAGTGTGCTGGTTTTCTCTCCATAGGGTGTGTCGTAAAACCTTCACAGTGGGCCTTCTCTCCTCATGTCCCTCTTGTAAACGCAGCAGTCTCTCTCCTCACTTCCTGGCTGGGTTCCAGTACTTCCTGCTCTGTTTTGCATGCTAGGCTTTGAAGTTTAGGCTTCTCTCTGCACTAACTGACTTTTAAAGAGGCCCTGGTGTCTTATACGCCTCCTGTGTCTGCTTTGCCTGCCCTCTCTTTGCATTTAATGTGGTTGAATTCCGAACAAACATGTTGGATCACTTCTTGTGCAGTTTGATTACATTTACGTACAGTGAATCGTTTTGTTATCTTGCTGTTATTAAAGGTGGAGTGTTAAACTTGTTGCTATTAGTGGCATCAAATGGAATTTAAAATAGATTAAAATTGTATAGATTTTAACCTTGTTATTGGGAAATATTTTTTTTTTTTTTAAAGAAATGTATAAGTTTTTGTCAGCAAGAAAGCATTAAAATGATCAAAAGTACAGTAAAAACGTATATAAAGTACTTAAAATTGTTGCTTCAAATAAATGCTGTTCTTTTGAGTTTTTTTCATTCATCAGAGAAAATTCAGCATCAATTTTTGATCAAATAAATGCAGACTTGATGCCTTGACTTCTTTGAAAATTAATATGTATAATAAAATAGTTATTTTTATTTTTAAAAATATTTTATATTCAACTAAAAAAATAATAAACTAAGTAATAAATAATAAATGTATTACTTGACTGATTGTTAGTAAATAAATAGTAATTATATAACACATCTTAAATATTAAATGTATAAAATATAATCAACAATATATAAAAAATAATTTGTATTTTGTTTTTTGTTTTTTTTAATATTTTATATTTAATATACATATATGTAAAATACAAAAATAATAAACTAAGTGTATAATAAATTAATATTAATTATGTAAAAGATATAATGTAATAAACTATATATATATATATATATATATATATATATATATATATATATATATATATATAATATACACACAAATATAATAATAAACGTGTATAGTCTCATAACAATAGAGTCAACAATATAATTTTATATTTATTTATATTTTATTGTATTATGTATAATAATATTTTGGTTTGTGTGTATAAATAATAAATAAAATGTAAAAATATATAAATTATACATTTATAAATAATATAATAGTAAAAATAATCAGAAATAAGTTTTTTTGTTTTATTTTTAAAAATATATCATATTTAGTATATATATTGTATTTATAATATTAAAATGTATAAAATACAAATATAATAATAAACATAATTAAAACGCTCTCTCTCTCTCTCTCTCTCTCTCTCTATATATATATATATATATATATATATATATATATATATATATATATATATATATATATATATATATATATATATAAATAAATAAAATATGTATTTTTATTGAATTATGTATAATAGTATTGTTTTTTGTTTTATTATTTTGAATATATATATATATATATATATACTAAATATTTGTGTATGAGAGCTTTTAAAAATATGAATTTGCTAAGGAACTGTCATTGAGATGAAAAGGAGTAAATAAAGTATTTTAACATTTTCACAGTAGCAAAATAGAATAACACTTCACCTTTAAGATCAAGGTTATAAGAATATTATCAGTTTGCATAAGAACGAAACACAAATGTTGGTGCTAAAAATATAGTAAAAAAAAAAAAAAATGGTAAAGTAAACCGCAAATAAAAGCATTAATTTGTGGATGTTGTTGTCTTGAGAAAGGGCGCAGAGCTCAGGGCACCTCTTTTTACCATCTTCTTCCCTAACCTTTCCAAAACTAACGTAATTTAACCGTTCCCTGTCCTTTGGGTGACCTACCGGCTCTTTTCCTCTCTGTTACTGACCTCACTAGTCTTAATTCGGCCTCCACATTTTAACAATGTTAATTTTGTTTTTGCAGAGAAAAGGCGTGACCCACCAAATGGTATGTGTCCTGGTACTTACATTCACTCATGAATTTAAAGTGCTAATCAGTTTGTGTTTGTTGTTGGTTTTTTTTTTTTTTTCTAAATTCCCTTCTTGATAGAATGCACACATGCTCATAATGTGTCCTCCACAGAAATCAAAACCTTTTCTTGTGTCGTCAGGCATGAGCGTGATTCACACAAACACACATCCGCATTGTACATGACCTACATGAGAGTAGCGTTCAACCCCTGACTGGAAGCCTGAGGTCAGTCTGTGCACTGGGAGCCATATGTATGCCACATGGATCATTCCATGCCACTGCACTGCTGCGGCTCTCTCCCATTCGGTTACATCAAAGAAACCACGTTTCCACACTTACTTTAAAGAGTTTCTCATGGACGTTAATCAGGGTTACACCGCTGGTTTGACATCCCTTAGAATCTCTAGTTGCTAAATTGTCTTGTTTGTTTCATCTCGGTAGCCTGCAACAGGATATGTGTGCCACTGCATGCAGACATCTTATTTTATTTTATTTTATTTTATTTTATTTTATAAAATGAAATGCTTATTTTGTTTGTTTGTTTATTTATTTATTTATTTTTCCAAAGTATTTCCTATTGAAGATGTAATTTGAGGCAGGGTGTATTCGAGGGCTCATCAATTATTTGTTTATTTTATTCATTATTTTATTATTAATAAATAACTGTTATTTTTATTAATATACTGTTATATTTTAAATATAATTTTTTATTATTATTATTATTATTATTATATTACTTTTAGGCTCATCATATGTATAATATAGTTTGTTATTATTATGTTACTGTTATTTTATTAATATTATTAATGTTTATTTTATATCCACATAACCCACATTATATTACAGTTATAATTATTAATATTATTAACACTGTTTTATTATTAAATAACTGTCATTTTTATTAATGTACTTTTATTTTCTTATATTATTTTTATATTATATTACTTTATTGGCTCATCAAATATCATTTTTTAAAATAATATTATAATTCATTAATAATAATGTTTTTTTTTTTTGAGGGCTCATCAGTTATTATTTGTTTATATGCAAATATAATTATTATTTATGTGCTGTTATTTTTATATTATTATTATTATTATTATTAATATATTACTGTTATTTTTGAGGGCTCATTAATATTTGTTTATGCATATATAATATTTATTATTTATATACTGTTATTTATATTATAAAAGTGTATTATTATTATTATTATTATTATTATTATTATTATCATTATTACTACTACTGCTGCTACTACTGTTGTTGTTATTGGATGGCTCATGAAATATTATTTGTGTATGTTATTATAGTATTATGTTTATTCATATTTATTATTATTATTATTATTATATTCCTGTTATTTTTTTATTGTATGTTATTTTACAAACCACTGAACCAGGCTGATTTACTATTACTAGTCAAATGCTTGTTTTCTAATTATATTTTTTATAATGTAATAAATGTTTTTAATTATGTAGTGATTTTATAATTATTAGATTTAAATACATATTTTTTTATATTCATGTTTTTATTGTAGTAATAATAATAATAATAATAATAATAATTGTAAATATTTTTTTATATATATTTTATTTATTTTATTTAAAATAATTTAATAATTTAATTAAAAATACACAAAATAAATAATTAAAATTGTGTACACTCATGCACCATCAAATATTTGGTTCATTTTCCTAAAAGAGAAAGACTGTATATTTAACAAGTTACTATAATTTTGATTTCCTGTGGTAATTACATGTGAACTGTAATAATCCTGACCACTCCCCACACCTACCATTGGCTGACCACACAGATAGTCCCGCCCCCAAACTCACATTATTAGTTCAGCCAGAGTTTCTGACACATCAGGAGCTACAAACAAACAAACCAATGTTATGACAGCACCACAGTATTTACACTTTCCAAGGAATTCAGCCCTATTTTTTTTTAAAGCATTACCAGCCAGTCAGAATCATTTCCAGTCTGAAGTGTTATTATCTGTGACGTTAAGTCAACATATTTGTCCTAGATTTGTTACGGCAGCTCTGGAGGCCAGTTCCTTTTTTTTCCCTCAGTACAATCTGTTCACGTTTCAAAACCACATTCATAATTTACAGCAATTGTTCCAAGCATAATGTGCCCCTGCTTGACAACACTATGAAGAATGAAGCTGTTCAAATCAGATTTATGCGACACGTCGTAGCTTTCTCAGTATTAGTGTTGTATAAGGTGTCCACCTGCAGAAAGAAAAGCAAACGTAATCTTTCTCCAGCACATTTCCTTCCCCTCCACTTCCTCATTGTGTCACTAGACTGGTAGTTGATATCTATCTGAGCATGCTTAGTAATAGTCGCTTTATCTCTGATATAAAGGTGTTTTCAGTTAGCGTCAATGAGTAAAGAAGCTAATCAGTGAAACACAAAGCCAAAAACACACTTGTGTTTGTGCTTTTATAAAAAGCGTGTGGGGTTGCCTGCAGTTGAAGAGTTGTAATGCTTACATCAAATTTCAGAGATTAAACTGGATTAGCGGTTCCTTACGTAATATTCCGCATTTGTAATTTTTCAGGATTTGGCTAGCATGAGTGGGATTGGTTTGGTGGACGGCCAGAGACTCACAATTGGTTTAAAGAGCGTCTCTGGAGGCTGCTTAGCTTGCTAGCTCCTCGCTACGCTGAAATTAGCTAGCTACCGTAGCTTCACGCCTTAATGCTGGGCCGCAAGTGAGATGATGTTCTGCACAACCTTCTTGTCGGCCCCATCCGAGGAGTTTTTAGAGAGCGTTTCGAGGCCAGATGGTAGATTGGTGCCCTTGCAGTGTGTGGTGTTGTCAGGGGATGAACTGGACGCATCTTTACCTCAGCCTTGTTTTAATGCGCTGCTGAAACTCAGCGGTGACAGAGCCTCCATCTCTACGGAGGACGTCCTCTCGGGAGGTGCTCTGGGTCACGGTGGAGGTCACGGGAAGCTCATGGCTCTCACCCAAGGTAGGGGTTTAGCAGGTCTGCTGTGACTCCTCACAGTTGTAGTGAAGAGGTGAGCGTGTGACCCAAAACTGGGACGTGGATGTGAGTAGAGAATCTCTTGGGGTTTTCAGAAGGAGTGATGTTGAAGTTTTTAAGGAGTTTGTAGTGTGAAGGTCTTTAGTTTTCGGTTGGCATTAAGTCGTGTCAAGGCTCTTAGTTATTTGGCAGTTATTTGTGACCCTGGACCCACAAATCATCTCCAGTCATAAGTGTAAATGTTTTTTTTGTGTTTTTTTTTTTTTTAATTGAGATGAAGCTGAATAAATAAGCTTTCCATTGATGTATGGTTTGGTCGGATAGGACAATACTTTGTCGAGATACAGGTATTTGAAAATCTGGAATCTGACGGTGGAAAAAAATCAAAATATTAAGAAAATCGCCTTTAAAGTTGTCCAAATGAGTTCTTAGCAATGCATTTTACTAATCAAAAATTAAGTTTTGATATTTACAGTTGGAAATTTACAAAATATCTTCATGGAACATGATCTTTACTTAACATCCTAATGATTTTGGCATGAAAGGAAAACCGATCACTTTGACCCATACAATGTATTGTTGCCTATTGCTACAAATATACCCGTGCTACCGGTTTTGTGGTCCAGGGTCACATTTCATTTTGTTTTATTTATTAGAATTGTTAGACTACATAAACAAAAATTTGTATTACTACTGCTCGGTGTTAGACATGATGTGGTCTCTAGTCTTTTGAGATACCGTTGGACATTTTTGAAGGGGAAGCTGTTTTAAATGTTTTTTTTTGTTGTTGTTGTTGTTTGTTTTTTTAAACAGTAATTTGGGGCAATATTCCTCCATTTGGTACAATTTATTATTAGGCCTGTCGCGATTATTAAATAACCGTCTGATTGCGGTTATTTCATCTAATCGCGGTCAATTCAGACAACTATATTTTGGTCTTATTTTTAGCATAAAGCATTTGGATTTACTTCGGTTTTTTATGGTTTCTACCAAGATCCGGCAACACGAGCGAGTCAAGGCTCCTGTTGCTCTTTTACTGCTTTACCTGTGATTCACCAATGGATTCACCACACATACTACAGAAGAGAAACACATCTATGCACGTTAAAAACCTCATTAACAACTAGCTGTTCAGTTCGCTTTCGCACACACTGTATTAAAGCCAGATTCTGACCTGAGATTTTTCCCCCTTCTCCCAAAACAAGCTTATTCTACTATTTCAGCTATTACAATAGTTCCGTTTTGTACGTAATGGCAAAGTGATATTTCGTTTCATTTTTTTTATTAAGTTAATTTAGAAAAACGTTTGGAGCATGTTTTGTTCGTTAAATATTCGTTTTTGTTTTAAAAGTAATGAACAGAAGACTGTTCTGTTTGATCAGTTTGCCCTCTCAAATCATCACGATTAGCCTAAAATAAAAAAAAATCTATAGATGTAAAACAGTTCAAGTATATAACAGTATTAGTTTAAACGTTAAACCTAGATAAATGTGCGCTATTAGGTGCATATCCAATCGTTTGTGCGGAGAGTGGAAGCTGAAGCGCGCTTTGACATGGAGGCGCCAGTGCGAACATGTTTTTTCTTTCAGTGGAAACAATAAAAAAAAACAATTCTCACAAAGGTAAGAGTAATACATCATTCGGAACTGTAAAGGTTCTACTTTTATTTGTGTGCACTCACAATATTAACAAAACAGTGCTTTTATAAAATAAAACTTTCTGCCGTCTCGTTCTTGAACAGGGGTGCATTTCCCGTACAACGACGTAACTCGCTGATTAACCTCCATAGTACGATGCATTGATGTGGAAACGAACTAGCTAGTCACGACTGTTTCCCGAACGTCGCATCTCCGTCCTTTGAACCACATTAGTTCAACAATGTAGGGCCGTTGTTAATGACGTCACCAAGTAATAATTTACGCTATTTAACTTATTAGAGCTCTAAAATACAGCTATGTTAAACATGGCACCTGATGACTAATTTACTATTTTTGTTCCATGTTATTTCACATTATTTGATGTTTCATTCATGGCGGTTTCCCACTTACATCATACTCCGGGGTTCCCATAGGCATTTATGCGCATGCGCATTATTCAAAAACGTCGCTTGCAGAGGAAGCTTAAAAATACATATATTAAAATGCATTTATATTTAGATCGAGTGAAAGATATAGATTGTACTGCATGTAAGCTTGCTTACTGTGCCCAAGAGCATAATTTATTGAGCCTATATGTCATACTAACAAGGATCTATGCTTCTAACCACAGGTCGAGAACTGTAGTTCCAACCACGTAAGTTTGTGACGCTGTTTGCAAATGTTCGTTTGAACTGATTTCGGGAAACACTGAATCGTTGAACTATGTTGGTAACGACGGAACTTGCGACCATAGTCGGCTTAGCACCCCAGGAGCGCTCCTCGCACCCCAGGAGCGCTTCACAAAAATGAACCGAAACTCAGCGAATACATGACTCACAGCCATGATAAATATACATAATATATATAAATAGAAAGCTGTAAATTATTGCTTAATGATATAAATCAAAAACAAAAACTCTTTCATTATGTAATCCACAAAGATGCATTTCTTTCTAAAGGCGCATCCAAAGAGGAGATTGGAATTAGGATCTTTGCAACATTGACTCAGAATACACTAGTTTATTAATAAATAATTCAAATATCCCCTTACTATTTCCCCCCGATACATTCAGTTGTAATTAATTTTGCCGGTGCTTTGTGGCAAGTCTCAGCCTATTGTGTGCGCTTGAACACGGATATCTTCGAGCTGTGCTGGCCCGAAGCCCGGCTCTGCTTCTGTAAATGCGGTTGTCAGTCACTAATGTTACCTGTATTTTTCGGAAGGGAATGCGGTTGTCACTCCCGTATTTTACTGAATTATGTGTGTACAGAACGCTTTTAAAGAGTAAAAGGTGAACTGACAACTGAATTTAGTTGCAGTGTGTATGTGGCCAGAACGGTCGCAGAGAGGACAGAATAGACGGAATAGTAAAAAAAAAATTACTGTACGGGAACAGCAAATTCATTGTTCATGATTCTCGAAATATAAGAAGAAAAATCTAAATATTGGTGTGGGGGTTTATATTAATGTGTTTCTGAAGGTAACTCTGGTTTTCAGAAATGTTTCAATGTTATTTTGCCCCAATCACAATCCTTTTTAACAATTTATTGAACAAAGTGCATTAAAAATGTATGTCAAAGCCATAAAACAGACAATAAATCGCCATAATCGTCAGTGCCCTAAACCAGACAATTAATTGACATAATCGCAATTATTTCTTAGACAATTAATCGTCAGCCAAATTTCATAATCGTGACAGCCCTATTTATTATTATTGTTGTTGTTGTTGTTGTTATTATTATTATTATTATTATTATTATTATTATTATTATTATTATTATTATTATTATTATTATTATTATTATATTGTTAAATAATAATGCTTAAACATTTTGTTTATACATTTTGATAAATGAACAGAATTATTATTATTATTATTATTATTTAGTAAATAATGTTTAAACATTTTTATACATTTTTAACAAATTATTATTATTATTATTATTATTATTATTATTAGTAGTAGTAGTAAATAATGTTTAAACATTTTTATACATTTTATTATTATTATTATTATTATTATTATTATTATTATTATTTAAGTTGTTTAAACATTTAATTTATACATTTTTGATAAATAAACAGAATTATTATGGTTATTATTATTATTATTATTATTAAATAATGATAATCATAATAATTTTTAAACATTTTATTTTATCATTATTTTTTATAAATAACTGTTTTTTGTTATCATTAAGTAATGTTTAAACATTTTTATTTATACATTTTGATAAATGAACAGAATTATTTTTGTTATTGCTATTATTATTATTATTATTATTATTATTATATTGTTAAATAATAATGTTTAAAATTTTGTTTATACATTTTGATAAATGAACAGAATTATTATTATTATTATTATTATTATTTAGTAAATAATGTTTAAACATTTTTATACATTTTTAACAAATTATTATTATTATTATTAGTAGTAGTAGTAGTAGTAGTAGTAAATGTTTAAACATTTTTATATATTTTATTATTATTATTATTATTATTATTATTATTATTATTATTATTATTATTATTATTATTATTTAAGTTGTTTAAACATTTAATTGATACATTTTTGATAAATAGAATTATTATGGTTATTAT
Organism: Cirrhinus mrigala; assembly: GCA_036247105.1. Classification (NCBI taxonomy): domain Eukaryota; kingdom Metazoa; phylum Chordata; class Actinopteri; order Cypriniformes; family Cyprinidae; genus Cirrhinus; species Cirrhinus mrigala. The sequence continues at coordinate 10,277,766 of CM070031.1, forward strand.
TATTATTATTATTATTATTATTATTATTAAATAATAATAATAATTTTTAAACATTTTATTTTATCATTATTTTTTATAAATAACTGTTTTTTGTTATCATTAAGTAATGTTTAAACATTTTTATTTATACATTTTGATAAATGAACATTATTATTATTAATAATAATGAGAATAAGAATAATGTTTAATTTTTGATAAAATATTAATAATAATAATAATAATAATAATAATAATAATGTTGGAACATTTTATTTTATTTTTATAAATTAGCAATACTTGTTGTTGTTATTTAATAATAATAATGTTTAAACAATTTATCTATTTATATATTTAATTTTTATTCATAAGAAGATTATGAAAAACCTAAATAATGACAAACTATAATTATTTTTTTGCATTTTACTTATACATTTTGATAAATGAACATTATTTATTTAATTATAACTTTAAGCATTTGTTTTTAATATATAAGCATTTTAATGGTGCATTTTATGATGCATATGATCATTTTTGATACATGAACAGAACTATTATTATTATTATTATTATTATTGTTATTATTATTATTATTATGGCATTGCAAAAATGGCTAAATAAATAAATAAAAAATAATAATAAATAAGTATGTATGCCATTATACTTTTATTATAATCATTATTTATTTGAATTATTATTATTGTTGTTGTTGTTATTTATGTTTAATAATAATATTTTATATTTCTGAATTTTATTTGTACATTTTTATACCTAGTTATTTAATTATTCATTTACTTATGTATTATTTAACAATAACTATATTTATGCACTTACACATTTGGATACATAAACATCATTTTTATCATTTTATCATTAATAATATTGTTCATGCCATTGTAAAAAAAAAAAAAAAAATTCCTAAAATACAAAATTGTGAGCAAATGGCTCTTAGGTAAAAAGCGATTAAATAATGTAACCAAATTACGTTACTTTTCCTTTCTGCACACAGCAATTTAAAGGTGTTATGATGATAAATTTATTATTATTATTTATTAGTAATTATTTTTGACCTGTAGATTCAGACAGCCTCATACAGAAGTCATTCATGACTCTGTGTTCCAGATTGAACTCTCAGCCTGTCTAGAAGGCGACTGCTAAGTAATGCTTGTGGTTTTGGGGAAAGTTAGACACAAAGCCTGTTGTTCCAGCAGCGTTCCTTTCTATGAAAGCTGCTCTTCATCACCCACATTTTTGCTATGATGAGAATCATTATGACATGGTATATGTCATGTTCAGTTTCGCTTGTGGCCGTTTTGGTCAATGCTACATTTGCGTAATGTGGTCACGTTTATTTGAATGAAACAAATCTCATGCAATGTAGTTGAAATGAAGATCTTTTTCCCCTCATTTTACTACTGATGCCGAATAATTTAAACAGATTTATTCTTGTTTTTGTTTTTTTTCATACAAAATATGAGTAGTATTATTACTACTACTATTATTATAATATTTGTTGTTCTTACCACACCAGCATCATCTGGACTTTAAATACATGAACTTCCAGGAATGTGTGTGATTCATTCATTGTGCCGCCCCCTCTTTGCTTACGCTGGACAGAATCAGCTGTTGTTGGCAACACAAACTCTCCGAGCTCTCGGCCCGAGACGACTTCTGTCACTCTCTCAGGGAAATGTGTGCAACAGGTTGGAGATTCTCACGCAGCAGCTAATAAATTTTGTCATGTGCCCAGGACCCACTCTCCCGATGGCGACGGTGGACATCAAGAACCCCGAGATCAACAACAAACTCAATGTGACCCACATGAATAACATGGTGCACAGTGGCCTTAACAAGAAGGAAAAGAAGGTCAAGGGCAAGAGGAAGAAGTTGACTAAAGCTGACATCGGGACACCAAGCAACTTCCAGTGAGTTTTTAAGTATAGCAGTTTCAGTACTTCCTGTGTTGGCAGGAAGTGACATCAGTAATGCATAATTAAATGCTGTCAAATTTTCTGTATGCTCAAAAACAATTACGGCAGCTTATAGTATTTGTAGTGCTTTTATGTTTCTATTCTATGCTTTTAACACTTTTTCCATTAAAAATGCCAAAACGTAAAACTTAAAATAAAAAAAAGAAGAGAATTTTCTTTTTATTTATCTTTTTTTTTTGTTTTGTTTTTTTTCCCCCCCAACCTTATTACAGTTGTGGTGTTCCCAGTAAAAAATGACTGCTTAAAAATTTCTTACGCAATGTTATTAACAAATATAGAATTCAATCTTTTTATCAACTTATCTTTAAAAAATGTTTTTTTTTTTTTTTTTTTAGATTTAACTTATTTTTAAAAGAAATTTTGTCTGTTTTTTTTATAACCTTGATGCTGTTTTTAGTTTCCATAAACAGTATACACTTAAAAAAATTTAAGCCTAAAGTGTGAAAATCCTCATTAACTTGTCTTTAATTTAATTATTAATTTAAATTATTATTAACTTCAAAATTATTTACATGCTTGTTTGTTTAATGTGCTATATTCGTTTCTATGAAACTCATACTTTTAAAGAAATCTAAAATTAAAGTTTAAAAATCCCCATTAAATTACACTTGAAAATGTTTTTTTAATTTTTTTTTTTTTTTAGCCTTAATATGTGTTTATTTATATTATTATTTTAATGCTTTACTTTTAAAGAAATGTAAAATTAAAGTTTAAAAATTCCCATTAAATTACACTTGAAAAGGTTTTTTAAAAAAATATTTTGACCTTTTAGGTTTTTATTTCTTTATATTATTTGAAATTTCTACTTTTGAAGGAATGTTAGATTGAAGTTAGAAAATCCAAATTAATTTAAACTTAAATGTTATTAAATAATAATAAAAAGTTTACTTAATTCTTTGAAGAAATTTATTTATTTTAGCCTCAATTTAATTTTGCATAAGTATAATTTTATTTATTTTATTTATTCTGTGGAAAATCCACATTAACTTAAACTTAAATTTTAACTTGTTTACTTAATTGACTAAAGAAATTTTATTTCTGTATTTATTTATTTTAGCCTTCAATTTTTTGCATTATTATTATTATTATAATAATAATAATAATAATTATTATTATTATTATTATTATTATTATTATTACTTATTTAGTCTGTGGAAAATCCACATTAACTTAAATTTGAAAATGGTAATACATTTTAAAAATGTTTACTGAATTGTTTTAAGAAGTGTATTTCTGTATTTATTTATTTTAACCTTATTTTTTATTTTTATTTTTATTTTTTTATAATAATAGTAGTAGTAGTAGTAGTAGTAGTAGTTTATTTTTTTATTCTGTGGAAAATCCACATTAACTTGGAAATGTTATTACATTTATGTTAATGTTATATTTAGTTGTTGTTGTTGTTGTTATTATTATTATTATTATTAGTAGTAGTAGTATTACTAGTAGTAGTCGTAGTAGTATTTTATTAATTATGTGGGAAATCCACAAAAATCTTAAATCTGTAAATGTTATTAACTTGAAGTTATAATTTATTATTATTATTATTATTATTTATTCTGTGGAAAGTCCATAGTAACTTAAACTTGAAAATGATATTAAATAAAAAAAATTGCTTAATTGTTTTAAGAAATTTATTTATTTGTGTTTATTTATTTGTTAGTTTTTTTTTTTGTTTTTTTTTTTTGTGCATTAATGTTATTAGTATTAATATTTTTGTATTTATTCTGTGGAAAATCCACATGAACTTTAACTCGGAAATGTTATTATATTTAATAAAAAAAAAAGTTTACTTAATTGTTAAATTTATTTCTGTATTAATTTTTGTATTTATTTATTTTAGCCGTAATTGGTTTTTCATTATTAGTATTATTATTGTTTTATTCTTTTTAAGTTTTAAAATAAACTATACTTGTATAGTTTATTTATTTATTTATTTTGGCCTTAATGTGTTTTTATTTTTTCTATTTTTTACACGCAATTGATCTTAGACCTGTTGGTATTATTGATATATAGTTTATTTATTTATTTTTTGTTAATACTTTAATTTTGTGTCTTTTTTTTTTTTTTCATGTCAGTATAGCTTTAGTTTTTGTTACTAACTATTGACTATAACCCTGGCTTACGCAGCTCAGTTTTTGAGTAAACATTGTCAAAATTATCCACAAATAATAATGTTGTTGTTGTGTTGTGCTGTGGTGCATCAGTTCTTAGAGAAATAAAAGAAATCAGTTCCTAAAGAAATGCAAAACCTGTACTCATTGAAAGAAAGCAAGTTGATAAAAAGACCAAATGCAAGATTTGTTAATAATATAGCATAATGAAAGATTTACAAACAAAATACAAATTTAAAAGGATTTTCAGCACAGCACAAGGCTTACGTTTATTTTACCTGTTTCCTCATGTTGTATTTGTTGTTTATACCAGTCTGACTGCTTAACGCAATATTTTCCAGGCACATCGGTCATGTAGGATGGGATCCGAACACAGGCTTCGATGTAAGTACACAACAATGACTTGCTCTGTCACCCCCACCGACACACTCACACGCTCTCGCTGTCGGACACGCTCTCACATACATATTGAAGAATCTCTCATAGCAAAACAATGCTGACCTGTGTAGTAATGGCATGATGAAATGCCTCAATAGCCTTGTGTTCATGCAGGCTGAAGCATCTGACGCTTGAATATGCAGCCTGTCGCCCACAACGCTGCCCAGATTGCATTTGTACACGGCAATGCGCTATCTGTGTGTATTTTAACTAGTTTTATGGTAAACCATTTGTTATGGAAATACTGGAGATATTGCAAACTGCTGCCTTTTTATGGTGCAATTGGAAATTCAGCCTACTGGTGCAATAAAATGAGATGCTGTTGCTCTTAACTAACTGGAAAAATATGCAAATGCTCTGAAGAAGGCCTCACATTTTAAAGTTTGTATTATGCATGCAGCTGGAATGTTGAGCATGACATAATGGATGGTTTTAGCAGAGATGTTTAGCATTAGCGGTTTGTCCACAAGGTGGCAGGATTGTCCTATATTTGAGAACAGCATGAACTGGGAAAATGTGTAGCGCTTGCAAGGCAGAATTGCATTGGATTTTCTGTTAAGACTTATTTTGATCTTTTCCTAAAAAGAAAAATCCCCTATTAGCTTGCACTTCAAAGTGTTTTTGAGTTTTAAAAAATATTCATTTCTTTTTTTTAACTTATTTATTAATAAGTTGAAGTTGAGGAATCTGCAAAATGTAAATTATTTTACCAAAATAAGAGTGATCATACATGCATGTTACTGACCTGAAAAAGATATTTCACATAAAAGACCTCACATATAGTCCACAAGAGGAAAATAATAGCTGAATTTATAAAAATGACCCTTTTCAAAAGTTTTTTGTTTTTTTTTGTTTAGTGATGGTTGTTCATGAGTCCCTTGTTTGTTCTGAACAGTTAAACTGCCTGCTGTTCTTCAGAAAAAAAGCCTTCAGGTCTCTCAAATTTTTTTTTTTTTTTTTTTTGTATACTTTCCCATGATGACTGTGATTTTGAGATCCATCTTTTTACTCTAAGGACAACTGAGGGACTCATATGCAACTATTACAGAAGGTTCAAACACTCACTGATGTTTCAGAAGGAAACACGATGCATTAAGAGCCGAGAATTTAAAGATCAGGGTAAATTTAACTTATTTTGTCTTCTGGGAAACATGTAAGTATCATCTGTAGCTTCTGAAGGGCAGTACTACATGGAAAAATAATATGGTATTTAGGCAAAATAAGAAAAATGTACACATCTTTATTCTGTTCAGAAGTTTTCACCCCCCGGCTCTTAATGCATTGTTTCCTCCTTCCTTTGCTTTACATTTTATAATGTTATTGAGTTTTTAAATTATTCACATTTTTTTTTACTTTACCTTTAATTTTTCATGTTTTTAATAATGAATTTAAAATTAATAAAATTATTTGTTTTATTTGAGCCTTTTTAGCTTTTATAAGCATAATAATTTTCAAGAATATAAGAATAAAATGTGAAAATTCCCATTAACTTGGTTATCTTTTTAAAAAATAGTCTATTTATATATTTAAAAAAACACACACACACTTATTTTAGCCTTAATGTTCTGTTTTCAGTTATTCTATGCATTATATCTTTAAAAAATGTTGTTCCAAACCTTTATGGGTTTTTTTTTTTCTTCTGTTGAGCACAAAAGAGGATATTTTGAAGAATGTTGGTGACCAAACAGTTGACGGTAGCCATAGTAGCTCTACAATGTAAAAAACAAAAAACACAATTTGTTGAGTCAGCTTAAAATAATTTGTTACCCTACTGCCTTAAAATTTTAAGTTCAGTCAACTGAAATAAGTTTAGTCAACTTGAAATGTTAAGTTGTACTAAGTAAAAACTTAGATATTTGTGTTTGTTAAACTTAACAGATGGGTAAGTAGCCCAGCTGCCTTAAAATTTTAAGTTGATTCAACTCAAATATCTAAGTTGTCACTTAGTATAATTTAACATTTCAAGTTGAATAAACTTTTTTTTTGAGTTGACTGAACCTAAAATTTTTAAGGCAGCCAGGTAACAAATTATTCTAAGTTGACTCAACAAATTGTTTTTTTACAGTGTACAGTTCGACCATTTCAGTTGCATTTTTGACTGTGCTCCTAAATTTTTTTTTTTTTTTAAGTTAGGAGCACAAGTGCTTCTAAAAAGAAAAGTAAGCGTAGATCCCTGCTGTGGAAGTCGATGGCTACCGTCAACCATTTGGTCACCAATATTCTTCAAAATATCTTTACACTTCAGCCTTCAAAAACTAACCAGCAGTGATAATGATATTTGCATACAGATTTGCGATTTGCTCTTACATCTGCATACTGCATACTGGAATGTGATTGGGCCTTTTGATTTTGCATCCATTTAATCATCGTTTTGAGTCTTTATCATTAATATCTTTCTCTCTTTCTTCTATCTATATTTAGTTGTGCTTACTAAGGCAAGCATCACTATTACTATTGCTCATACTTAAGGTTGGTGATTTGAACAAACCCCTAACCCTAAATATAACATTTGGGCAACGTATCTGCACGTTTTTGCTACGGGAATGAATGATACTTCAAATTATTCGGCACGGCCAAAAATGAACTTTGTTTTTCTTTCAGCAAATCCAAAGGTTCTAGTTGTACTTAACTTTATCAGTAGTATTTTGCTGCCTTGCAAGCACTTGCATTTCATTTATGAAATCTAGTAAATAAGCAGAGAATTTCAGAACTTCAATATTCTTAAAGGGACAGTTCACCCAAAAAAGTAAATTGCCATATGATTTATTCTTTCCTCAAGCCATTCTAAGTGTATATGACTTTCTTCTTTCAGACCAATGCAGTCGGAGTCATATTAAAAATGTTTTGCCTCTTCTAAACTTTATAATGGCAGTGAATGGCTGTTGAGATTTTGAAGTCTAATAAGTTGCATCCATCCTTCATGAAAAGTACTTGACACGACTCCAGAGAGTTAATAAAGGCATTCCAAAGCGAATAAATGCATTTTGTAAGAAAAATATCCATATTTACGTCTACATCATTCGCCTCTCGTGAATGCGCGTATAACAGTTTGCGAAAGCTAGAGATTACGGTTTATAAGGTTTTAAATATTGATGTTGTTCTCATACAAACACATCGATTTACTTCAGATGGCCTTTATTAACCTCCCAGAGCTGTGTGGAGTATTTTTATGATGGATGGATGGATGCACTTTAATGTGCTTCAAAATCTCAACGCCCATTCACTGCTATTATAAAGCTTGGAAGAGCCAGGACTTTTTTTTTTTTTTTAAATAAAGCTGACTATATTTGTCTGAAAGGTGAAAGTTATATTCATCTAGGATGGCTTGAGGGTGAGTAAACCATGAGGTAATTTTCATTTTTGGTTGAACTGTCATTTTAAATGTGTAACTATTCCAAATAAAGAGAAAAATGTAATGTCTAACAACTTTACCTTTTATTTTGCAGTTGAATAATTTGGACCCTGAGCTGAAGAACCTGTTTGATATGTGTGGCATCTCTGAGGCCCAGCTCAAAGACAAGGAGACGTCTAAGGTCATCTACGACTTCATTGAGAAGAAGGGTGGTGTAGAGGCTGTGAAGAATGAGCTGAGGAGACAAGGTGAGACTGATCGCTGTCAGACTCTGTGCACCGCACACCTGTGATTTTGTGGCTTCCTCATATTGACATGTCTGTCCATCAATCATCTGCTGGCAGAAAGTCTGGCTGGGATCAACAAAAAGGCCCAAAACTTCCCTTAACTAGTTCTTTTTCCAAGTAATTCAATAAAAACAAATTGCTGCGTGAAGCAATATAGCCTATTTGGCATTAAAATAATGTGGCTGTAACACATTCCTCAGAGGATTTTATATAGAAGTTGGGTGCATATATTAGCTTTTTATATTTGATCAATATATGTGGTTTTCCTTCAGGTCCTCCCAGGTGGTGCGGTAGGTAGACTGTGTGTGTTTCTGAGTGAAACCTGCTTAGATTTGCATGTGTAAGAGGTCTGATTCTTTGCAGGTTGGCATGGGTTGTTGTGAATAATTTTTTTTTTAATACTTGGATGACATTTTAGGTGATTTTTAGGTTTCAGAGCATTTGTACACACATGGATATTTTTCATGATTCTTCGAGGCATTTGTTTACTTGCATAAAAATGTTTTATGTCTTGAACTTCAATAATATGCTTGAAAAAATGCTTTTGTTTGCTGTTGGTGTGGTGCTAAATTTAGTTTGGTTTTTCTTCTAGAGTGAAAGTCTTATTTCAGCTTTAAGGACCCCATGAAATTAAATTAAATCGACTATTTTTCTTCCTGTATTGATGAAATGGAGTTAGATCGGTAATAAAGTGGTTGTAACTTTTATTTTAATGGCTTTTAGTTTATACTACAGCCCACTAAAAAGACTGAGTGAATTGGACAGTGATGGTAGGTAGGAAAATATTTTTTATTATGGATAATTTAACTTGCTCCTTGTCATACTGTAACCATCTACTGAAGAATCACTATTTAGCTGTAGTTGATAATACTTGACAGTATGTAGTAATAATGTGTAGAATAAGTAAATTGTAGGGCCGCCCTCGACTAAAGATTTTTGTTCGACTAGTAGTCGTTTATTTTATGTATTAGTCGGATGTTTATTAATCAAACCATATAAATCATAACAATGAGTCTTTAATTGCCTACATAGCCTAATAAGCTAATTACACTCTCTATAGATTATTTTTCATGTCCGTAAGGCAAGTATACATGGAGTTTTGAAGTGTCGTGCTCAAGCTCACAGAGCAAAGTGCATCCTGTTTGCTTTAATTATTTTACAAAAGCACAACGTTTCGTTGTCATTATGAGTGCACACATAAACGTAAAGTCCTTACAGATTCGAAAGATGTATTACTCTTATCTGCTAGGGGGATGGATGGGGCAGGGACCCAATGGTACTTTTTTTTTGATACTTTACTCTCTGTATAATAAACTTTTATTTCAGTGAGAAGGAGAAAAAAAAAAGTCAAACTCTCAATTTCAACATTTTGAACAATAGGGCCCTACAATCTTTTTCTTTCTTTCTTTCTTTTTTTTTTTTTCAGAATTTTTTTGTTATTTTTCTGATAATCAAATGAAGGCATTAAACATTTATTTCTAATCAAATGAAAATATAAATATATATAATATAATGTCAGTGACTCATCATCTCTGCAGAAGTGATGTGCCTGTGTGCATGTTTTATACGGATTACATAATCAGAGAATATTTTTCTATTTAAATTTGTTCATTTAAAAGTAGACATTACACACTCTATAGATATATTTTTCTTGTCCTTAAGGCAAGTATACACAGAGACCAAAACAGCAGAAAGCGCATCCGGTTTGCTTTAATTATTTTACAAAAGTGCAATATTTTGTTGTTATTGTAAGTGCATTCAAATAAACATGGAGTCTTTACAGAATCAAAAGATGTATTACTTTTATCTGTATCACCAAAAATGGTTAAGAGCAAGTGACCACATCGGTGCCTCCATCTGTCATGCAGCTTCCACATTCCACGTAAACGCTTGAATAACGCACATTTTTCTAGGTTAACATTAGATTGAGCTGCCATGAGAAGTTACTACTACTTACATATTTTAGATGAAAACATGTGAGCATTTTGTATGTCCTGCCCGATTACTATATTACCACATAGACCAGCTATTAATGATCTGTCCATCACAGACTTACTTTCTGCAACTAAGCCACTATTAGGGGGCAGCCCTAGTAAATTGTATTTTTTATTTTTTTTTTGTAAATTTTTATATTTAATCATTAAGGTGCGATCACATTTACGGTTTGGTGAATTTTCATGGGTGAAAATTCTCCAAAATTTTGCTAGTGTGACACATCCTTTAGTCTTTAAATGGGATCTGCGTAGCTATTTTTAACTGTAAATATTGTAAATGATAAATTGTTGTTGGTTTTTGTATGTTTATCATTATTTTTTTATTATTGTTTTTGTAATTTAATTATTACTTAATTTTCACAGCAGAGAAAATGAAGCATATATCTGCTAAGTTATGTTTCTAAGTGCTAATAGTCATGAATTTCAAACTTCAATTTTGGTTTCATGGTGTCTTTAAACTAAACTAATGATGTTTTCAAGTCCTCTTGAGAAGTTCGTATTTATGAGTTGGGAAGTCATAACTACGATGTCCGATGCTTTCAAGTCACTTTGGTTAGAACAAGATCGCAATGTATTTAAATGAATTTTTTTTTTTTTTTTTTTTTTAAAACCATACATCTACAAAATGATGAATAAAGAATGCACATTGGCTGTGTTTTTGCTTTGGTTTTTATTCAGTTTCTGAAGGTGATGTATATTGACTAGTTATGTATTCATTCATAACTGTATAGTAGGTGTGTTATATTGTGAACGGAAGAAGAAATCATTCATTTAAACAAATTTACTGTCAATAAAGACATTGTATCCAATGTATCTCCCATATTGTCTCACTGACACGCTCCCAACTTGGGGCTTAAAGGGATAGTTCACTCAAAAATGAAAATTACCTAATGACTTACTCACCTTCAAGCCATTCTAAGTGTATATGATTTTCTTCTTTCAGATGAATACAATAGGAGTTATATTAAAAAATGTCCTGGCTCTTTTAGTCTTTATAATGGCAATGAATGGCTGTTGAGATGCATCTATCATAAAAAAGGTGCTCCACATGGCTCTGGGGATTTAATAAATTCCTTCTGAAGTGAATCGATGTGTTTGTGTATGAAAAATATCCATATTTAAAACCTGTCATCCACTGGATGCCACTCTCTCGTGAACACGTGTACAACAGTTACTGAAAGCTAAAAATTGCAGTTGATAAAGTTTTTAATTATAGATATTTTTCTTGCACAAATACATCAGTTCACTTCAGAAGGCCATGAGAAGCCGTGTGAAGTACTTTTTATGATGGATGGATGCACTTTATTTTCCTTTAAAATCTCAACAGCCATTCACTGCCATTATAAAGTTTGGAAGAGCCAGGACATTTTTTAATATAACTCTGATTGTATTTGTCTGAAAGAAGAAAGCCATATACACCTACGGATAAATCATGGGGTAATTTTCATTTTTGGGTGAACTATCCCTTTAAAAATAAGTTTCAAGTTACCCACTCATAATTATGACTTTCCGACGTTCATATGCGTTCAACTCATAAATATGATATTTGTATCTTGACTTGAACAACCCATAAGACATGGAGAGTCTGTGTGTTTATTTATTTTAATTCTAACAAATACTTTTTTCCTCTTTCAGCACCCCCGCCTCCACCCTCCCGGGGCGGCCCCCCACCCCCACCCCCTCCTCACACCTCTGGACCCCCACCTCCACCCCCTCCAGTGCGGGGACGAGGAGCCCCACCACCCCCTCCACCTTCAAGGGCCCCAACGAGCGCTCCACCTCCACCTCCTCCATCCCGACCTAGCATGGGAGCGCCTCCGCCACCACCTCCCAGCAGAGGGCATCCACCTCCCCCACCACCTGCCCCCGCCTCCATGCCACCTCCCCCGCCACCACCACCTCCATCTGGAGGAGCTGCCCCGCCTCCACCTCCTCCTCCACCACCTCCTCCTGGACCTCCTCCACCTCCTGAAATGGACGCAGGCCACGGTGAATCAACGCCCTCGCCTATGGGCGGGAAGTCAGCTCTGCTTGAGCAAATCAGGGAGGGCACTCAGTTAAAGAAAGTGGAGCAAAACAACAGGCCAGTGTCATCCACAGGACGCGACGCGTTACTCGACCAGATCCGACAGGGCATCCAGCTCAAAACGGTGAGGACTGTAAACACTAATTCATCCTGATGTGTCACAGACAAAGGTGGAGAACCGCCTACTCGCCTGTCGATCATCCATTGTGCTAAAAAGGTTTTAAACTACTAGTTACTTGTGGAGAATCAGCTTTTGTCTCTATATTATTTTTCAGAAAGATCCTTCAGGTTCCACAAATTCTTTGGTTTTTCAGCACTTTTGTGTATTTAACATCTTCCAACAATAATTGTTTAATTTTGAGATCAATCTTTTCACACTGAGGACAACTGAGGGACTCGTATGCAGCTATTACAGAAGGTTCAGACACTCACTGATGCTCCAGAAGGAGAAACAAAGTGTTAAGAGCTGGGGGGTGAAAACTTTTGGAATTTGAAGATTGGGGGTGAATGTGATTTATTGTCTTCTGGGAAACATGTAAGCATCTTCTGTAGCTTCTGAAAGGCAGTACTAAATGAAAAACATATATTTTGTAAATATATTTGATATTTAGGCAAAATAAGAAAAATGTACACATTTTCATTCTGTTCAAAAGTTTTCACCCCCGGGCTCCTTAATGCATCATGTTTCCTCCTGCAGCATCAGTGAGTTTTTGAACCTTCTGTAATAGTTGCGTATGAGTCCCTCAGTTGTCCTCAGTGTGAAAAGACGGATCTCAAAATCATGCAGTCATTGTTGGAAAGGGTTCAATTACACAAATGCTGGAAATTTGTGGGACCTGAATGTTTTTTCTGAAGAACGGTACTTTCTGTTCATCAAATCTGATTTGCTGAGAGGAGTGTGATTTATTCTAGTGATATCGGAACTCCAACCATTTCACCAGTCGTATTACTCCGCTTGTGGTATTCCTCACAGCGAGTGTCATGGTGGCCACTAATTTTATAAATAATGCTGTTTTTGTTGAATGTGGTTTTAAGAGTTTCTTAGGTGAGAATGTACTTGTTTATAGTTCAAATATGGTTTGTCAATAAAAATAACATCTATTTGAAAATTTGCTTTGACGTTTTCGGAGATGTGCTCCAACTCCAGGGCGTCAGTGGCCATTCGGCCCTAATGAACCTGCCGAGAGCAGCCTTACCTTGGACAGATCTTCTGAAATTTGGCACTGGCTCTGATGTCTCTATGGTGGTTAAACATGCGATATAATTAGTTTTGGGTAAATCAAACTAAATCTAAATAGTATTAAAACTAGAGGAGAAATCCACTTCCAGAACAAAAATTTACAGATAATCTACTCACCCCCTTGTCATCCAACATGTTCATGTCTTTCTTCAGTCGTGAAGAAATTGTTTTTTGAGGGGAAACATTTCAGGATTTTTCTCCATATAATGAACTGCTATGGTCTTCCAAATGAACTTCCAAAATGCAGTTTAAATAGGGCTTCAAATTATCCCAAATGCGGTTGCAAATGATCCCAGCCGAGGAAGCAAAACTAGCAAAACCTGGTTATTTTCTTTTTTTAATGTCAAACACTCGTCATGTCTTGCTCTTCCCGACCTCTGTTTTTGTTCCGGTTCATGACAGTTAGGGTGTCAAAAAACTCCCATCTCATGTTCTCCCTCAACTTCAAAATCGCCCTATATCGCTGTTTAACCTTTTTTGTTAAGGGTGTTTGATCTTCTTTGCATGTTCACTTTGCAAAGCCTGGGTCGGAACTTCTGCAGCGATGTAAGATGATTTTTGAAGTTGAGGGAGCAAATAGGAGAAAATTGACATACCCTAACTGTCTTGAGCAAGAATACACAGATTTCAGGGAGAGTAAGACAAGACGAGCGTTTGAGATTTTAAAAAGTATTTAAAAAGTGTTTTGTTTTGGTTTTTTTTTTAATGAAAATAACTGATCGTTTCGCTAGATAAGAACCTTCTTCCTCGGCTGGGATTGTTTACAACCACATCTGGGATCGTTTGAAGCCGCATTTAAACTGCATTTTGGAAGTTCAAACTCGGGACACCATAGCAGTCCATTATATAGAGAAAAATCCTGAAATGTTTTCCTCAAAAAACACCATTTCTTTACGACTGAAGAAAGAAAGACATAAACATCTCGGATGACAAGGGGGTGAGTACATTACCTGTAAATTGTTGTTCTGGAAGTGGACTTCTCCTTTAAACAGTTTTGGCTAAGGACAAAATCTCATCACGTTACATTTTATGCAAGTTCAATGCTGTATATCAGATTGCTGCCTTTGTACATTTACAGTATGTTGGCTGTTGCTGTTGTTTATTAAATAATATTGTTCAGTAAATAACATTTTATATAGTCATATTATTTAGGAACCTTTTTTATTTTTTTAATGGTTGTCTAATAGCTTTATTCTTGAATGTTCAGGTATCAGATAATGACTCAGGACCACCCACTCCTGCTCAGTCAGCAGGCATCGTTGGAGCTCTGATGGAGGTGATGCAAAAGAGGAGCAAAGCCATCCACTCCTCAGGTAAGTGCTTGTTTCATTCTCTCAAAAGTTTGTTCAAAACAGGCCACTCAGCGACTCACTTTGACGGTTGTTGATCCAGTTACGTTTATAAGATGATGTAACGCCAAGCCCAACTTAAAAGATTATTTTGCAACATGACAGATTATGACTTTTTCCTCATTTTTAAGACCCTATTTAAATCTATGTATTTTTCGCATTCGCTGACGTAGATAAACGCCATGTTTCGTAATTCTCCAAGTAATTAGTTATTTATGGTGCTTATGCATCTTTTTTGGATCCTCAGATGAAGATGAGGATGATGACGATGACGAAGACTTTGAGGATGATGACGAATGGGATGATTAATCCCTCAACACTAACCCCACCCAGTAGAGTAAATGATACTAAATTCTCACTTCCCCAAATTTTACGCTCATTCTGTGTGTTTTTTTTTTTTTGTTTGTTTGTTTTTCTCAAATCGCTGTATATTTTTGTTGCCTTTTTGCTTTTGTTTTTGTTTTGTTTTTTTTAATAATCTGTGCAATACCTCATGTAATCTGTAAAGTATTGTCATTTATCCTCTGTAAAATAATCTCCTGGAATAACCATGTGAAGTTTTATGCCAGGATTCATGATTTGTTGACCTGAATGTTTTTGTTCCCCTTTGAGCGGGGAAAGGGAGATGGACGGGACGCTCGATGTCCTTATTACTTGTTGATTAATGATTTAGATAACACTATTTTCATACCCTACTTTTCTGTACCTTCGATTTTCTTATTCAAATCCTAGTTTAGCATTCTTAGATTTGGTAAGAGGTTCTCCTATCAGAATATGTATGTCCCCTGTATTGTTTCCCTTGTAAATGTACACCAGGCTGATATATTGAGGCTATATATATTTTTGCACGAATAACAAAAGGAAATTCACTGCAGGATGAGAACACATTGGCTGAACACGTTAAATATGATTTCTGTGGTAATCACGATCAGCGTCACACTACATTGCACGTCACAACGTAGACAGTTCTGAGTTTTTGATTTCACTTTATTAACAAGAAAATAATATACGGTAGATTCAAACCGGCAAAGTCGTGAGTACAGCTTGCTCCTGAATGTGAAAAACCATCATTTCACAAATATAGAATTTCAGTCATATCAAGAAAAAAACTGAAAAAAGCACTTCACAAAAGAAAAAAAGCAAAAAAACAAAAAAACAAAACAAAAAAAAAAGCAATTAAACTTCCGTTTGTTAGAAGCTTTTACAGGTCAATGCTTGACTGATAACTACATTTAAGGTCATGGGAAAAAAAACTACAAACCTTTGTGTACAATTAATGCTGGTTTAACAGTATTGTCTGTCTGAACTGAATTTGCTGTCCTTGTCCTGTAAGGATAGTGCTGAAAAAAATGTAAAATTGACATCAGATGTTACAAGAGGGTTGGAATGTGGAATGAAAACACTAAATTCTATACTTAAATAAATGGTAATATTTACAAACCTGAGATACAGTGCTTTTCTTTTTTTAATAATCTACATTTTTACTTATTTTTTACCAATAAGTATATGTAAATACTACTTGTATACCTGTATCTTTGATGGCTGAACTTTCTGGATCAAACAGGATCACCCTTAACTAGTTGCATGACCGATACTTAGAAGTCTGAATTATGGCAGTCAGCTTTTAATGTAAGTATTTTCTTTTTGGATTTTATCTTTCCTATATGCTATAAGTTACAAAGCAGCTGTTCAAACTGTACTAAATGAGCAAAATATTTTGTTGGTGGAAAGAGGTTACAAAAAAATAGTATCCAAAATCGCATCCAAAATAAGTTTTTGTTTATATTATATTTGTGTGTGGACTGTGTATATTATGTATATATAAAGACACACACCCATACAGTATATATTTAAATATATTTACATGTATACATTTAAATTCATATAATTTATATTATAAATAAATATATTAAATATAGCATTTTTCTTAAATTTATACATGCATGTGTGTGTATTTCTGTATACAAAATTTAATATACACAATGCACACACATATTATGTACACAAAAACTTTTGTTTTGGATGCGATTAATCGCGATTAATCGTTGCCCAGCACTACAAAAAAACACTTTTGAATGTGTGTTTGAATGTGTATAAATAATGTAGTTCAGATTCAATCCCATATAAGAGAACAAAAGTTTTCATTTGTGTTATGTGTTGTTTTACAGATTCATCTTATATGAGGTATTTTATACCTCAGGAACGATGATTATTGGTGACCTGCAAGAAAAAGAAGAAACGGTAGTCAGTGTAATGTTAAAACTACCAGAGACATTGTATATAGTATATATCAGAGAAGCAATTGTCTTAAGATCTTAACAGGATAGTTAACCCAAATAAGTAGTCGGGTATGAAACGGCATGAGGGTGAGTAGATTTTCATTTTTGCATTGTCTCTCCCTTTAAGATCTAAATTTACTTTCATTGAGAACTTTTTTTGACGCCTTCAAAAATTAAGTACATTAAAACTTGGGGACATTGTTTGTGTGGCAAAACTAAACTTTCTATCTTTTAAATTCAGATTGGAATTTGTGTGTGGATTTTTGTGTTTTCCACTGTCTGCCTCTGTTTGGTCAGTTAAGACAACCACTGAATGAATAATTCAATTCTTGGTATAAAAAGTTAATCATTGCTTAAATTCTTAGTCAATTCCCAGGAGATCTAATTTTGCAGGGTTGGTGTTTACCAAACCCTTTGTTTAGAAGTTCCTGTCCTGTCCATTAATATTGCCAAACGTGAACCTTGTGTTTTTAAGGCTTGCCTGCTTGGTTATGTCCTGGACAAATACTAAATGTCTTACCCTTCGTAGTGTACCAATGCTGCTTCCACGAATAGCTGCTAGTAGATCATCGCGTGTTGACCTATGGGTGCTTCCTAGACTCTTTCTGTCATCTTTTCTTCTCAAAGGTACTGGTTTTTCATCTCGAAGAATGTTCTTGCCATGTTTGTCCCCTGTGGGTTTTTGTCCTCTGTGACTGATACTGTCCATTGCTGTTTCCTCTTGTTGCTTGACCATTTCAGCAATTTTTCTAGTTGGCACGTTACTCACAACCTTTGGTTGACTGTGAGGTTTTAGTAAGTGAGAAGAGACCAAGTGCTGCTTTCCTTGTGTGGCATCTAGAATCTGGAAATGAAGGGACTGCGTATTGTCCACAGTATCCAACATCTTTGATTGTTCCTCACTTCTTTCTGGATTGTCTTGTTCCCTTCTTTGTTCTAGCCGCCTTTGCCTCTGGCGGTCCTGGTTGCGGGTTAAAATGCCGGTTGCACTCATCCTTGGGCCAGGTAAGTCAAAGTGGTATCCCAGTTTCAACAAAGTGGTGTTGTCCCTCAGCATTTTCACCATTTCCATCTCCACTTGGCCTCCACAGATGTGCCGCTGGTTGTGGAATCGGAGCTCCACTAGTGTTGTGTTGTGCTGAAGTGAGCCAATCAAAGCCAGGATACCTTTGCCTGAAATGAAGTTGGACTCAACATTAAGGTTGGTGATGCTGCAGTTCTTCTTCAGCATTTTGCCCAAGGCAAAAGCTACTTGGTCATCCGCATGGGTGTTGGCAAGGCTGAAAACCTCAACGTGAGTGTTGGAGGTTAAAGCATCAGCAAAGCTCACCAAAACCTCTTGGGATATGTTCTCAATGTTGTTTAGATTAACTTCGCTCAAGGAGGTGTCATCACTCAAGATGTTCTCCAAGGTCTTAACAATGTCAGTAGGGTTACCACTTGGCCTCTCTGGTGTAATGTGGTGGTGGAGGGTGCCTTTATGGATGTCTTTAGGTTGTTGACCGTTCCTCTTGCAATCTAATCGGGATAAGTCCACAAAATTCCAATTGCTTGACCTAGGTTGTTTCTCTCCATCACCCCCTGTTCTGAGCCCCCAGTTTTGTTGCTCTCCCTCCTCTTCATTATCCTCAGGCTCTTCACTGCCACATTCCTCTTCGCTCTTATCTGTCTGGCACTCATCCATGCTGTCCTGTGTGTCACCATAGAAAGGAAAACAAGGTTGAGCTCTGGCATACCTCAAGCAATGATGCTTAATTAAGAAAGATATCACCAGCTGAGACAACTGAGACACCAGCTGAGCAATAGCTTTGTTCTGTGGAAGCAATGTTGCAGTTACAGTCGGTATTCTCTATGAAGAAATTCCATTTTTAATATTGTGTTATGTTATATAAAATTAGAAATTTCTCATTGACTTCCAGTGTTATTAAACTAAGCTAACCATAACTATCCATAACTTAGGGGTGAGATTAGTCTCAGCTTCAGACGACCATGACTGATGCCTATGGCAGACAAAAATAGTTCAGGAGTTTCTAAATAGTCACTGGAATGGTTAAATTATACAGGATTTCCAGGAGACTTGATTTCTTTAACGTGTCGCCTGGAAACGAAGATGCCGTGAGGCCAAACCCCTCATGACAGAAGAAAGCCGTTGTGTTTACAGCTGTGACAATGAGCGTTTATCAGGATCAACTAAGTGCTAGATTTGTGAAATATGTACAGTTTGCGCCATAGACTATTTAAAATACGTCCAAGAGTTTTACCCGCCGGTCTGTTATTGTGAGGACGTTTCCACGCCCCTAAACATGACACGGCACAAAACGAAGCATGATTGGTTGCTTTACCTGTCAATCATATGGCCTCTTGGGCGGTTCTTGGCCATTCAAAGCGGCCAAGGTTTCTGCCATCATGCTGCGTTCATGCCATATCGTAATTACCGTAATTTCGAGACGACATCATGTGACTTTCTACTTGGAGCTGTTCACGTCCTCAGACTCGGAATTATGCTTTTCTATGGCAACACTATCAACGCCTAAACAGAGCCTACGTTGGTCAGGTGGTACAGCACTAAAGTCGTCGCTCTCAGAAGACTCCCAGTTCACAAGTTGTAATTACGAGTTCCACGATGACGTGAACGCTTTTTACAAGCTGGAATCTTGTAATTACGGGAATTCCGATAT
This sequence comes from Cirrhinus mrigala, assembly GCA_036247105.1. NCBI lineage: Eukaryota > Metazoa > Chordata > Actinopteri > Cypriniformes > Cyprinidae > Cirrhinus > Cirrhinus mrigala. The sequence goes on from CM070031.1 coordinate 10,297,490, forward strand.
GGTGTGAACACACCTTCAGTCTTAAGGTCTGGCTACACAAGGCTAGAGTGAGAGAAACTCTTCAGGAGAGTGGCCCTCCAGGAGCTTTGTTTGACAATCCTCCCTTAATCTTTAACGTTCTGGGGTGGCTAAGACATTAGAGATATATCTATAGAAAGCTTGAAATGTCTACCTTTAAATGAAGTAAGTCTTTTCGAAAGCAATTTCTGTGTTAAAGTAATCCATAGGAAACTAACGCAATGTCCTGTTTTCCCCTCCAAACTCATTACCTCTAATTAGGTCACGCCCACGTGGTGTTCGAGCTATTGTTAAGGTGCGTTCACGACATATCGGAATTCCCGTAATTACGAGATTCCAACTTGTAAAAAGCGTTCACATTCTCCTACAACTAGGGTGACCACCTGTCCCGCTTTGCGTTGTACCGCACAGCATTTTTATCCCTTGTCCCGCACATTGAGAAAATGTCCCACCCGTCTGTTGGTTTTTAATTATCATATTAAGAAAACTTCCGTGCGTTCTTTTGCCTTTTTAAGAAAGCTTTTTATTTATTCTTTTTGCGGCGTAGTTTCTGCGCAAAATAATTTGCGGACCTCATCAAGTGATCTAGAACGGTCGAGCACACATGGAAAAACATGATATTCTCCTTTCATTTTAACCAAATGAAAAAAAAAATCGATGCAGCTTTCAGATGTGACTTTCTTCTTATCTTAATAGTTCGTTTGAGGTGGTTTCTATGGCGTTATTTTAATGATAAATGTCTAGAGCAGAATATTGTAATGCGCAAGCACAAATCTCTTCGCTGAAGGTGGATACTCTTCACTCTCATAAAAATGACGCGCTTTCTGTGTGAAATCGGGTGCGACATTTTGAAATATGATAGGCAACCTTTCATTGCATCTGTAAGGCGTCAGGATGGATTTATATTTCATAAACAATACGACATAAAAGTGGGGCTAATGTTTAAATATGTACAAATATCTGCTCAATACAAAGCATGTGTGCATGTGATAGCTATAAAATCACATGGGCAATATTAGTGATTGCGAATGTAACAATATAGTTGCTCTAGGCCTATCAACATGTTCACTGATTTATTTATTTATTTTGGTGACTAGATACCTATATGAATATTTTTGGGATAGAACTTGTAGAACTAATCCTTTTATTTAGCAAGGAAGCTTTAAATTGCTCCTGATATTAACATGCTCACAGATGTTTGTTTTTGTTTTAGTTGTTTGTGATCTGATACCTGCACAACAGATGAATCCTGCAAACTGTTTTCCTCTGAGAACGCTGTACCAACATCAGATGTTCAAATACACTGATGGTAAAACAAGTTCCTAGACTACTGGCGAGTTTTGCAAACACTTAAATATCAGGTATGATTTACTTGTTTCACTTGTTGAGCAGAATTCAGAAAACCATTTTTAGGAATTGCACAACGTCTGTTCACATCTCTGTGGTTAGATCAGTATGCTTAATAACGTGTCTTTGACCTTCATTATGTATGTTTTCATGATACTGTGTTGTAAATAAAATACAGGTAATATAAAACCCCATTCTTTGAATCTTCTCACATTGTTTCTTACCTGACAGTCACAGTCATTGATGGGCCATTGCAGGCTGGAGCAATGGGAATGGGGAAAGGTTAGGGTGTGCCGAAAGGTAGGGGCGTGGAGAACAGCCTTCCTGATTTGTCGACAAAGCTGTCTGTCAGTGTGTGTGGGTAGGGTTAGGGGTAGGATCTGTTGTTCTGTTTCACCTTTTTGCATGCCCATTGCTCCAGGCTACAGCTACCCTTGTCTCATTAAACTCATTGACTTGTCCATTTTGGTTTTGTACTGGAACATAGTCCACTTGGGTGTAACGTCATTCCTAGCTCCGACATCCAACTTCCGAGGTAAATGGAATGCAGCATTAAAGACGACCATCCTCTATAGTCTAGCCCCAGACTAAGCCATTGATTACCTGAACCAGGTAATCAATGGCTTCAGGAGTACTAGAAACTTATGGGCAGGTGTGTTGGAGCAGGTTGAAGCCTAAAGTCTGCAAGCTTGTTGTCTTCCTAGAGTAAGTATTACATGGACACGCCTGCCTCAAATGGACTGCTCACAGACACTTCAGACTTAATTCTTAATTTAAAGGCATTTTTAATTCTGCTTAATGAAGCTGGAGACCTTCTCATCCCTACGTTGGGAACCACCTTGTAAAGACCTCCCAAAGACTGAGAGTTCTTGGGTTCCCATAAAGAAAGCCCCCACACAAATTTTTGCTCGTTTTGTGGATATGCCTACACTTTCAGAATACCTTAAAGCAGGGGTGCCCAAACTCGGTCCTGGAGGGGCAGTGTAAAGCAGAGTTTAGCTCCAACTCCAATTAGACACACCTGAACCAGCTAATCAAGCTCTTACTAGGCATACTAGAAACTTCCAGGCAGGTGTGTTGAGGCAAGTTGAAGCTAAACTCTGCAGGACACCCATAAGGCACCCTTGCCTTAAAGGGTACAACAGCTTGTCACTTGGGCTGTACCCTACAAAGGTACACCCATTATTTACCCATAAAGGGTGCTCATTAGTACCTTTCAAAGGGAACCCCAGGTATTAAGACTTGCATGGCATAATATACTGTAAATGATGTGTCTTACTGAAATATGTAGTAGAAAACCCATGAAAGATTTACATTATTTAAAAAAATCCACATTGTTTTATACATATTTTAGACTATGGGGGCGCCATTATTTCGATGACGTCAAATGGTTGAACTCTGTGAGCTACTGGCACTACCTGTTGCAATTTTTACTGCAACACAACTCGGAATACCCACTTGGAAAATAATATACTAATACGATGCCACATTGTGCCACTTTTGGTTGTAATTTTCAGTCGAAGGGCAACAAGAAGCAATGAAAGTTTTCACTGCTTTCCTAGTGATAAGAGGAGCAGAAAAGATGCCTGTGGACCAATAAAACTTCCTAAAGACCTGCGTCTTTGCTCTCTCCACTTTAGCCCTGATGCCTTTTAGTAGACCACAGCTTACAAATGGCAGAGACAAGAAACGCTAGATGCCATCCTGGCGGGATGCGAACATGCTAATGCTAATGCCACAGCCACTGAAGGAGTTTCTCAGCGTGTATTTCACTCGATATCCTTGGGCGTTTAGACTCCTTGTGGGGGAAATCAATGGTATGGCATTTGGTTTAAGCGTACGCTTCTATCTATCGCCACCTCTAAGCTCTTTCAGTAGCTGCGGTCATCGTATCCGTATTTTATTTTCCAAATTGTGTTCTGGTAAAAATAGCAACGGGTAGCACCAGCAGCTCAACAAATGCAATTATTTCACATCATTGAAATAATGGTGCCTCCCATAGTTTAAAATGTGTATAAAACAATGTAGATTTTTTTAAATGACATAAATCTTTCATGGGGCTTCTACTACATATTTCAAGCTCAAGTTTTTGTGTCAAGAATTTAAGCTGGTACCTCAGTGTTTGGCATATCACTCAATATCTACATATAGACCCTACCTCTAACAATCTGTGAGTCTCGTCCTCCCAGTACTTCAGCAGAGCCTCTCTGCAAAAAGTGCCCGTTGGCTGCTTGGCCGTCTGGTCCTCTTGCCTTAGCCCAGTTGGTATGTTCGTATCCGGCTCTATTTCAGCCATAACCTTCTCCAGCTCCTGAATTTCTTCAAGTGTCAGGGAGGCCAGAAGTTCATCTTCATCAATGTCCTCATACTTGCCAAGCTGTTTGTGGTACCCAAAGTTGCTCATTCTTGTACTGCTATGTCTCCTTTGTGAGTATGAACTTTTATGCTGCCTCAGTACTTAAATGTGGGATTAGTGCAGGCTTGTGGGCGTGCGTTAGTCTAATCTAGAAAGCTGGTGGAAGAACTTAAGTGGAGGAGGGTGCAGAACAGAGTGTCTGCATATGATGGTGTCTCTCCATGGGGACACCAAGATTAGTTTGGAAGAGGAATGTGAGTTCATTTTGTAGCGGTGAGACCAGTCAACAACTGTTGGCCAAAAATGACATAGGAGTTGTCCCTTAGGGATACTGGTAAAACTAATCTAATTTGCATTAGTCTTTCAAAGCAGCTGTTCAGATACCAAAACACCTCTGGAGCTTTAGAATCGGTATTACTTCTATGTGCAGTATTCCCACTTGCCAAGTCCACTGATTGTTGGAAAGCTATCAGCATGCAATATTACAACGTTTTGATTAGGAACAGTTATGGTGACGTAAACTTGACAGGTCAGGGCCCTCTGAACCAATGAACCAAAGCGAACATGTCTATAACCTAACTGGCCAGATTCAAATTGCACGGTAATGATAAGCTCACTTTATTCAGAAGCTATTCATCTATAACCATCTCTATCAGATGAAATTATCAGATGTACTTCAACCAGGCACAGATAAGTTTACAGTGAACTAAATACATCGAATGTTTCTGACAGGTTATCTTAAGGTCAGGTCGGCGAGTTTGTGATATTGCTAAAGTCAATGGTTTCTGCTTGACAGGTTGCCGAACACGCTTGTTGACGTTAACAGGGCGTAAAGCTATAAATAGATATGACCTGCTTTAGTTACTTCAATTGTGTTAATGCAGGTCATTCTAGAACCACAGTTTAGCAGTGCTGAGGTATGACATGCATTCTCATGTTCAATGTATAGACACAACAAACACCACTTGCGTATGTGTTGTAAAAGTCATGTATTAAAAGTTAAAGATAACAAATGGAACATCTTGATTGCTCACTAGTAAGTGATACTAAGCAGAAAACGGCCTGAATTCATAGAACAGTCATCGACAGGATTATTTTATTTTATTTTTTATCTGATATAAACATGTTTTTGTCAGCTTGAACAATTTTATTGCACAAATAGCACCAATACATTGCTTTGGGGGCAAAGTTCTTGTAAAGTTCACATTGTAGTGTTCAACGTGAAGTGTTAAAAATACTTAACGTTCACATTTTTAAGTGTTTTGAACTCATGATGGACAACTAGCGAAACCTCTGGTCATGTCAACCTCATATTAATTTCTCAAAAAGTGCTTTCTCCTTAACTTTTACCCTGAGAGACCATCACTCCTGATACATGATTCTTCCATACAAATCATATTCTTTGTACGTCAAGTAACTTTTCAGTCCTGGTGGGAAAGGACCTGAGTTTATGAACTTTGGCTCGCCCAGCCTTCGTGGGGTCATCTCTCTCCTGATGACAAGTCTGCATTGGTGTTGCAGTGATCGTGGATTCCCTGGGAAAGTCATTTTTTATATATATGATATTAATGCTGTGACGTTCATATTTTTGTAAGTATAGCTTAAAGGTTTAGTTCATTTTTACAATAAAAAATTCCTGGTCATTTACTCACCCCCATGTCATCCAAGATGTTCATGTCTCTCTTCGAAAAGACATTCAGTTTTTTGAGGAAAACATTCCAGGATTTTCTCCGTATAGTGGACTTTAATGGGGATCAAGGGGTTGAAGATCCAAATTTCAGTTTCAATGCAGCTTCAAAGGGCTCTACATGATCCCAGCCGAGGAATAAGGGTCTTATCTAGCAAAGCAATCTGTCATTTTCTAAAAATAAAAAAAAAAGAAAAAATTAAAATGTATATGCTTTTTAACCAAAAATGCTCGTTTTGCACTAGCTTGACTTCACGCATTACGTAATCACGTTGGAAAGGTCATGCATGGTTAGTTAACTTCAGTTTAAAAAGGTAGGGTAGGGCAAAAAACGTAATCTCATCTCTTCCAACTTCAGTATTGTCCAACGTTGTTTTACGTTTTTTGTAAAGGGTATTTGACTTTCTTTGCATGTTCACTTTGTAAATACTGGGTTGGTACTTTTTCCTATGTCATGCGTGAACTTTTATATTATATTATATTTATTTATTTATTTATTTATTTTAAGAAAATTTCCGATCGTTTCGCTAGATAAGACCCTTATTCCTTGGCTGGGATAGTGTAGAGCCCTTTGAAGCTGCACTGAAAAGGCAGTTTGAACCTTAAACCCGTTGATCCCCATTGAAATCAACTATATGGAGAAAAATCCTGAAATGTCTTCTTCAAAAACCTTAATTTCTTTTTGAAGAAAGAAAGATGTGAACATCAACATGGGGGTGAGTAAATCATCTGTAAACTTTCATTCTGGAAGGGCTTAAATCCTTTAAGTGTCCGTGCTAGAATTGTTTATGCTACTCACCCAGTATTTCTGAAATTTCGTCCCACTCTTTATGCCTCTTTAGAACCATTTTCAGCTTGGAGCAGATAGGAACATGATTGACATAGTCGAGGAGAACCCGTACAGCTCTTCCAGAGAACTGCACTAGCCAAGAGACGCTGATGAAATCACAAAACTACATGCAACAGAAGATAAAGACAGAGGTAAATATACATAGGCCACTTATACAGATAAAAACAAAGGTAAGTTAGCTTAAAATACATCAGCTCTGTTTCAAAACCTGAAACAGGTGAGTTATAGAGGATGACCGATAGTGGGTTTTACAGATGGCCAATAACTAATTAAATTGATATCAACCGATAGTTTTTAAAAGAGATACTGAATCAAAATGGCCTGGAAAAACTGTCTGTATGAATTTTTGTCGATAACCAGTTATCACTCACTAAAAAATGTTGGGTTAAAAATAACCCAACTAGTAACCCAACTATGGGTTGGTATAGCACCTTCCCATCTATGGGTTATTTTAACCCAATGAATTGGGTTAAAATCCAGTTGGGTTAAAAGTAACCCAACAGTTGAGTTAATTATTTAGATTCATTTATATCAGTTTTTATTTATTTATTTATTTATTTATTTATTAATAAAAATACACTATAACACTGCTTTGTTTTCAAATAAATATTTTGTTTATTTAAATATGCAAATAATTTTTTTTACAAATATATTTTTAAATGTAAAACAGTCATACTGCAAATGTTTACAAAATAAGTGTACAAGAATGTGAAAATATAATACATTCAAAACACACAAATATGCACATACAACTGACATATTTTCAAGATGTACACTGAATTCAAAACCAACAAATGTGACTCTGGTCCACAAAATCGTCATAAGGGTCAAGTTTTTTGTATTTAAATGTAAACATCATCTGAAAGCTCAATAAATAAGCTTTCTATTAATATGTGGTTTGATAGGATAGAACAACTATTTGAAAATCTGGAATCTGAGGGTGCAAAAAAATCTAAATATTGAGAAAATTGCAAAGTTATTAGCAATACATAGCAATACATTAGCAATACATTCAGTTTCGATATACTTATGGTAGGAGATATCTTCATGGAACATGATCTTTACTTAATGTTCTAATGATTTTTGGCATGAAAGAAAATTTGATAATTTTGACCCATGCAATGCAATTTTGGCTATTTCTGCAAATGTACCCATAATACTTATGACTGGTTTTGTTGTCCAGGGTCATAAATGTGTATCAATTCATATTTATTTATATCAACACATATACAAATGTGCACAAATAAAACAAACATAACATACAAACCTTTATCAATAAAACAAAAATAAAAAATCATAAACACAAGTAATAATAATCATAATAATAATAATAACAATAATAAAAATAAAACAAAGTAAATCTGCTGGCTGCTGGACTTGCTGATAATCAGCAACATAAAAAGTGTTTACTGATCAATACAAATACAAAGTTTCTAAGGAAGAGGTAATGTGTTGAAAGAAGTCCTGGAACATTAAAGACTGTGCTGCAAATGGGTGCAGGGGGCTTTGGGTAGTTGATGTCATACATGTAGAAATGTTTGAAACACAGATCCACTGCTTGTAGTAAGGTCTTCTGTTCCACTGCTTCACTGTTGAAAATGCTCAAAACTTGGGAGGAGTTCTTGGAGTTAGTGCAGCAATGCTCGTGTCATCCGGTCGCATAAAACTTCCTTCATTGACTCCTTCCTCTGTGATAAGATGAAGCAGAAGAAGAAACATTTTACAGATAAACTAGAAACATTTTTTCATAATTGTTGGAAAACCTACACTACTAATCAGAAGTTTTTGAACAGTAAGATTTTTAAAGTTTTTTAAAGAATTCTTTTCTACTCACTAAGCCTGCATTTATTTGATCCAAAATACAGTAAAAGCAGTAATATTGTGAAATATTTTTACTATTTTAAATAACTGCTTTCTATTTTAAAAGCTTTGAAAAGACTGGACAATTACATTTTAAAATATATTCAAATAGAAAGCAGTTATTTTAAATGCTGTATTGGATCCTGAAATGCTGGATCAAATAAATGTAGGCTTAGAGAGAAGGGAATTCTTTAAAAACATTAAAAATCTTGCTGTCCAAAAACTTTTGACTGGTAATGTATATGGATCACTAATATAAATGGTTTACTTACCTTGAAATATTTCAGTTAATTGGCATGTGGATGTTTGAGATTCCACTGTTGTAGTTGTCCCTTCACCCAATGTCTAAAAATAAGTAAAAACACATTTAGTACACATTTAAAAAACATGCATCTGTCATAGCTTTATAAGAGAAATGGCTGTAAGTAGAGGCGATTCTAATATATGCATAACAATATTCAATGTAAATAAACCATAAATACACATTTAGTGTTATTACAATTAGTGCTCGCTTTCCAAACAACTTACGCTTGCCCTGTTTTGACCAGCAGGCGTCGCCGTTGTGTCACGAACGATTAGAAGCAGTGAATAATTTTGCGAAGCGATTCGTTTAATTGATTCGAAACTTTGAAAAGGTTCGTTTCTCCCATCACGTCTTTCTTTTGGGAAAATCTGATTATTTTTAGACTTTTCTAACAAAGAATTAACTGAATTTGAGCGCATCTCTCTGAGCTGCCGCTGAGCCTAACGTTACATGCTGGACCGAGAAGTTGAAAGGTCCGTGTGGCGCGGTTCAAATGAACACCAATGTGTTATTTAGCATTAGCCATTTCCCATATAAAGTTAAATGTGATAACCATTATTGCGACCAAACAAGTAGTAAGAAACCTTATGTCTAGATCCCTTCATCAGCTGTAAAATAATATTAAACCTGTAGTAATAGTAATAGACGGTGATTTCAGTAACATAAGTGGTCTTATATACATTTCACCATACATTATTAACTTTAGGTTACTGTAATACATCTCTAAATAGTTTTACAACTTTCTGCTAATTTTTATTTAACGTTACTTTATTACTGCTAGCGGCCCTACTCGAACAGCTAAGTTAACGTTAAAGTTATTCGTTTACAATCGAGCTCATTCTCCGCAGTTACGTTAAAATACACTGACTAAAGGAAACTACAACTTTGTTAAAAAAACAAACATACAACAACAAAAGTTCAATTTTGAAGTGCATTTCACGTTCTTCTTATAAGTATAATGTTATAAGAGTTATTAAAACCCTGTTACTCACCTCACACTGATGCAGCAGCAGCTTCTTCTGTCGTCAGTCACTGTCGGCCGTTAAAATTTGAACTGTCGCCGCGGGAACCAATTAAACCCAACGCTGGGTTATTATTAAAAACAACCCAACGATGTTTAAACAATAACCCAACGTTTTAGAAAATAACCCAACACAGTGACCCAATATGTGTAACCCATCTATTGGGTTAAAAAAATAACCCATCTATTTTTACTGTGCAACTATAACCGATCGATCGATCGACCTCTAGTGAGTTACCTTGCTGTCTACTTATGTACTCGGATGTCATACAACTAGGGCTCCTAGTGTACAGAACAATCAATTCACAATCGATTTTAACATTTTACTGTTAGCATGTTGCTAAGCTAATGCTGCAACACTTTCAGTAGCATAAAAATACAGAATTTGGGTAAAATACACAGAAATCGACTCGTTAATTGCACTGGAGATTTGACTCACAATTGATTTTTAATAGTTTTTCCTGTTAGCATGATGTTAAGCTAATACTACAACCTTAACAAGCATAAAAATATCTAGCATAAAAATGGACGTCCTGAGTTCGAATCCCGACTCAAGGACCTTTCCCGATCTTTCCCCTATCTCTCTTCGCACTTTGCTTCCTGTCAAATCCGATCTGTCCTATCCTCATAAAGGCAAAAATGCCAAAAAATAAATCTAAAAAATTGTCCACTTTTTTTGAAAATAGGCTCATTTTCCAGCTCCCCTAGAGTTAAAGAGTTGAGTTTTACCTTTTTTTGAATCCATTCAGCCGATCTCCGGTTCTGGCGGTAGCACTTTTAGCAAAGCTTAGCATAGATCATTGAATCCGATTTAGACCGTTAGCATCTAACTCAAAAATGACCAAATAGTTTAGATTTTTTTTTTTCCTATTTAAAACTTGACTCTTCTGTAGTTACCTCGTGTACAAAGACGGGCGAAAAATGAAAAGTTGTGATTTTCTAGGTCGATATGGCTAGGAACTATACTTTCATTTTGGCGTAATAATCAAGGAACTTTGCTGCCGTACCATGGGTGCAGCAGACGCAATTATTACACAGCCTGCAACTCTGCATCTACGCAAACTTAGTGCCGGTCACTTACGGCACTGCGTAATAATATTGTGCCTGCTGCACCCATGGTACGCAGCAAAGTTCCTTTATTATTACGCCGGAATGAGAGTATAGTTCATAGATCAGCCTAGAAAATCACAACTTTTCATTTTCCGTCAGTCTTGGTACACGATGTAACTACAGAAGAGTCGAGTTTTAAATAGGAAAAATATCGTCATTATATATATATGGTCATTTTTGAGCACGATGCTATCAGTCTAATCAGATTCAATAATCTATGCTAAGCTATGCTAAAAGTGCTACCGCCAGACCCGGAGATCGGCTGAATGGATTCGAAAATGATAAAACTCAACTGTTTAACTCTAGGGGAGTTGGACAATGAAAAAAAAAAAAAAAAACGTGAGTGTTCCTATAAAATTGTTAAAAATTGTTAGGTTAAACCATTTTATTGATATTTTTAGTGTTACCTTTTTTTTGTTTGCCATCTTGGGTTCATTTTTAGCTCAGTTATACGTTTAGGAACACACATCTGAAGTGTGCATAAGTTGGAAGCTTAATAGGTTTTGGAACGGAGACATTAGTGATGAACTTACTGGAATCTTCTCACTGGTATGTTCTGAGGAGCGACCCCATGTTGAGTCATGAGGACAACAGAAGCATTTTTCTGCATCATAACCACTGTTTAACAGCAGTCGCATCATCATCTCGTCCCTCAAGCAGTATTGTAAGGCAGTGGGAAACACTGTGTCGTTGACTTCTGTGAAGTAACAGTTCACATCTGCTTGGCTGGCCAGGAGAATCCTGACAATCTCGTACCTCCCAGCTCTCACCGCCACTAGGAGGCAGTGCAGGGGATCCAGGTCCGTTTTGGCTCCGGCATTTAACAGCAACTGGGTGCCGGTCACATCTCCATTGGAGACCGCAAAGTGCAATGCCGTCTTTCGCATATCTCCATATTTCTCAGAAACATGCGTGTCTAGAAGATCATTGACGTCAAAACCCCTGTCCACCAGGAGTTCCATGCATCGGACGTGGCCTCCATCTGCAGCTGCATGGATTGGACTCTGGCCTGTGAGACGGAGGGCTCTTCTTGTGGTTACTGGGATTAACATTCTTAAGACGCTGTAAAGACATCGTACAACTAGGTGTTAACATTTTCTGAAGTGGTGGGACTTGTTACTCATCAACGTTAAACATCTAGTGGTGAATTCTAATTAGATTTGTTGGATTCCAGGCAAATCTTGCATGGCTCATGCTGTCTCTAGTCGATTTCCATTTCCAAAGTCCAGTTTAGTTAGAGATCAAGGTGACGAAACTAGCAAAGGATTAGCATATTTCGTTAAACTTACAGGTAATGCCCTTTGTACGCTGCACGGTGGATGGGAAGCTGCAAGGAAAGATTAGCGACGTTGGGATCAGCCCCATGTTGAAGTAAAAGTTCAATGCAGTCCGGATTGCCCGAACCAACAGCGTCATATAGCACGCTGTCTCCATTTGGCGCCTGAGCATTTACATCGCCACCTGTTGGTGTGGAGGAAATCATTGTTTAGTGGTTTAATGAAACTACGTAAATGTGCTACCATCCTAAATGATTTTTTTTCTTCTAGAAACATTGGTCAACCACTATTACCATAGTGAATAAGGATGTCCAGTGCTTCTGCTTGTCCGTACTCCGCAGCAATCCCCATGGGCGTCACACCATGCTCGTCTGTCTCTGAGACGTTTCCTCCATGTTGTAGCAGCAGTGCAAGGATGTCGGTGCAGCCCACCTTGGCCGCCTCATGAATGGCCGTCCACTTTCTAGGGCAGGCTTGGTTCACCGATGCCCCCCGTGATATAAGTGTAAAGGCGATTTCAAATGAGTCTGTTCTTACAGCTCCAAAACAAAACACAAGAACTCATTATAAAGGCGCTAAAGCAGGGCTGGGTAACTTTGGTCTTGGAGGGCCATTGTCCTGCAGAGTTTAGCTCCAACCCTAATGTAACACACCTGAACAAGCTAATCAATGTCTTCAAGATCACTAGAAGGCTACAGGCAAGTGTGTTTGATTAGGGTTTAGGTAAACTCTGTAAGACAGCAGCCCTCCAGGAACGAAGTTGCCCAGCCCAAGACAATTAAGAAATTGCAAAAGATAATTACCCAGTAATAAAGGAGATTCATTTTTGCTGTTGATTCTGTTAGGTGAAGCTCCGTGCTCAAGCAGGGTCCTTACAATCTCCACCAGCCCAGCTTGAGTCGCCAAAATCAATGGCGTCTCTCCATCTGCGGTCTCCTCCTCTAAACTCAACCTGTAAGAACCTTTTCAACCAAACCACTAAGTGTTGTATTATAGGGCTACGAAAATAAATCAATGCATCGTGAATTGAGAAATGATTCTTTGTCAATTCTGAGACTTTTTCCGAATGCATCATGATTTGTAGCTTCGTTTTTAACAGCAGATGGAACTGCATGCTTTAGAAACAGCTGTACTCTGCTTGCTTCCAATTCCTTACACACACTTGAACCTATAATAGTCATTCATAAAGTTTGAAAAGGTTGACTCGAATTACAAGGGTGTTCAAAGTGGGTTGTTTACATCAGTCTCGCATCATAAAATCTTTCTGAGCCGAGGTGCAAGTACATGACTAGCACGCTTTAGTAACTTATTGATGCTTGTTGTAACACATACCAAGTTTGGTCAGAATTTGCTAATTTTGCATTTCCATTTTTGCACAAACTTCGTCAAATTCAATAACATTATTTATGAAAATGTTTTGGTATATCAAAAAGCTTTTGATAACTTTTTGTCAGAATGCTCTGAAGAAGATCCGAGCCAATTTTGGCGAAAACGTCTAGGACGAGTTTGAAAAATTTGATTTTTTTTTTTTTTTATTATTTTTTTTTTAATTCAAAAATTCAAACATGTATCTATCATGTAACTTGACATGTAGAAATTTAGATTTTTTGCAGTTTTTTGCACAAATTAGGTTTGCATTTGACTCTGCATGAGCCAAGGAATCAAAGGAAAAAAGAATTTTGCTTTTCGACTTACGATTCAAAAGTTATTAGCAGAAACATGACTGCAAATTTGGCCAATTGGTGGCGCTACAGAGTTTAAGTTAGAAACTCCAAATTGGCTGTGGTTAATGATGACACTGTTGTCTATGTGCCATATGTCATAGCTTTTCCACAGGTGGTTCTATAAGAATCATAACAATATGCTAAATCGTTTGTAAAATACAGCATTTTACTATAAAATTCTCAATGATGCTCAAAATGGCTAAAAAAAAGTAAAATTAGGAAAAGTTTGATTCAGTATCCTATTCCGATTCTAACGAGATCAGTCTTCAAACAACTGCGCTATTCTTCATGAGCATTTTAGTGTACGGTTTAAAAACTAGATTAGAGCGCCATCTGCTGTTAGAAACTACTACCAGAATAAATTCCGAAGAGAATTGCAATGCATTTGGAAAATCTCAGAATCGATCCGCGAATCGTGATGCATCAATTTATCGTCGCAGCCATATTGTATAAATATATTGGACTTGAAACCGTTAATGTCAGTCATTTTGTTTTGTTCATTTAGGAATGAAGCAATTAACTGTTATTGTGAATGAGCCACTGAATCATTCACTCAACCAGTTTGTTAAAAAAAAAAAAAACATTATTAATTGACCCTTTGCAAGCAGCTTGATTGGTTGAGATCTGACCAATCATAATGCTGAATCCACCATTTTGTCCAACAAACAGTGTTGCCAAGTCCACGGTTTTCCCGCAGTATTGGGCTTCTTGAACACTGCTGCCGCGGGTTGTTTTTCATGTCCGCGGGTTTAAGCGACCACAATAACGTCATATTTAGCCCCTGGACACTTCGTCCCCCAGGGGAACCCCGACAAAAAAAATGGTTTTTTTGCACACCGGAACGTGATTTTTAATTGGGGACTCCCCTTGAAATGATTTTGTGCTAGTTTTGGGCTACTTTGGAGAAGTGATTGGGCGGGTTTGTTGTGAAAACCTGGCAACCCTGCTGACAAACAAATCAGGAGAGTAGATTAACTTCGGTGGACTTAAATTTGAAAATCTGTGTGTATTGGAGTCTTTCCACGGTTGAAATAAAATAAGTTCTGATGTTCATTCATATTTTTTTGTGCTTTATGTAAAGAAGAAAAGGCAGTCGGTTCATGTATCGATTGATCTAATAATGCAATACAGCAATCTGTCATGACACATTAAAGAGCCACAGAATGGTATTTATTGTTTGAATTTCTTTAAAAATGACAACATTTTAAAGCTAAAACTATGTTTTATACCAGAAGTAACGTGCTCTGTCTTGTTTGTCAGCGTGTTTTTAGTTTCCTCTTTGCTCTGAGATAAATTGTTCCACTGCATGAGAACATGTAGCGTGAGAGTGGCACTGTTTGTCGACTCAGACATAGCAACAGTAACTAAGGAGGGTGGGCTTTTGTGGTCAGTTGAGGAATTAAAGTGTTAGTTCACCCAAAAATGAAAATTAGCCCATTATTTACTCACCCTCCAGGCATCCTAGGTTTATATATCACTTCCTCCTTTGACAAATCCAATCAGTTGTATTAAAAATGATCCTGGCACTTCCAAGCTCTATCATGGCAATGGGTCGGTGTTTCTCTTCCGCAGCTTAAACCAAGTCCAATAAAGTGCATCCATCCATAATAAAAAGTGCCTCACACAGCTCCAGAGGGTGACTAAAGGCCTCTTGCAGCGAATCGATGTGTTTTTGTAAGAAAAATATCCTTATTTAAAATGTAATAATCACTTTAATCTAGTTCACGCTCACTGTTGTACACTGAAGACGCTCCGGGTGGACAATGTAATACGTTGGCCCTGCGCATGTGCCCCTCAGATGTGACGAACACGCCATGGAGAAACCAAGCAAAAACAATGGTCATGAATTAGAAGTACAAAATGAGGATTTGTAAAGAAACGTGTCAGAAGATTTCGATATAAACCGAGAGGTGATTGGTTTTTTGTTTGCTAAAGTAAGCAATCTTTGCTTCTTTTGCTCCTGTAAACAAACATAGTTTTTCACGAGACTCGCAGGCGCATACACAACACCGACATCATACGTCATCAGCCAGGAGCTGCTTCGGTGTACCACCAGTTGGCCTAAGCTAGATTAAAGTGATTATTACATTTTAAATATGAATATTTTTCTTACAAAACTGCATTGATTCGCTACAGGAGGCCTTTATTCATATCCCAGAGCCGTGTGACACACTTTTTATTATGGATGGATGGATGCACCTCTTTTTATTTTATTATATTATAATTTATTTTTTGTAATTTTTCCATTTTTCTTAGTCAGGACAGTGGAGATGAGACAGGAAGTGAGTGGGAATGGGAGTGGGAGAGAGGACACTTCCCACAAGGCCATCGGCGCCGATGGATGGATGCACTTTATTGGACTTGTTTTAGACTGATGAAGAAAAACACCTGTCCATTGGCATTATATTGCTTGGGAGAGCCAGGATAATTTTTAATATAACTCCAACTGAATTTGTCTGAAAGAAGGAAGTCATATACATCTAAGATTCCTGGAGGGTGAGTAAATAATGGGCCGATTTTCATTTTTGGGTGAACTATTTCTTTAAACAAGTGACTTTCAAATAAGTGTTTTGTTCATTTATGAATGAAACAAGTGGCTGTTATTATAAATGAGTCATTGAATCATTCACTCAACTGATTTGTTCAAAAACCATTATTAGAAAAATTGAAAAATTGAGAGTGTCACTGAATCATTTATGTAAACGATTCATTAAGAAACAATGATTCATTCTAGTGAGACATGCAATGGCTGATTCTGCTGTGGCTTTGTTTCGGAATATTTTAAAGAAGTCCTCTTCCAGAGCAAAAATGTACAGATAATGTACTCACCCCCTTGTCATCCAAGATGTTCATGTCTTTCTTTCTTCAGTCGTAAAGAAATAGTTTTTTGAGGAAAGCATTTTGGAATTTTTCTACATATAATGGACTTATATAGGGCCCCGAGTTTGAACTTCCAAAATGCAGTTTAAATGCGGCTTCAAATGATCCCAAATGCAGTTGTAAACGATCGAAACGATTGGTTATTTTCATTAAAAAAAATACAGTTTAAATGCTTTTTAGTGTCGAACACTCATCTTGCCTTGCTCTGCCTGAGTTCTGTGTATTCTGGCTCAAGACAGTTAGGGTATGTCAAAAAAAACTCCTATCGTATTTTCTCCCTCAACTTAAAAAAATCATTTCAAAATCATCCTACATCACTGCAGAAGTACCGACCCAGTCTTTGCAAAATGCACAGGCAAAGCAAATCAAACACCCTTAACAAAAAAGGTAAAGCGGCAATATAGGACGATTTTGGAGTTGAGGGAGAACAAGAGATGGCAGTTTTTCAGCATACCCTAACTGTCACAAACCGGGAAAAAACAGGCCGAGTAAGACAAGACGAGTGTTTGACATAAAAAAAAAAAAAAAACGAGTATATAAATAGTATAAAAATAACCTATCATTTCGCTAGATAAGACCCTTCTTCCTCAGCTGGGATCGTTTACAACCGCATTTCGGATTGTTTGAAGCTGCATTTAAACTGCATTTTGGGAGTTCATACTCGGGGAACCATATCAGTCCATTATATGGAGAAAAATGCTGAAATGTTTTCCTCAAAAAACATAATTTCTTTACAACTGAAGAATGAAAGACATGAACATCTTGGATGACAAGGGGGTGAGTACATTATATGTGAATCTTTGTTTTGGTAGCGGACTTCTCCTTTGACCTGTAGTGCAAAATTGCTTAAAGTAACTTGCGATATTGTGTCCAAAATGAAAGTTAATCAAAATTAATTCCTTGTTTTTTGAAATAGCTCACCATAAAGTACCATCTCCAGCACCTGCACAGACTGCTGGACAGCAGCCCTGTGAATTGGATACCACCCCTTGCTATCCACCTCGGTGAATGCGGCAGGATAATCCGACAGCTCCTGCAGAGCAAAGAGATCACCTGTGGGGCCAGATGAAACAATGTTGCTCTTAGCAACACAGCTAATTATCCTCATTTAACAATGCAATTCACCCAAATGCAATGATGCACTGTTTGATGTGTATTATCCATTTAACGTGATTGTTTTACAGCAAGCATAAAATCTGGAGGGAAATTTCACCTCGGAATATTGCGTCCAAGATCTTTTGATGTTCCACACTGGATTTTTTAGCAGGATAGAAAAAGTGGATGGCAGCATAATGAATAAGACTCATTTGCTTTATTTCAAGATTCCAAAAGGCAGCTTCTTAAGTAAACATCACACCTTCCGAGAGAGGCGATGTCTTTACACGACTCTTGAATGCTCAGTTGGATTGCCGCATCAAGAAGCTCGTCGTCATCGTCTAAGTCACCTGATGGTTCCATTTTTCCTGGAGGTAAATAAAAAGTTTTTATATGAACACGTGGAGAGTCATGCAGTGTTTTTACTCACATCGTTTGTGATAAGTGTCATAAAAGGCATCTTAAATGTCAAGTATATAGTTTGAGCCAAAAACGAATTCTCAGAATATTTTAATGACACTTTAGTTGTATAATAGGTTGTAGTGGCCACTCAGTTTCTGCGAAATTCACTCTGTCTGTCCTTTCCAAAATAGTTGTTTTCACAGAAACACTTACATTTTTACAGTTCTCCCAGCTGAACAGGCAGATTTCGACACTTATGCACAGCTGGAAACTAACTTGCGTTACTTTCGAAGAACTGCTGAACTAGGGCATACACATCCGACAGACACTTCGTCCACCACTTCCAATGAATCATTCACGCTTCACCGAACAGTAAACAAAGGCTCTAATCTCACCTTGTGTAAAACAGTTCCAGTGAAATCACGGGTCTCTCACTGCTGTGCAAGTACTTTAGCAGCACTCAATCTGAGCTTGACTGCCCCCCTTCCCATGCTCAAAACAGCAACAGACACGCATCTAAATTTGGCGTTCACCTGCTCTGGTCTTTGCTATGCGCACCATTAAAGTCAAATGACCACATATTCACTTGATTTTTGTTTTGTTAAATGTGCATAAGTTCTTAGTAACAGGAATTCCACCAATTTCCGACATTTGTACAGTCATACAGTATACGTTTTTATAGTCTTCTATAAATGTAATTGATCTATACGGAGTGGAGCTGCTGATATACTGTATACAGTGCAGGCATAACTTGGCAGCTGAGGAAATCCCTGAGTCACTGCACTGTAGCCACCGGGTGTTTAATGAATAACTAGAGGCGAAGTCTTCGAAGGTCTCACAGTGGCTTGAAAGAACCTTGAGAAAATGCTTTAACTGTCTTAATGTTTAATCTTTTACAGTTCTTGGATAACTTGTTGGATTTCAGCCTATATGGTCAAAAGGAGTAAATAAAGGAATAAAGATTATATGAGGATTACGAAAGAATAACTACAAATATGAGCAAAATTATATAAATCAGAGTTTACAAATTAACAGCGTAGAGATGTTTATAAACAGTATCACGGAATTTCAAGTTACTTGATTATGACTGGATGGCTTATAAAATGTAAAAAAGGAGGGAAAAAATACAGGGATAGTAGACAATGACTTGGATGAAGAACAACAGAGTTTTATTTTAACTCAAAAGCGTCTAAAAGAGTTTAGAAGCTGCAACAAAGAATAAATGACAGTGCAGCAGAAGAAACCTTGGTAATAGCACAATGGCACTGTCAAACTGACATATGACTGAAAGTATGTTTGATTTTAATATGCCAGGCTGTTACAGAATCATTTTTGTAAGTATAGAATTCACCATGTTGCATGAATGATTAACATGCTACTAAAACTTAATCCATACAGGATGTATATATATATATATATAACATACAGTACACAATACAATATGTAACATTCAATAAAAGAACATTTCTGACAAGAAAATGTGTGGAGAAAAAATTCATTGTTATACTTGCATCAAGTCCGATCGTATTCCTTGTACAGCAGATAATTTTTAATCAGAGGTGGAAAGGAATCCATTATAGTGGTATTACAAAGTCTTTTAACAGTTATGTGTTTTCTGATTTCCAGACGACAGAGGTGCTTCAGGGATCGTGGGTTGTCTGGAAGAAATTCAAAAGCTATTAGTCTGCGTTCCCTGAGACTAGAGGACCATCGATCTGTTGCTAGAAAACAGGTACTGTCTTCTCACATGCATTTAGACTGTGAGCTGTAGTTTGGAGAAGTTTCTTCATCTGACCCAGAATGAGACTCTCATATGTCATAGAGAGACAGATAAGTAATTAAATGTGAACCCAGTGAACTCACTCAAGATGGTGTATATCTCTTCCCACTCCTTTTGTTTCTCCAGGATGGATCTCAGTCGTGAGCAGAGGGGGACGTGGCTGACATAGTCCAACAGGATCAGTACCACTCGTCCCGGCAGGCCAACCAGGCAGCACAAACTCATGAAGTCACAGAACTGTGATGTAATGGCAACATAAACATAGCAATTTAAATGTCACATTATTAAAGTAAATGGTAACATTTACAAATATAGCTGCAAGCAGCAATTAAGGGGCCAAGCGCAAGAAAGGCTAGATGAAGAGATAAGAAGCTGTCTTTAATTACTCACTAAAGACCAACACAAGTAGCCCTGAACACCTTTTGATTAGGGTTGAAGCTAAACTCTGCAGTATGGTAGCTCTCCAGGAGCAGGGTTGCAGACCCTTGTTAAAGACATTTGTATCACAAGTTAGGCTGCTTTGTTGATGCTTGTTATAACACGCATGCCAAGTTTGGTCAGAATCCGCTGTAGCATTGTGGACATATAGCCTCATGTCTATTTTGTACAAACTTTGTCAAATTCGTTAACACGCTTTATGAAAACATTTTGACGTATCAAAAAGTTTTGATAACTTTTTGACAGAATGCTCTGAAGATGATCTGAGCCAATTCTGATTAAAATTGTACAAACCGTTTTGGACGAGTTAAAAAAAATAGATTTTTCATAAAATTCTACAGTTTTAAAAATCTTGACCCATAGAAATGTACATTGAGCCAATGAATCATAGGAAAAAAGAATTTTTTGACCTTACGGTTCAAAGGTTATTAGCAGAAACAAGAGTGTAGATTTGGCCTGTTGGTGGCACTAGAGAGTTTGAGATAGAGACTTTAAATTTGCTGTGGTTAATGATGAGACTGTCCTCTATCTGTGTGCCAAATCTCATAACTTTTCCGCAGGTGGTCCTAAAAGATTCATAACAGCGTTTCTAAAATACGTAATTTCACTACAAAATTCGACATGGTCCATGCTATGTCTGACATAGTAAAATTGGGTATCATTTATCATGAATTTCATCAAATTTGTTAACACGCTTTATGAGAACAGTTTAGTTTTGATAATTTTTGCCAGCTTTCTCTGAAGATGATCTGAGCCAGTTTTGGTGAAAATCAGACAAACCGTCTAGAATGAGTTCGAAAAAGCAGATTTTTCACAAAATTGCGAAAAGTCTTGAACTGTAGAATTTAACATTTTTTGTTTCTTTTGTTTCGACTCTGCATGAGCCAAGGAATCAGAGGAAAAAAAGAATTGTGCTTCTAGACCTCACGGTTCAAAAGTTAGTAGCAGAATCATGAGTGTAGATTTTATCTGTTGGTGGCGTTAGAGAGTTTGAGATAGAGACTCAAAATTTGCTAGAGTTAATGATGAGACTGTCCTCTATTTTTCTATTTATTGAGTGCCAAAGTTCATAACTTTCCCCTTAGGTGGTTCTATAAGATTCGTAAGATTCATAATAATGATCAAACTGTTCAGAAATGCACAAAAATGTCAATTTTTACACCTTTTGACCAGTAGGTGGCGCTGTGCCAAAAGTACTCATGTGCCCTCAGCTCATGCTTGGTACAAAATGCACAAGTTTGGTCAAAATCCGCAAAAGCGTCAATTTTTGTGTCAATTTCGTCAAATTCGTTAACATGCTTTACGAAAACGGTTTGGTCTATCGAAAATCTTTTGACACATTTTTGCCTGCTTTCCCTGAAGATGATCTGAGCCAGTTTTCGTGAAAATCAGGCAAACTGTCTAGGATGAGTTTGGAAAAAGTAGATTTTCACAAAATTCATGACGGTACACTAAAGCGTTTGTAAAATACAGCATTTTACTACAAAATTCGAAATGATGCACACTCAAAACGTCTGACATGGTAAACCTGGGTATCATTTAATTTATTATACTCCGAATCTACCAAGATCAATCTTATGATTTTTGGTCAAACTGTTCAGAAATTATTAAAAAAAATGTAAATTTTTATATCATTTGACGCTGTGTCGAAACTACTAATGTGCCCTAAGGTCATGCTTGGTATAGCATGCATTCCAAGTTTGGTCAAAATCCATAAAGCGTTGCAAAAATATAGCCTCATGTCAATTTTTGTGTGAATTTAGTCAAATTTATTAAAACACTTTAAGAAAACGGTTTGGCCTATTGGAAATCTTTTGATACATTTTTGCCTGCTTTCTCTGACCATGATCTGAGCCAGTTTTGGTGAAAATTGAAAAACAGTCTAGGATGAGTTCCTAGAGTTGATTTTCCATAAAATTGTGAAAAATCTTGACCCGTAGAATTTTACATTTTGGTATGCATACAGCTCGGCATGAGCCAAGGAATCAGAGGGAATTGTGCCTTAGACCTTATGTTTCAAAAGTTATTAGCAAAAATATAAGTGCAAATTTGGCCTTTTGGTGGTGCTACAAAATTTGTAATAGAGACTCCAAATTTGCTGTAGTTAATGATGAGACTGTCCTCGATCTGTGTGCCAAATTTCATAACTTTCCTGTAGGTGGTTCTAAAAGATTCATAAGATTCATAACCATACACTAAAGTTTTTGTAAAATGCTTTATTTTACTACAAAATTCAAAATTTCTGACATAGTAAAATTGGCTATCATTTAATTCAGTATGCCAATTCGAATCTAACAAGATCAGTCTTATGATTTTTGGTCAACCTGTTCAGAAAATAGCAAAAATGTCCATTTCTATGTCTTTTGACCAGTACGTTGTGCTGTGCCGAAAGTACTCATGTGCCCTCAGATGGTATAAAATTAACCAAGTTTGGTCAAAATCTGCTAAAGCGTTGTGAAAATATAGCCTCATGTAAATTTTTGTGTGAATTTGGTCAAATTCATTAACATGCTTTATGAGAACTGTTTGGTCTATCTGAAATCTTTTCATAACTTTTGCCAGCTTTCTCTGAAGATGATCTGAGCAAATTTTGGTGACAATTGGACATTGACTTCCAGAGGCCCAAAACTCACAGGTATATTGTCTTCTCCATCACAGATGACACAACGTGGTTTATGTAGAAATATGTCCTTCCAAATAGACCCCAGGGTGAAATGGAAATCGTGGTGACAGTGGAAGCATTTATCTACATCATATCCATTATTAAGAAGTAATCGCATCATCTCCTCATCCTTCAGGCAGTATTGTAAGGCAGTGGGAAACACTGTGTTGTTGACCTCTGTGAAGTAACAGTTGACATCTGCTTGGCTGGCCAGAAGAATCCTGACAATCTCGTACCTCCCAGCTCTCACCGCCACTAGGAGGCACTGCAGGGGATCCAGGTCAGGTTTGGCTCCAGCATTCAACAGCATCTCAGCACAAGTCTCATCTCCATTTGAGACTGCAAAGTAAAGGGCGCTCCTACGCATGTCGCTGTAGTTGTCAGAGATGGTTTCGTCAAGTAGAGCGTTCACATCAAAACCGCTGTCAATCAGGAGCTGCAGGCACTGTGCATGACCTCCATCGGCAGCAGAGTGTACTGGACTCTGGCCAGACTTGATGAGGGCCGTCTTGCTTGTGACTGATAGCAATATTTTTAGTACACTGTGAATGGAATTGGTATGACACGGGTAAGTATGTGTGTAAGGTTGTTTTGATCGCTTACACTTTTCACTTTGACTGTTCATAGGGGTTTCTTATGGAAGCCTGTTTCCGCCGCTGAATAAAAAATAATTGACTTTTTTTATTTTGCAATTCGGACTTTTTTTCTCGTACTTGCAAGTTCTCAGAATTCAGATTTTTTTTTTATTTATTTTTTTTAATTTTATGATATAAACTCACAATTGTTTTAAAGTCAGAATTCTGAGAAATGAAGTCAGAATTACGTGACAATAATTCTGCGAGCTATATATACACTAATTATGTGAAAAGATTTTTAGAATTTAGAAATGCTAGTATTTATCTTGCAATTCTGACTTAATTTCTCAAAATTGAGTTTATATCCTGCTATTCTGAGAAAAAAAGTCAGAATTGTGAGTTTATATCTTTCAATTGCGAGTTTATATTTCAAAATTCCGACTTAACTTGCAATTTCTAAGTTTATATTACTCCATTTTGAGAAAAATGTCAGTCAATTATGAGTTTATATTTCGCGATTGTGAGTTTATATCTTGAAATTCTGACTTTATAACTCACAATTGTAAGTTCATATTGGGCAATTCT
This sequence comes from Cirrhinus mrigala, assembly GCA_036247105.1. Taxonomy (NCBI): domain Eukaryota; kingdom Metazoa; phylum Chordata; class Actinopteri; order Cypriniformes; family Cyprinidae; genus Cirrhinus; species Cirrhinus mrigala. The sequence continues at coordinate 10,321,461 of CM070031.1, forward strand.
GAAATCAAAAAATCTGAATTGTTACTTTATATTGCAATTCTGAGGAAAAAATGTCGCAATAACCTTTTTTTACTCAGTGGCAGAAATGACTTTCCATTGTTTCTTAAACTTTTGTTCATGGGTTTGATTTTTATTAAAACAAACACACTTTTATTAAATAAATGTCACATTAAATTGACTTGGAAACTTTATTCTATGTCAACATTTATTTCGCTTATCTGCCTTATGTAGATTTCCATGAAATCAGTCATAAAAACTGGACCATTATGTATATTTGAAATTTAAATTTAATCTATTTAAATCTATTCCTTAAAAATTGTAGAATTCTATAGAGTGATGGTTTAAAAAAAAAAAAAAAAAAAAAAAAAAAGGCAAATTATATTTAAATGTAATTTTGTGTTCTGTAGCAAAGTTCCCCCAAAACTTTTGCCTTCCCACAAGAAATTTGTGTTTGCTCACAAAACTTGAAAAAAAAATGGAAATAATGATGGAAATAAAATTCCCTTTTCTCAGGGAAAACAGCTATAATTTTTCCTCTGATTGATTGATTAATTAATTACTACTTTTACTGTGGTTGTTTACCAGAACTGCAAGTAAAAAGACCCAACTCATGTTAATGGTATTTTAGTGTTTACCTAATTCAAATTATTCTGGACTTACAGGTAGTGGCCCTCAAAGGCCGCACGATGAATGGGAAGATGCCCTGTCAAGCTGGCCAGGTTTGGTGAGGCTCCATGATCAAGCAGAAGCTCCACGCAGTCTGGGTTTCCAGAACCGGCTGCATCCATCAGCACGCTTTCACCTTTACAGGACTGTGCATTCACATCAGCTCCTTGTCAAGATAGATGGATTAAAATCGATTTAAAACAAATCTCTCTCATTTGTGAGATGAACATCTCTCACCACTTTCAATGAGAACCTGGAGGACTTCTAGATTGGCCCATTCTGCTGCTACACTCAACGGTGTCACTCCATGACAGTCCCTCACTGATATTTGGCCGCCACGTCTCAACAGCAGCATTAAGATGTCAACGCAGCCCACTTGGGCTGCTTCATGCAGTGCTGTCCACCTCTTTGAACATACCTGATCCACCACAGCTCCATGTGAAATGAGAGCATACACCATTTGATAAGATCGGACTCTTACCGCTTGGACGAAATGAAGAGGAGAGTTATAGTTATTATGGAAAGTACAAGCAGGTAACATCAGCTAATCAACAAAGTTGTGCTTCACCCAGAAGAAGTGGAGACTCCTTTCTACTATTGGGGTTGTGTGGTAGTGCTCCATGTTCCAGAAGGATCCTGACATTCTCCTCCAGTCCAGCTTGAACTGCTAAAGTCAAGGCAGTCTCTCCATTCCTACCTTTCTCCTCCAAGTCTGGCTGACTAGAGACTGTGGATTATATGATTATCAGATATCTCAAAACCAAATGTAAAGTATGTATGTCTGAGGAACTTATCCAAACCTTGAGTTTCTATTAGAATTTTGTCCATCCATGTTCAGGACTCACCCAGAATTGCCTCTAGTACTTTCCCTGATGGTTGCATGGTGGCTCGGTGGACTGGTAGAAGTCCTTTACTGTCAACTTCCTTGAAGGCTGAAGGAAACTGCCTGAGCTCACGGATGACTGCAGTATCACCTTATAATCAGAGTACATGAACAGTTTATAGATGTAGTTATGGAAGCCCATTTCTGCCACTGAATAAAAAAAAAAAAAAAGTAATTGCAACACTTTCTCACAATTTAGTTTTTTTTTTTTTCAGAATTGCGTGATACAAATGCAATTGCAAGATATAAACTCGCAATTCTGACTTTTATAACACACAATTGCGAGTTAAGGCAGAATAATGAGATATAAACTCGCAATTCTGAAAAGATGTCAGTCGTGTTTCCCCTCAAAATCGGACGATATAACGCAGTTGTGAGTTTATATTTCAGAATTCTGAGAAATAAAGTCAGAATTGTGAGACGTTAACTCGAAATTGCAAGAAAAGTCTGCAATGGGAGTTTTTATCTCACATTCTGACTATTTCTCGCAACTGCAAGTTTATATCACACAATTTTATAATTTTACTTAATAACTCAGACAGAAACTCGCAATTGCGAGAAAAAAGTCAGAATTGCGAGATACAAACTTGCATTTGCGAGAATATTCTGAATTGCGCGTTTTTATCCCGCTATTCTGAGAAAAAAGTCAGAATTGCGAGATACAAACTCGCATTTATAAGAAAATTCTGAATTGCGAGTTTTTATATCCCGCTATTCTGAGAAAAAATGCAGAATTACGAGTTATAAACTTGCAATTGCGAGAAAAAAGTCAAAATTACGAGATACAAACTTGCATTTGCGAGAAAATTCTGAATGGCGAGTTTTTATATCCTGCTATTCTGAGAAAAAAGTCAGAATTGCGAAATAATATAAACTCACAATTGCGAGAAAAAAGTCAGAATTACGAGATACAAACTTGCATTTGCGAAAAAATGTCTGAATTGCATGTTTTTATCTTGTGAGTTTATATCTCGCTATTCTATAAACTCAGTTTTATAGAAAGTTAATACTGACTTTTTTTCCTCGTAATGTCTTTTATATCCCGTAATTGTCTTTATATCACAATTCTGGCTTCTGTTTTCTCGCGCAACAACCTTTTTTCATTTTTTTTATACAGTGGTGAAAACGGGCTTCCTTATGTAATAGCTTTGTTCTCCACAAAGATTTCATGTTCATGTACAGTGTCAGCTATATGAATCTATATCAATATGGAAAAATCTCACTTTAAGAACTAAAAATACATTTGCGGCACAATTAGGAGTTCCTCAGATTGTGTATCCATGTGAAGAACCTGTTCAATACAATGGAACCCACAAGAACAGAGAGAAATTTGTAATCCTAACTTCATCATATGGGAAAAAACTTTGAAACACTTGAATTCAAGTTTCTTGAATACAGTATAGTGCAGGGATGTCCAATCCTGCTCCTGCAGGGTCACTGTCCTGCAGAAAGTTTAGCTCCAACTCCAATTAAACTCTGCAGGATGTTGGCCCTCCAGGACCAAGTTTGGAAACCCAGAAGAATATTTGAAGGACCTTCAGAAGGGTCCTGAGGTTCTTCAGGGGGGTTCAGAAAGTGCGATCTGAGAAACCTTAAGTGTTTTTTAATGTTTGTAGTGATGGGACAGAAATAAAACATTTGAATCCAACAAGTCACATTGATTCATTACCTGTCTCGATAGCTGCCAGCAGTTTTGAATTCTCATCACTGGTGGAGCTTCAAAAATATAACAATGTTCTGAGAGAAAGTATTGCTCTTTGCTATTTTAATTATTCAGTTTCCATGAAAACATGCACATATAATAATAATAATAATAATAATAATAAAATACATCAATCAGTCATACCAAAGTGTTAGTTTGAAAGATATGTGAACATACATACCTGTTTTTCCATATTACAAATGCTTCATGACAAGACTCTTCAATGCTCAACTGAATGAGATAATCGGTAAATTCATCTTCATTCATCTTGTCCAACAAAACATGCCCATCTAGAAAATATGTCCCATAAATCAGAGGCCATGAAATGAGAGCCTCAATCCATATTGGAGCTAATCAGAGCAAAGTTCAACAAAATGAGTTATATTTGCAAACATGAACCTATCAGTCTTTGCAGCCTCACCTATCTGACTAGACTCATCAAGGTCAAGTTTTTACCCCCAAGTGACATGAGCTTTTATATTCCAGCATGACCTGCTTTCATTGCCAATGGCATGCCATGCAATAAATGCCATTCCATTAGATATAGTCTGTTTCTATTGTAGTCACTTTTAGACAACACACACCTGAAAAAAATATGTTGTCATACTCTTAGAAGTGATTTCACATGAGATAATTCACTTTTCTATTACTTATTCTATTAAATGCCCTAAAATATCCTAATCTAATTTGCATGCTGCAGCTTTGTTATCAGTTTTTCATTATTACAGGACATATCAGGCACAGCGGGGGGCAGAATGATTTTTAAATTGGTAAGTCATGATCAATTTCAGTGTAACGATTCACTTGAACGGTACGATTCAATGAACTGGTGCGAAAAACAAGTGCTAATTATTTCGTTCCCTCAGGCATTTTGTATTTTTTATGTTTGTAATAATATTGGTTCTTTATCACTGTTATTTACGGTTAAAAGGGTTATTGTTGCGTTTTTAACGATGATAACAGCACAATGACATTCTAAGTACCCAGAAATACGTTTAGTAAGTATGGTATTAAGCTCCGTTGTGTAAGGGTAATTCACTATATGCTTCCAAATATTATAAACGTTAATTAATAATGCTAATTATAAACAACAATATTAAAGTTTTACTCCTTAACTAAGTCATCACGTTCAAATGCTTGGCGAATCGGTTCGTCCGAATCTTTAAGAAAAATTGGCTCAAAGAATGACTCATTTGCTTATAGGACGTGGCGCCATGGTTACCATAGCAGCGGTCAAACACAGTCAAGTCAGTCAGTAAACCTAAGGTAGACTCATGTGTTTTAAACGTTAATAAAGATTTAGCCTTAAAAATTCTTTAAAAAAAAAATCTCAGAGGAAATATTGTTTGAGGCTTGTGTTTTAGGCGTTTAGGTGTCACAAAATTGCCATGTCAGAGCCGGAGAGTGAGACTGTGAGTCCTGAAGCCAGTTTCGCCGCGATGTTACAAGAAGTCACTCAGACAGAGACTGAAGTTCGTGAAGACGATGATGATGATGGTGATGCTGAATCCACTCACGAGCTGAAAGTGGACGTTTGTACAGCCACTGACATGCTTTTACAAGAAGAAAACATCACGGAATTACACACAGATCAGAGACACCAAGACGATATAAACCAACAAGGAAGTGAATCCAACCAGACACTGTCATCCAGTGACGTCGGAAGCTCAACAGCAACTGGTGAAACATAATTTACCCCAGTAATATAAACTTACAAAAAATACTCTGGTATTACCATAATTTTTTGAGCATGGTATTTTGTTTTGTTTTTTGTTTTATAGTACCATGGTAATTACATGTTGTTATGAAAGCACGTATCCACCTCTGAATTGAAAATAAAAAAAACTGTGACTTTTTATATCACAATTTTTTCTCTCGTAATTCTGACTTTTTTCAAAGAATTGTGAGATATAAACTCGCAATTCTGAGAAATGAAGTCAGAACTACCTGATAAAAACTTGCAGTTGGGAGTTATAAAGTCAGAATTGCGAGATATAAACTCACAATTCTGACTTTATAACACGTAATTGCGATTTATTTAGTCAGAATTCTAAGATATAAAGTGAGTCTTTTTTAGTTTATATCTCTCAGTTCTAAGAAAAAGAAAAGTCAGAATTGTGAGTTTATATCTCGCAATTCTGACTTTAGAACTCCCAGTTCCAAGTTTATATATCACACTTCTGAGAAAAAAAAGTCAGAATTGCGAGATATAAACTCGCAATTGCGAGAAAAAAAGTGAGAATTGCAAGATATAAACCAGCAGTTGTGAGGAATCAAAAATTCAGAATTGTGAGATACAAACTAGCAAATTGAAAAAAAAAAATCTGAATTGCAAGTTTTTATCTCTCAGTTCTGACTTTTTTCACAATTGCAAGTTTTTATCTTGCAATTCTGACTTTTTTTTTCCCAATTACAAGTTTTTATCTTACAATTCTGACTTTTTTCCCAATTGCGAGTTTATATCTCACAATTCTGAGAAAAAAGTCAGAATTGCGAGATACAAACTGAACTGTGAGAAAAAAGTCAGAATTGCGAGTTTGTATTTCTCAGTTCTGACTTTTTTTTCACAATTGCGAGTATATATTACACAATTCTGACTTTATAACTCATGGTTGTGAGTTTATACCTCACAATTCTGAAAAAAAAAAGTCAGAATTGCAAGTTCGTATCACGTAGTTCTGAGAAAAAAGTCAAAATTGTGAAATAAAAAGTCGCAATAACATTTTTTGTTTTCAATGGCAGAAACAGGCTTCCATATGTTGTGGTCATGTACCCAATTAAAATAATATTTTTAGCCATGTACCATGGTAATATCCTAGTAGTCTTGGAGCAGGGATATTATCATTTCCCAAAACTTAAAACTATTAAAAGCAGTTTGTTAATTAAAATAAAGTAGAAATAAAATACCATATAAATATTATATAGATCTATTATGAATAAATAGGAATAGACCTACTTAAGATAAATAAAAACGAATAAATTAAGCTTAAATAGAAATATAAAAATTAAAACTGAATAAAATTGGTTAACTGAGTTAAATTGGTTAATGTAATTTAAAAAATAAATGTCAAAATATTAATTAAAAACTATAATAATATATAAACAATACCAAAATTGGGGTACCAAGTAAATACCATGTTATAGGAATATGGCAGACATTCAGTACCTTGGTAAAAAAAAAAAAATAAATAATAATAATAAAAAAAAAATGGATTACCATCCGATAACATTGAAGTACTATTGCAGTGTTGAAAAAATAAATAAATAAATAAATAAATATTAAGCACATTCTCTATTACCTTAATCAATTCATATTTCTGATGCATTTGTGTTTCTTGTTTTTCCAGTTAAGATCTTGCTGATGCCAGAGAGGCACATGATAACGGTGGCCTTTACTATTGGCCTCACAATCCTGGATCTGAAAAAACACTTCAGCTTAGAGCTGAGGGTCCCATCAGACATCATACAAATCACTCTAGATGGTAAGATACAAAAGACACTTGAAAGTGTCCTTCGTAGGAGAAATCGTGAACAGACATTCAGTCATTTCTGAAAATAAAAGAACATAGTTATGAGATCAATTCAGGTAAAGATGCCTTTGAGATGACTGGAAAAAATGTCCCAATTATCCTAACCAATAATATAGCCAAGGGCACATTAAAGTTCTCGCTCATAATTTTTACTTATTTATTTCTAGATAAAAGTGTGGATGATGACCAGACGCTGATTGACATTGGTGTACAACCTCATGGGATGATCCAGTTTGAGATGAGCTCGCTAGACCCAGAAAATTACCCCGTGAGACCAGTCAAACTACAGCAGGAGTACAACATGCCGGATGTCATCACTGTCAGGGTGCAAACAGGTACAAACAAAGTTACAGCTGACTAGCGCATCATGAGGACAGACAAGCATATGTGACAAGTGTCTCGCTTCAAGACACAGACTCGTACCAGGATGTGGTGGTTGAGATCGAGAGAGCCACTCGAGGGAAGGCGTTTCTGGGAGGATACCGTCATAAAGTGACCAAAGCGGAGTATCATCATGCTGCTGTACAGACGATGCCCAAGAAGAGGCCTGACAAGGGCGTTGAGATGTTCAGCAGGGATACACAGGTGTGTGTGCACTTAAACACTATACACACTATAAAATGGATCATTCCACTCTTGGATGCTGATTTCTACTGGGTGAATGACACTTTACACGATAATAAAACGCTGCCATCATTGCCAATAAAACACTGTCATCGTACACAGTAATAAAACACTGTCGTCTTACAAAGTAATAAAGCACTGTCATCAGAACTTTCATTTCTTTGTCTCAATTTTATTGACATTAAATTAAAGGAACTATCATTTAGTGGAAGACAGAAATTAACTTTTCCATTAAGGGGCAATATTTGCCCCCTGGAATTGATTTCCAAGTTTTTTTTGTTTTTTTTTTCTCACATTTGTGAGGGCAATTTTTTATAATTTTTATAGCGTGTGCACTCATCAGCGGCTCTGGCGTTTTCAGCGCTGACTAATCCAAGTGCCTCTGATTGGCCAAAGCATTCCTAAGTTCAACATCTAAATGTAATTCTGCAAATTGACATTTTTCATTCATTTTCACATTTCATTTTAATCACGACAGCTATAATACATTGTTTAATTGCGCAGGTTTTTTTTTTTGCCTCCTTGTCTTGAATTTATGGGGCATTTTTGTTCATTTTTATGCATTTTTGTTCAACCTCTCATTAATTTCTGTCCCTGGTGGAGGGATGGCATATAATTTTGCTTAATAAAAATAACTTATTAATTAAGCTTTTTATATATTTATATATTTATATATATATATATATATATATATATATATATATATATATATATATATATATATATATATATATTTCTTTTTTTTTTAAATATATTGTATTACATTATATATTACAATATTTAAAAAAAAAATAGTTTGTATAAAAACCAACCTTATTTTAATTATGTATTAATTGTTTATTGTTTACAAAACACACACAAAGACTCAATCTTTAATAAAAACTTAAAATAAATAAATAAATAAAAATTTCTTACCCAATATATTTAATAATTTATAAAACATTAGCTCAGTTGGAAATGTCAAGACAATTGGATTTAAAAATGTATACATTTTATGATTCATTTTTATTATTATTATTATTATTATTATTATTATTATTAATAAAATTGGCCAAAATTACAATATTATTGACCACAAATATAACTGTAGGGCAGAACAAAATCAGCTATGACATATTTTAGTAAATCTATTTATTTATTTATTTATTTAGTTATGAAAATTTAGAGGAATTTGGATTTTTCACAAAATAATTATAAGCAATAAAACACTTCTCGCCATGTTATATTGTGAATATAATCATGCCTCATATTCCCTATTAACTCAGTAAGGTTAAGGGGTAAGTAAGGGGGTGGTAATTAATTAGTTAATTAATTAATTTATTTTTAATTATTTATTTTATATTATTAATTTTTTTTCTTTTAATTTATTTTTAATTAATACTTTTATTCAACAAGGACAAAATAAATTATTTAAAAGTGACATTAAAGGCATTTATAATGTTACAAAATATTTCTATTTCAAATAAATGGGTTTCTTTTGAACTTTCTATTATCAAAGTATCCTAAAAAAAAATGCATGATAGTTAGATTTCTGAAGGACATAGACAGCAGTTATTTTAAATTGTAATACAATTTTTACAATATTACTGTTTATGGTGTATTTTTGATCAAATAAAGGCACAGCTTAGCTTTAAATCTGGGTTGCCATTTTGACTGAAGTGCACGCTCCTGATTTTCCTTTCCCTTTTAACAGACTGTTGAGTTGAAGAACCAGGCTCAGCAGTGCTCCAAGAACGCCTCGACTCAGATGACCAAAATCGGCTGTTATGTGTCCAACATGGAGGACAAACTCATCACCCCCAGGACTTACATTACTGCAGAAGAGTATCACAGCAAGAGACTGAGAGCTGTACGTGTGCTTGGAGGGGGTATGACAGAATTGTGTTCATTTTGTGCTTTCACTGTTCATGACAAATGCTTGTATGTGTGTGTATGTTTTCCTCAGGTCATTACACTACAGTCGTATGTCAGGCGCTGGCTAGCCAAGTGTTTCACAGACAGCTTGAGACAGGCTAAAGAGCAGCGTCTGGCATGGCTGGAAAATGAAAGGAGAAGGAAGAAAGAGGAGAAAGAGCAGCAGATTAGAGATGAATATCACCGCAGGATGAATCCGGAGTCAAAGGCAGACTTTGATCTGCTTTATAATGCCTTGAAAAGTGAGTGTTTGTGTAACTAACTACAAGTAGCAATGCTACTAACTTAAAGGTGAAGAGTACATTTTCTGCGCAACTCACTAGAAAATAATAGTCTTTCTGAAAATTCATGAACCACAGATAGTCCTCAAATTACTTATATTTGGCTTCGTCCATTAAGCTGTATTATAATCTAGAAAAAAAAAAAACTACTTAACAACTTTTTAGTAGCATGTCAATAGCTTAGCTGATTTCATAAAAGCTTTTACAAGCTACTGCTTTTTCACTCATGTATGTATGTGTGCAGCTTTTTAGTCCACAGATGGGTTCAGTCAGTTCATGCAAATGAACTGGTTATTATAAAACATTGACTGATTCATTTCAGTCCCTCCAGACTGTCCTCTGTTTTGAAGTAAAATATTTTTGAAATACTGTTGTCCATTACTATACTACGGAAGCCCATTTCCGCCACTAAATAAAAAAATGACAAAAGGCATTGTGACCTTTTATCTCATAATTCTCGCAATTGCGAGTTTACATACAGTTAAAAATTTTTTATCAGAATTGTAATTTAATAAATAAAGTCAGAATTCTGAAATATAAACTCATAATTGTGAGTTATAAAGTCAGAATTGTAAAATATATAATTGCAATTGTGAGAAAAAAACTTTATAACGTGCAATTATGAGTTTATATTTCACATTCTGAGATTTTTCTTGCAATTGCGAGTTTAAATTTTGCAATTCTGACTTTATAACTCGCAGTTTACTTTTTCCTCAGAATTGCGAGTTCAAATCTCATAAGTCACAAGTTTTGTTTCTTGCAATTGCGAGTTTATATCGCACAGTTGACAATTCTGAGAAAAAAGTCAGAATTGCAAGTTTTTATCTCACAATTCTGACTTTTTAACACGCAAGTGCGAGTTTAAATCTCACAATTCTGAGTTTTTTTTCTCGCAATTGCGAGTTTATATTGCACCCTTCTGAGAAAAAAGTAACTTGCAGTTGCGAGATTGAAATTCATTCAAATTCTATTTACTTTTTTATTTTCAATTTTCTATTCATCAGAAGAACAAAAATATCAAGCAACATATTGAACATATTGAAAATTCAGCTTTGATTCACAGGAATAAACTAAATTTTTAAATATATTAAAACAGTTATTTTCAATTGTAATAATATTTCACAATATTAAAATTATTATTAAATAAATGACACCTTGGTGAGCATAAGGGACTTTTTTAAAAAAACAAAAAATCTTATCAACTCCAAACTTTTAAACTGTATTGGTTGATTTTTGAATGAATTTATCTGTTAATGTTTTCCAGGTTAATACTTGCTGATGGCAAATGAGTTAAATTATATAATTTGAAAATTATATATTTTAAAATATTTAAAAATAGTTTTGCTGTAGATGACTATGTTGTAGTTGGTATGATATGTTTGTGTTCTAATGTGTTGTAATGTGTGCAGTGATTTGGATGTAAGCTAGTGCGATAGTTCTCATTCTTTATCTCTGTGTGTCAGAATGGAGGATAGAGGAAGTGGAACGCATCAATGTCACCTTATCTGGTGCGGAGAGAAAGGCAGCGCTGTGCGCTCTACTGGAGCAAGAGACCCAGTTCATCTCCTCCATAGAACGGCACAGAATGGCTGCAGGCACGAGCAACCAGGATAAGGCCATACAAGCCTTCCTCAACAAGGTGTCAGTCTTGCTAATCGGCTGTCTCATCATGAGTATGCAGCATTGCTTTAGAGTAAAACCTTTGTTCGTTCACAGTTCAAGACAGAAGGAATTCTGAGATGATTGAATCTGTTTATTTGATTTCTTTTTTTTACATTTATTTAAAATGTTTTGAAATTTTAAGATTTTATAAATCATAAATCTGTGTGGTTTAGTATTTTGAACGTTGCTGAGTCAACTTTTCACCATTGTGTCCTTAACCTAATGTTGCTCCAGTAAAAATGTCAGTGTAATAAAATGAGTTGAATGACACTTTGCAACAAGTGGCTAATGATAACTAACTGATAATATGTCTAAATCTTATCAGTTAGTTATCAACTGATAATATATATCAAAAGTCAGAACAGACATCTTACATTACCTTACTGTTTTATTTAAAAATCCCTTTTCTCTTTCTGTTTTTTTTTTTTTTTTTTTTGTCCTTTTGTTTTACAGCTTTGCTGTAGATGACTGCATTGTAGTTGGTATGATATATTTACTGAGATGGAGATATATGTGTTGTATGCAGTCATTTGGATATAAGTTAGTGTGATGGATGTAAGCTAGTGTAATAAAATGAGGTGAATGACATTTGGTGACAAGTGGCTAATGATAACTAACTGATAATATGCCAGATCAAAAGTCAGAAGAGACGCTCTACAGTCCTTTACTGTTTTATTTAACCTCTTTTATAGAAGTGGTTTTTGAACTGTTTTTGACCCAGACTTGCATAAATAAACAAAAGTGTCCTTGAAATGTATTAATTAATTTAATACATTTTATATTAATGTATATATTAATTAATTAATGTATACATTAATTAATATTAATATATTAAAATGAACTGCATAGCTCCAAAACATGTTTATACAACAACATTGTTCTATATATTATTATAATTTAATAATAATCCTTCATTTATTGTAATCAGCAAAACAGAAAAATCGCAAAGACTACTGTGTATGACTTCTTCTCAGTGTGCAGAACCAAAGAAATGGCGTGCATTTGACGGGAAGGTGACGCAGATGGACACACAGTTCACTATCAAAGCCAAGGAGCTGCGAGACTTGTACAGTAGCATCACTCAGGCTCAGTTCACAAAGGACGAACGTCTGGATGTGCTTCTCACTCTCAAACACACTGTAAAAGTCAGTTTCAGATCTGTAGTCCAAAATATGGAAAAAATATAAACACTTTTCAAAAAGCATATATTTGCTCATCTCATTTTTAAAATGTTCTTGTCAACAGGAACATAAATGCAAGCTAACACAGGACATAGTGGACTTGATTGACAGAGAGGTGGACCTGCTGATGAGGGGTGTTAAAAAGAGCAACCTGGAGGGGTTGAGGAAGAGGATAGCCACCCTCTTTCTTCAGTACATCAAAACCCCTGCGTTCAACCCTCAGGTGTCCAAATTTCTGCAGGTATGTTGCTTAAGAAGTGCTGTAGTCAAGACTAGCTCTTTTGAGTCTGAGTCAGGACAGACCGGGAGAGTCAAGACCACGTTCACATGCTCGTATCTCAATGACATCTTGGTCCTCATGTCCAAGTTCAAGACTGTATTGTCATGGCCTTGGTCTGTGTCATTGAGTCTGAGTTTAAGACTATATCTCATGGTTCTGCTCGTTGAGCCCAATTCCTAAATTATATTTTCCTGATGTTGGTCTTAGTCCTTAAGTCTAAGACCATATTTTCATGGTGTTGATCTTGGTCCCTTAAAGGACAAAAATGTACAGATAATTAACAAAAGAACAAAAATGTACAGATAATTAACTCACCCCTTTGTCATCCAAGATGTTCATGCCTTTCTTTCGTCAGTTGTAAAGAAATTATGTTTCTTGAGGAAAACATTTCAGTAAATATCTCCATAAAGTGGACTTCAATGGTCCCCCCAAATTTGAACTTCCAAAAATACAGTTTAAATCCAGCTTCAAAGGGCTTTAAATGATCCCAGCCGTGAAAGAAGGGTCTTGTCAAGCAAAACGATCTGTCATTTTCAAAAACAAAAGCCCTTTGAAGCTGCATTTAAACTGATTTTGCGCACCATTGAAGTCCACTATATGGAGATAATTCCTAAAATGTCTTCCTTAAGAAACAATACTTTCTTATTGACTGAAGAAAGAAAGACGTGAACGTCTTGGATGACAAGAGGGTGAGTAAATTATCTGTAAATTTTTGTTCTGGAAGTGAACTTCTCCTTTAAGTCCAAGTCTAAGACCATATTTTCATGGTTTTGGTCCTGGTCCTCAAGTCTGATTTTAAGACCATATTTTCAGGATGTTGGTCTTGGTCCTCGAGTCTGAGTCTAAGACAATATTTTCATGGTTTTGGCCTTGGTCTTGTTCCTTGGGTCTAAGACCATATTTTTATGGTCTTGGTCCTCGAGTCTAAGACCATATTTTCATGGTCTTGGTCTTGGTCCTCGAGTCTGAGTCTAAGACCATATTTTCATGGTCTTGGTCTTGTTCTTGTTCCTTGGATCTAAGACCACATTTTCATGGTCTTGGTCTTGTTCCTTGGGTCTAAGACCATATTTTTATAGTCTTGGTCTTGGTCCTCGAGTCTGAGTCTAAGACCATATTTTCATGGTCTTGATCCTCGGGTCAAAGACTAAGACCATATTTTCATGGTCTTGATCCTCGGGTCAAAGACTAAGACCATATTTTCATGGTCTTGATCCTTGGGTCAAAGACTAAGACCATATTTTCATGGTGTTGGTCTTGGTCCTCGGGTCTGAGTCTAAGACCATATTTTCATGGTGTTGGTCTTGGTCCTCGGGTCTGAGTCTAAGACCATATTTTCATGGTTTTGGTCTTGGTCCTCGGGTCTGAGTCTAAGACCATATTTTCATGGTGTTGGTCTTGGTCCTCGGGTCTGAGTCTAAGACCATATTTTCATGGTTTTGGTCTTGGTCCTTGGGTCTGAGTCTAAGACCATATTTTCATGGTTTTGGTCTTAGTCCTCTGTGTCTTCATGGTCTTGGACTCAGTCTCGACTTGGACACAAATGATCTGTTTTTAAACTTTACTCTGTACATCAAAGTGAGTGTGATGTTAGCTGTAAAGTCTGTAAATAACCTCCAGTTCTAAAGACCGATTTTATTGGTCATCTCACTCTTTGAAACCAACTCCATTATTTACCCTGCTCTCCACAGGTGCCTCAGGATCCTGCCGACCTGAAAAAGAACATCTATTTGTGCCGTGGCTGTAATGAGTATCAATCATCCACTGACTTCGCTCTGAAGACTAACGCATCTGCGGTTGGCCTCTGTCGCCGCTGTTTGGATTTAGACAACGAGGCCCGTCGGAGAGAAGACTTCTCGCTTTACAAGAACATTCTCAGGTGCCTGCGTGAATCTGAGGCCGAGTGCAGCCCAGAAGCCAAAATCACTTACCTGCTGCAGGTAACGTTTATTCATTCATGATTCATTTCAAGGGTATAGAAAGAGCCATGTCACTTTTTGCAATACCTGCCTTTTTTCCTCCACTTGTGACGCATCATCACCATTGAAACAAACCGGTTTAAAGGTGCGGTACATAATTTCACGTATATGTTTTACCAAGGAGTCAATATCACCATAGAGTGCCTTTCAACCCTCACAATACTCAGAAATTTTGCTAATTAATTTCCCATTCGCTTTATGTCATGTCATAAATAGTAGACACTCAAGAACTAGAGAAATATATTAGCTGAGCTCCTACACATTTTTTTTTTTTAGATAATTATGGGCCATAATTCGAAGCATAAACCATAAGATATGTCCACCCTGTCATGGACATATATATTACTGTTAAATACATTTTCATTGCAACATTAAGATGCAAATTATATTTTCTGTAATTAATTACATTAATAATTACATTCTCAATCACATTGATACACCCCCCCCCCCCCCCCAATTCATTTTAGTTTTTACCAATATTAACTGCAAATGAATGCTATGTCCACCCTGTTATGTGTATGTCCACCCTATCAAGTCTAAGTGGCCGACAGGGTGGACATTTTGAACTTCAGTTAGCATATTAGCTTACAACAAACTGTGACTAGCTAAATACTCTGCTTGTTGAAGAGAATTTGCTATTTTTAAACGTACATATTTTGGCAATACTGTATTCTAATCACTTCCGGCATAATTTATGCCAACAGGGTGGACATGTTAAGCTTTGGCAATGCAAGTAAGCTAAGAAAATTTGTCAATTTAAAAGTCACCAACTTACTCGCCTCAGCCGTTGAAATTCCCGCCACTGAAGAGACAAAAAAATCTGTTGTTCAAAGGGAAGGGGCTTTTGTTAAAGTGGCAAATTCCCCAATATGACAGGGTGGACAACCATTCAAGGGACATGGACAAATTCTTCTTTTTATTAAATAAAAATATTGTTTTTATTACCAAATGATCAATACACTCAAATTGAGTATTCTCTTATTTAACAAAATATTAATAAGAGAACAAAATTGTAACATTTTATGATTTGACTATATTCTACTCTCATTTAAATTTGACAAGCAGTGGATGGAACATAGCAAAATAATGTGCAACCCCCTTACACAAAACAAAAAAAATCTAGAAAGTGTATCTAAAGAGCCAAGTAATGCTTTTGTTATGAATATAAAAACTTAGCCCAATATAACACACCATTTCATAGTCATTTTTATGGTAAGTTATCATGGCAAATTAGTTATTTATGTACAGGACACCAAAAGGCACTCTACAGTGATATTGACCCCAAGCCACTTCCTGTCCTTATTAGGAGCAGGACCTGCGGTATCTGGTGGATGTGCTGTGGGGGTCTCAGTCTGCATTGAGTGGCTGGAAAGACCTTCATGATTTGCTGCTGGTGCGTTGGGAGAAATATTTGGACTGGAGCCCATGGAACTGCATCCTCCTTACGAAGGACGAGGCAGCGGCACATCTCAAACTAGAGAACATCGAAAAGGTACCTTGAAAGGTTTTCTTCACACTAAAGGAAATGTTTAATGATGTCCAAAAGTACCACCAGATGGCAGAATGAAAACTTTTGCATAATAGTGTAATATAATCAGGCTTTAGTCAAAAAAGATAAAGGATTACATCTGGCAGAACTTTAAAATCATAAATAGCAACTGTACAACTGCCAAAGCTCAGTTCTGGAGATGCTGTTTACATGTAATGCATTTACAAAACACGTTTCTCTCTGCCACCACTTGAGAGCAATACCATTCGTTCCACCCTACAAATGGCTGCTGTTTTCACTTGCAGGCATACGATGTGGTAGTTATCCGTAACGTCAAACAGAAACACGCACTGGCCAGGAAGTACTTCTCGCAGATCCCTGCGATGGCCGAATGTCTGCACGACACTGAGATTCAGCCTGCTGCCCTCAGCAACCTGCTGGTCTCCAAGCCCATTACCGAGAAGACCAAGTAGAATCCTGCAGGGCGCAACTTGTAGACTTCAGACAGTAAAGTACAGAGATTTAAAAGAGTTCTTCTTCAAGATCATTTATCGCATTTGAATACCTAAAATCGTTTTTTGTCCCTGCGCCATTGCACTGTGCAATTCGGCCTGATCATTAAAATCTTACGCATCTGTCTGCTTTGTTTTCCATTCATTAGGATCCTTCATTAATTCTAATTACTTATCATTCAGCAGTAATTGTGGAAGAAGTTTTATGATTTTTAATTTTCATTTTAAGCTTCATTGGCATTTTGTAAAATACTAATTGGCAAAAAGAGCAGCGACACTACAATCCTGTGAAAAATGCGGCATTAGCATGTTATGAGTCTTGAGTACAAAATAAACTGCATAAAAAAATGGAGATTAGACTGACAAAAAAGTAGATTATCCCTCCATGATTACTCCACACAAGAATGTATTGAAAAGTTATAACACTTTGGAAAGCACAAGTTCAAGAGGTTTTAATTAGGCCTTTGCAAATGATATATAGCCTAGGTCTAATCAGGAGGTGAGCAATCTAAGATTTGTAATTACAGGAAAAGGTCAAGAACCTCCACAGCACCACAGGACTAGAAAGAACGACTGTAGACTGCTGATAAAGTGATGAAAGGTTTGAGTTTTCTCTTCCTCTATTTCATAGGTTTATAAGCGGTGCTTAATAAAATGGGTTTATTAGAGATTTGGCTTATCGTGTTTTTGGCACAGACCCTATCGCTGTCATTCCGTGATCCTGTAAGAAACATTAATGACGCTTCAGAAATGATAACAAAAAAGCAGCTAACAGGGTGGAGGACATAAAAAACAAGTTATGTAATAAAGGTCAACATGAAAAATGTATTTGGTGTTAATTGTAATGATGCAGGTGCTTTTTATTGAATATAAGAGGAACTTCAGCATTTTTATAAGAATTGAGAAAGAAAAATGAAAACCTTTGCGGGTTCCTGCATATTTTAATGGCTACTACTGTAATCCTTTAAGTCTGTAACAAAGAAAACATTTTTGTTTGGTGAAAAACTTGGTGGGCACTGAAAGCAACATAAGATTGTTAGATTACTGTTCGATCTTTTCATCTGAGCATGGATAAAGTAAGTCAAAGGTAAGTTAGATTTTCTCTATTATTTTTCCCAACAGTATTGTGCAATTTTTTGCAATCTTTGGACACTGGAAAAGGCTTTGATCTTTACAGTGCTCATATTGATAAATAATTTGTGGGGTTTTATGCAATCTCTGATTGAGCTTTTCTGTCTGTTCCATGAGAAAGCTTAAGGATTGCGATTAATGTGTAATAGTGCAGATGGGATACAGTGAGTGTTCTGTATAAACGCTGAGTTCAAGTTATCCAATGATGTTTCAAGGAAACACCTTTCTGCATTTTAATTCCTTGGTAATCCTGAAATGACAATCTTAAAGGGAGGTCATGAAGACACAACTTCAACTAACCTTGAACGCCTTCAGACAGGTTTGACATTACAGCTGGTCATAGGCCAACTCCTTGTGAGTTTTTCCATTGGGTTCATAAGTTTTCCATTGGCACATTTTACATTATATGATTCACGAAGTTGTGGAAGCCTTTTCTGTCTCAGGAAAAAATAGTCACTAGTGAAAAAAAAAAAAAAAATAACAACGTAATAATGAAAAAAGAGCAGAAAGTAAGAAAAAGTAAGTCGAATTTGTTTTGAATTAAATAACTGTGTGACGTGAAGTTGCAATTACAACAGAGTTGCAATTATGAGACTTAAATTTGCAATTGCATTTGTGGGATAAAGTCAATTTTGAGATGTACAATAGAAATTACAAGAAATAAATGAGCAATTTTGAGACAAATAAGGTCTAAGAAATAAAGTCAGAATTGTTTGGAATTAAATAACAATTGTGTGACGTAAAGTTGCAATTACAATAGAGTTGCAGTTATGAGATACAAATGCGCAATCACATTTGTAGGATAAAGTTACAATTTTGAGATGTAAAGTAGAAATTACAAGAAATTAGAAATTTTGTGAAAAATAAAGTCTAAAGAATTAGTTGGAATTGTTTCAAATTAAATAACAATTGTCTGATGTGAAGTTGCAATTATAATAGAGTTGCAGTTATAAAGTCACAATTTTGAGATGCAAAGTAGAAATTACAAGAAATAAATTAGCAATTTTGTGACAAAGTCTAAGAAATAAAGTCGGAATTGTTTGGAATTAAAAAACAATTGTGTGACGTAAAGTTGCAATTACAATAGAGTTGCAGTTATGAAATACAAATGCGCAATCGCATTTGTAGGATAAAGTTACAATTTTAAGATGTAAAGTAGAAATTACAAGAAATTAGAAATTTTGTGAAAAATAAGGCCTTAAGAATAAAGTTGGAATTGTTTCAAATTAAATAACAATTGTGTAATGTGAAGTTGCAATTATAATAGAGTTGCAGTTATAAAGTCACAATTTTGAGATGCAAAGTAGAAATTACAAGAAATAAATTAGCACAAATAAAGTCTAAGAAATAAAGATGTTATTATGAGTTATTATGTTATTATGAATTGTGAGATATAAATTTGCAGTTGCAACTGTGGGGTAAAGTCTCAATTTTGAGAAGTAAAGTAGAAAATACAAGAAATAATTTAGCAATTTTGTGACAAATAAGGTTTAAGAAATAAAGTCTGAATCTTTTCAAATTAAATAACGATTATGTGATGTAAAGTTGCAATTACAATAGAATTGCAAATATGAGACAAATTTGCAATTGAATTTGTGGGATAATGTCAATATTGAGATGTAAAGTAGAAATTACAATAGTAGCAGTAGCAAATTTGCAATCGCAAAAAAATAATAAATAAATAAATAAAGTCTCGATTGTGGAATAGAAAGTTGCAATTTTAAAATACGAAGTCACGATTATGAGAAATAATAAATTTTAACAAGTCAAGCCAGAATTGTTTGGAATGAAATAACAATTGTGAGATGTGAAGTTGTGATTACAAAAGAGTTGCATTTATAAGAAATAAATTAGTAATTACAAGAAAAAAGTCGTTTTTAAAATGTAAAGTAGTAAATACAAGAACTAAATTTTCAATTAAAAAAAAAAAAAATCGTAAGTTGTAATTGTTTGGAATTAAATAACAATTATGCGATGTGAGGTTGTAATTACAAGAGAGTTGCAATTATGAAACATTTATTTTTCTGCAAGCCAGAAATAAACTTCCATACGAACTTTTTGAGCATTACAGTGAAAGCTTAAAATAATAGTTTACATATTTCTTTTCATTTCAGTCTTTTTCTTTTCTTTTTTTTATGATAAATATTCCTCCCACACATCTAATTCTTTGGAAACGAGCCTCATTACGGATTATCACCTGCTGTGTGATTTCTAAGAGTTTGTGTTTATGAAGTCTCCCAGGTTGTTGTTTAACAGACCCCTGTGCAGTGCCAGATTAAGGCCCAATAAGGGAAAGGCGATGACGTATGCTGTTAGGAGAAAAAGCTGTGAATTCCAGGTCACTGTCCGTGGCAATGTCTCGTGTCAGTGAGTTTGTTTATAATGCGCTTGCTTTTATAACCTCACATGCAAATTTGTTGCTAACTTTGGTCATAAATTGTAAATATAAGTGGATCAGGTTAGAATGACCTGCATGAGGCATGACTGGTGGGAGTCTCTAATCTTAAAGCTTAATCTCCATGGCCATAAGGCTTTATGACATGCCCGGAATGGACCAGTAACCGTGGATGCGGATGGCACCAGGGCAAAGATTAATCAGCGGCGCATTATTTAAAGGCCATCATAAGACAAAGTCCCTGAGTTGACTCCGTTTCGGCCACAGGATGAGGCGGCTTAGATGTTCTTGGAGCTCCTTGAAACCCATAATCATCATCAGCACGCCACTGGCTTTGCTACCGCTGCCACTGGTCATCAGAACAAAGGTTAGACATGCTTACAAACACATCTGGAGAGATTTTCTATCAGGCGAGTTCTGAATGAAAATAATGTGAAAACTAATTGTTGTTAGGCGTAAAACTAATGTAATGAAGTAAGAACAAAACTTTTCCTTTCTTTGTAGCATATTAAAAAATTTTGAGTATATTGTACATTTTATGAAATACTATTTTATGTCTTTTCAAAACTTTAACTTTCAAACAAAATGTATTTGAAAAAAAAAATATATATATTATGATAATAGATGCTGGTTTCTTCAGTGCATTTTGTGTTACTGGGTAACAACCCTCATATCATGTCCACTAGGAAGCAGAATGTGCGTACATCCTAATATTAATGGCTGTATACTGGATGACGGAGGTCTTGCCTCTGTCTGTGACGGCACTTATCCCAGCGCTGCTTTTCCCTCTTTTTGGGATCATGAAGTCTTCACAGGTACACCTTCCTAAACAGTCGTTTTACTCTTGGAAAACAATCCTATGGAAATCTAATGTGGATAGCTACTGACCGACCATCGTTCTTTAGGTTGCAGGGGTATATTTCAAAGACTTCCACTTGTTGCTTCTTGGTGTCATCTGCCTAGCAACATCCATTGAGAAATGGGGTCTTCACCGGAGAATCGCCCTCAGATTGGTGACTGGGCTTGGAGTCAATCCTGGCATGTAAGATTTCATTGGATTAAATTATGCAATGTGTTGTGATGAATCATAGTAGGAAGGTCCGACGCAAACCTGCTTGTTTATTGTGAAATGCGTTTCACAGGTTGATGCTCGGGTTCATGGTTGGCTGTGCTTTCCTCTCCATGTGGCTGAGCAACACTTCAACTGTGGCGATGGTAATGCCAATTGTGGAGGCTGTGATCCAGCAGGTTTTGAATGCAAGTGAAGAAGCCAGCAAAGACCACAAGGGGGCGTTAAATGGCATCTCCAACCCTGCTCTTCAGCTTGAAGGTATGCTGATGTAAGGCAATAACTGATCATTTTAACCTTTAACCTTGTAGAACTGTGGAGAATTTAATTATTAAACATCTGTTTTCAGATATTGAGGCGCAGCATGACCAATCTGAGTCTGAGAAAATAAAAAGGTGAACATATAAAAAAATTAGACGAGAAAGTACAGGAAACAATTGATTCTTGAGACTGAATGAGATTTTGTAACACTTACAGTATCGAAGCAGGCATTACGGAATCAGTTCAAACTGCTCCTGAGGAACCAGAAACTGTTAAAGTAAGTAAAACAGGCACAATCTGACATTAAAATGCAGAAAATGCTTCTCCTTGCCTATAATAAAATGTGGTTTCTTAATATTTGTTAGCCGCCTCCGCCGTATAGTGGAAGGTACAGGACCCGTGAAGATCACATGATGTGCAAAGGCTTGTCACTTTGCATTGCCTACTCCTCATCCATTGGGGGTCTGACCACATTATCAGGAACATCCACAAACCTCATCTTTGCTGAATATATCTATCAGTGAGTTGACATCTTGAAACTAAGAACTTAGAACTTTAAGTTGATTGAATTAATACTGTTCCCCATTTTTTCTACTATTGTATATAATATATGGTGCCGTGCCATTTCCTCAGGTACTACCCAGATTGCACGGTCGTTAATTTTGGGAACTGGTTCGTGCTTTGTCTTCCCATCTGCATAATTATGCTGATTTTGTCATGGATATTCCTGCACTGGATGTACCTCGGATCCAAGTGAGTGATCGTGATGTCTCCTCTTCAATAAGTCGTTCCCTGACCCCTCTCTGTTCCTCATTTTTACTCCTCGTCTTTGGCTTTCATTTACATTCATCATTTCAAATCACGCTGCCATTTGCATTTTTCCCACCTCACCACTTCAGCTTCCTCTACATGTCCTCAATCTTCTTCATCCTGCTCTGCGTCTCGCTCGCTCACAGCCTCCCATTCTCATCACTCTGGTATAATCCTGTTTTATCGAGCAGCCTTCTTCGTCTCACGCCTGTCGAGATTTTCTTCTTTCCCTGATGAGGAATCACTCACAGAACATGGATGCATGACATTGTGACAGAGATGTGATTGTTCTCATACGTAGTTTAAATGGAATTTTGTCATATGCAGATGTTTCAGTCAATTCGTCCGCTCGTCAAAATTAACTACATGTGTGCACTGAAATGACAGTGAATGAAGTGAACAATAAAAGCGTATCTGCTTTTCCATCCATCCCTAGCTTCCGTGCCAGTCTGTGCTCCAGACAGCGAACCGAAAAGGAAAAAAACACTGCCAAAGTGCTCCGGGATCAGTACAACTCACTGGGGCCCATAAGGTTGGAACTCTTCTTTTAATTTCAAGGATCTTAAAGCTCTCGAAAGTGTGAACTGTGCTTATTTTTCCTTGTCGGTCTCCATACATTGCTCAACCAACAGCATGATTTGGGTGTAGGGCTTCCAAACAGCAGGAGACCCTATCCCTTATACTTAGGATAGTTCACCAAAAAATAAAAATTCTGTCATTAATTGCTCACCCTCATGTCGTTCCAAACCCGTTAGACCTTGAGTTCATCTTCAGAACACAAATTAAGATATTTTTAAGGAAATTCGAGAGAATCGAAAGTTGATGCTGATTTTCACAGCAAACTTAACATAATAAGCGAAGGAATGCCATTTCAAAGCAGAACCCAATTTGCTAACAAAGTAATTGCTAACAAAGTGAATAGTGTAAATTTTGATTTCATGCAGGCTTTAATGTGCATTGTATCCTAACGTGTCAAAGCGTGCTATTTTGGGTGTGTTCACACTTGTCATGTTCGGTTCGATTAAAATGATTCAGTGCGGTCCATTTGAGTAAGTGTGAATGCTGCCATCTGAACCCTGGTGCGCACCAAATAAGCAGAACGTGACCACTAAAAAGGTGGGTCTCGTGCCGCTTCCAAGAACTCTGGTGCAATTCGAATGTAGTATGAAAGCAAAACAAATAATGCAAATTCTGATTTCTGATGGGACTCAAACACAACTATTAAAAAAGGTTCAAACATTCACTGATGCTCCAGAAGGAAACATGTTGCATTAATAGCCGGGGGGGGGGGGGGGGGGGGGGGGGTGAACATTTTGTGAATATGAATTTTTGGTAAATTGTACTTGTAAAATTGTACTCTTCCAGGAAACATGCAAGTATCTTCTGTTGCTTCTGAAGGTGAGTACTAAATGAAAAAAAAATTATATTTGAACAAAATAAAAAAAGCTTGGACATCTTCAGCCGGTTCAAAAGTTTTCACCCCCCCGGCTCTTAATGCATTGTGTTTCCTTTTGGAGCATCAGTGAGTGTTTGAACCTTTTTTTTTAATAGGTGTGTTTGAGTCCCTCAGTTGTCCTCTGTGTGAAAAGATAGATCTCAATGTCATACAGTCACTGCTGGAAAGGGTTCAAATATGCAAAAGATGCTGGAAAACTATTTTTTTTCTCAAGAACAGTGCTCAGTTTAACTGTTCAGAACAAACAAGGGACTCAACCATCACAAAACAAAAAAAAAAAACAGTCGTAGATCATCCAGGTAACCACACACAGTATTAAGAACCAAGTGTTCCCAAATATTTGCAGGGGGTTATTTTTAAAATTTCAGCTATTTTTTGGTCTTGTGGACTATATGTAAACATCTTTTATGTAAAATATCTTACACAGGACAGTAGTAAATAAAAAATAACATGCATTTTGTATGATCTCTCTTATTTTGTTAAAATTATTCACATTTTTTCATATCATGCAAGGGGTTCCCAAACTTTTGCATAAAACTGTAATTTAATCATTTAATCAGGTGTCCTGACCAAGTGTCAATATGTGACGTGTTGGGAGTGAGAACATGTTGGTTCAGTATCTTAGGTTCGCTGTCAAAAATACCCGTGTGAACGCTGAAGTCACCTTTCCACTATCTCCGACAGACAACAAGCCAATGGAGAGCAGTATGCAGAAAATTCGACTAGACCGTATATGACCATCTGACCGGATGTGAAGTATTCTAATAAAAACTATCAATCAGAATTACCCATATTTTTCCATTTTAACGTTATTCTGTAAACGCTATATTTGTAAAATGGTGGTTTAGAATAATTATGACAGAAATAATTATTTAAAAATTTTTCGATCATCATCATCATCATGTAGGTTGATTAGCCTCATTAAACTGTTTTTATTTTGGGGGTCATTTTTTTTAATGTTGATATATTCATTCATTATATTCATTTAAATCATTCATTTCACCATGGTGGATAACAGTGCTTCACGACCACTTTGAAAGTTCTTGGAGACAGTGGAAAGGTGGCTTAAGTGGATAAGGACCAAATGTATTTTTTGTTTTGGTTTGGACCAAATGAACCAAGAGAACCGAACTACAAGTGTGAATGCCCCCTTACGTAAACTTAGAAGTATTTCAAGACCTGATTATGTCCTTATTATTTCTATTATTATTATCGAAGCAAATCGGGGCAAAAGTCGTCTAGTGTATTCCAGTATTTAGGGTAATGAGATACACAAATTTCTAAACATTTGTTTGTATTACTGTTTCTCTTCTGATCCAGCTGGCAGGAGATTATCACCATGATCATCTTCACTCTGATGGCCGTTTTGTGGTTTACAAGAAACCCAGGTTTCATGCCTGGTTGGTCATCACTGTTTCCCGAGTAAGTGTATTCACAATTATCACCTTCTTCTGATGTAGCTATACTACTGCTTCTCAGAGAAAGTCATCATTCCACTCAATAATTGCCTATTTATCCTTCGCATGTTATTACTTCTTCAGTTACCCAGGTTACGCTACGGATGCCACTGTAGCGCTGTTGCTGGGTTTCATGTTCTTCATCATCCCCGGGCACAAACCAAATGCAGAGCGCTACGGTACGGCTTACTCATTTCCTTTGTGCATTTGTGAAACCCTTCCAAACAATTAGAGGCTTGCTATCAGCAGTTTTGTCGTTGATTAACGTTGTCAATTCCTGCGACAGAGGCCTTGATAACGTGGAAGGACTTCCAGGCCTGTATGCCATGGGAGATCAGTCTGCTCGTGGGTGGCGGTTTCGCTTTGGCTGAAGGCACAAAGGTAGGATCATGATTTAATGGAAACCCAAGTATATCTGTGAGAGAAAAAAAAGAAAGACAGAGAAATGAATAGAAAAGCAGAAGGCCGCATTAATAGATGAATCAATTAATGGTTCGTTTTAACATGCCTGGATTCAATTAAACAGGCCAGTCTAATTCAGTAGTGGCTTTGGACAGGCCTGGACAGCTCAATTGCACCCTTTTCTGGTAATCTTAAACATTAATTTCCTTTTAAAAGAAATAAATGAAAAGACGGATCACATCAAAGTCTCGTAACAGCGTGCAGCCCATTAACGTTGCGCAGAGAACAACATTTCCACTGTGTCACTCTCTGTCTGCTTTGACGTCCCGTTCAAGCTAATTACATGCCTCCATTATAAGACTGGCACTGAAGCACATCATTTCAGCATAACAAACAGCTCCTTCCTCATGTCAGTCGCAAACGCTGGAAACAAGAGCGGCTACTTCTTAATATTCTCCCGGTGTAGGTAGGCTGGGGTGGGGTCTTATCATCAAGGCTCCAGCCCTGTTTTGATCCAGACACCCAAATGTCATGGCAAGTCCAGTCTTTAAAATCTTCAAAGCAGAAAGGGTGACTACTGCGCTGCGTTCTCCATATGCAACATCAGACGGCGTATCTTGACAAACAGCTAAATTACGACTCCGGTCTCTGTTGACAAGCATACAAAGAGATGTTGGTACATTTATGAAAGCGGGTTCGTTTGAGTTCATGAATATCTTGTCTGGACACTTTCACTTACCTTCTGTCTTTCAAAGACGATCTGACGTTTTTTTCTTTGGTTGTTATTTTTCACCCGACAGATTTCTGGTTTGTCGACTTGGGTTGCTGAATTGCTGACTCCCTTGGGAAATCTGCCTCCTTTAGCCACTGTCACCATCGCCTGCCTTATTGTCACCTCTATCACAGAAGTAGCCAGCAATGCTGCCACAATGACAATCTTTTTGCCTATACTGGCTCCCTTGGTATGTGTCATTTCAATATATGTAGAATATTACATTTACGTCAATTTTTTGGGCTTGTCCTCATTACAAATGATCTTTATTAGTCCGAGGCAATTGGAGTCAACCCCTTGTACATGCTGATTCCCACGGCCCTGTGTGTGTCCTTTTCATTCCTGCTTCCGGTTTCTAATCCACCCAATGCCATTGTCTTCACATATGGTCATCTGACAAGCATGGACATGGTGAGTCCTAATGATTTAGAAGTCATTTTGCATGTACATTTCATAATGCGTCCAAGGTGCAGTTGAGGTCAAAAGTTTGCATACACCTTACAGAATTTGCAAAATGTTAATAATTTTACCAAGATAAGAGGGATCATACAAAACGCATGTTTTAAAGACATATAGTCCACAAGAAAAAATAATAGTTGAATTTAAATTAAGAACTTGATTCAGGTCCCACAAATTCTTTGGTTTTTCAGCATTTTTGTGTATTTGAACCCTTTCCAACAATGACTGTATGATTTTGAGATCCATCTTTTTACACTAAGGACAACTGAGGGACTCATATGCGACTATTACAGAAGGTTCAAATGCTCACTGATGCTCCAGAAGGAAACGTGATGCATTGAGAGCCAGGGAGTGAAAACTTTTGAACAGAATTAAGATGTGCACATTTTTCTTATTTTGCATATATATCTTTTTTTTTTTTCATTTAGTACAGCCCTTTAGAAGCTACAGAAGATACTTACATGTTTCCCAGAAGACAAAATAAGTTACATTTACCCTGATCTTCAAATTCCAAAAGTTTTCACCCCCCAGCTGTTAATGCATTGTTTCCTTCTGAAGCATCAGTGAGTGTTTAAACCTTCTGTAATAATTGCATGTGAGTCCCTCAGTTTCCTCAGTGTGAAAAGATGGATCTCAAAATCATACAGTCATTGTTGGAAAGGGTTCAGATATACTAAAATGCTAAAAAAAAAATTTGAATTTGTGGGACCTGAAGGATTTTTCAGAAAAACAGCAGGCAACTGTTCAAACAAGGGACTCATGAGCAACTATCACTAAACACAGCTGTGGATCATTCGAGTAACAACACAGTATTAAGAATCAAGTGTATGTACATTTTTGAATATGATCATTTTTATAAATTCAACTACATTTTTCTCTTGTGGACTATATGTAAATGTCTTTAATGTTAAATATCTTATTCAGGTCAGTACTAAATAAAAAATAACATACATTTTGTATGATCCCTCTTATTTTAGTAAAAAATTAACATTTTGAAAATCCTGCCAGGTGTATGTAAACTTTTGACCTTAACTTAACATTTACAATCTTGTAAATGTAGAATAACTGAGCTTTGTTTGGTTTTCTTTGTCACTAGGTGAAGGCAGGGCTGGGTGTAAACATTATAGGCATTCTTACAGTCCTATTAGCTCTCACGACATGGGGAACACCTTTACTCAACCTGGACACCTACCCAGACTGGGCACCGGTTGTAAACGGCACTGGAGTATGACCAACGCTGTGAATATTTCACAAATGTGGACATTTAGTTTTCAAATTACATGGACCCCTTGAAGTTGGCTTGAATTGGTGACAATGCAAAGCCTGCAATCCAAATGTTTTACTCATTTGGATCACAGCTTGGATTAGGCAATGCAACAGACTGAAAGCTTCGGGTTCCATGAGATGTTCAGTTTGAACATCATTGTTTATGTTTTTGTATTTTAAGCATTTAAGTAATCGTTGGCTCAAGTCTGTGATTCCTTATGACATTTACTCTTTTAAGGGAGTCAAAGAGACTAGTAAAATCTGTTAAAAACAGAATGCTTTGGTGCACAATTCAACAGTGCAATGTTTATACAAAATGTATTATATTAAAGATATTTTAGCTTTAAGCAGTTTGCATGACAGGGTTAGTCCTGTCAGCTAACATAGCACTTAATGTTTTATATAATTGTATATTTTTGTTATACAGTAGCCTGTACATATGAGTATATTGTTGAAATTACTGTACATTGTGAACAAAGCAGATCAAAACAGTAAATAACAGACAAAATTTTCAAGAAAGTAGATGGTCTCACTTTCAACATTAGACACAAACTCGCACACAACAGTGGCCAGAAAATAATAGCTATTGATTTTAGGTGCTACTCAGCTCAAAAGTGAGCATTTCTAACTAGTGCTCCTATTTAGTTTCAAAGGCATCAGTCAGAATAGATCATTTAACAAGTTTTAGGTTTAAATAACAATGATACATTTTGTTTTTTTGTTTGATTCCATACTAGAATTTTATATTTTAAATGGAAACTCAACATCTAATTTGGCTGACATCCATTTTTCACACTGTGTGTGCTTTTTGTAAAATATTTCTTGTTACGACTAAAAGTGTGAGACGTAACTTTCTGTCTTGAGTGTTCTTTATGTGTTTCACTGTTTTGGGAAGAAGAAAGCATTTAAATAAACACCCCGAACCATTAACAGTCATCATATTTTAGCGGGAACTTACACTGATTTTAATAAACAGTGCTTTGCAATCTGTATCAATGCTAATTGAACTGTGCACTGAGTGGATTGTCTCATCTCTAATTACTGAATCCAAAAATTAAATGTTTTGACAAATCTAGTCTGGGTGGCAGACTTATCAAAGAGATTCAAGAAGCAGATTAGCTTTGATGAGATGAGGTTACAGAGAAAAATTGTCATCTATTTCTGCATATCTGCAGTGGAGTCTGTTTAGAGATAAGTAATGCACCTCAACAGAAACATGGCTCTGAAAGTATCTGTCTTAATAATTCCTTCCCATTTTAATTAGACCGAATGATCGCAAAACAAAACGGTGTAATGATTAAAATATATGAGACTTTAAAGCTGATGTAAAACAAAAGAGGAGGCTGTAATGTGCCATCTGAATGGGCTTGGGCTAATATTTGTTCTCAAAGTGAGGCAGTGATGAAAACTAATTCTGTAAACCACCCACGTTATGAAAATTCATACTCGGATCCTGCAGCCATTGCGATTCAAGGTCAGCGTTCAGTTGTGTCTGAGGTAATGACGGCCTGTCTGAAGGGTCTAATCTGATTATGTATTATTTAATACGTACTTCTTATATACTTAATGTTGGTGCAAGGACTGATGAGTTTACAAATCAGGAATAGCTTTTCTCCCAGCCTTATAGTCATTGCCATCATATAATTTCTCTGTGGGTGCACAGGTCAGCAAGCCGAATATTAACAGTGGTTTGCTTTTATTGTTGAAATGTTTTTCACATATATAAATTTCTATTACTTTGGTAAGGGGCCTTTATAGTTGTGACCTCTCGATATGGCTAAGGCGATTCACCCCCTTGTGACACGTCATGAACTCTTTAAATCACTATGAAAACAAAATTGATTATTATTTTTTTTTTTTTAGTATGAATATGTTAGCCTTTAAGTGTTCCAAAACTGACAAAATTCGCATTTACAGGATTTACAAGCAATCAAAACTTACAGTTACTAACTTGCGCCAATATGGATTAGCAATTTTGATGACATCACCCTGAACTTTAGCTTCTCATCAAACTAAACCTTCTTTATTTCCAATCAAATGCTCTCTAGAATGCGAAGCGTCCCTCCTCCTACATTATAAATACCTGCTAAAGCTGCGGCTGAAATTGGTCACTTCTTCACAGAATTTGTGGCCATTCTATAATTGTGGGTACATCTCATGTCCTGAAGTATATTTTTATCAATATAAAGCCCCGATGCCTAATTTTCCAGTACACAATTATATTTTTCCCAGCCACACTACTATATGTTAAAAAAGCCATATCTTTTGTTCAAAAATGATGTTCATATCACATACATCCCTGGTTTTCAGCTGTCCGATTTTGTAAAGTTGCTCATTCTATGCTGCAATTAAGCATGAAAATGACCTCAAATATAAATTAATTTCATAGTTTTGCCTTCAGTTAGAAGACACTTGGGTGTGCGCTTCAAAAATAATAAGTGTTTATTGTGATACAACTTGTTTTATTTGTGTTCGAAAACCATTGTCAACTAAGTTACCCACTAGAAAACCCCTCCTCAAAAAAGAATCGGTTTTGTCCCATTCTCACATAATTTGCACTTTATGATGATATTTCCTCTAGAAGCACATGGATGAAACACGAGAAGTTATGTTCTCTCTCTATCCCTTAATATTGGTTAAACTAGCAAACCTGTCAAGAGTGGATTAATTGACTGTCAACAGTGTTACCCAAGTATTATTGCTGCAAATTTTAACAAGACAATTTAACTAAAACTTATGTTTTGTTTATGAAAATATATTTCTAAACATACCATATGCTCAGTAGTTCTAGGTTTCCATGTTGAGTATAGGCCCCAAACACTAAAAATGTCAACTAAGTTACCTGTCAACTGTGTTACCCAGTAAAGATAACAAGGTGGACAGTAGCAAACATAGATGGTATTTTATGCACATATTCCTACAGATCACCTTTACTTATATAGCACTTTATACAATATAGCTTGTTTCAAAGCAGCTATGCAAGGTCATGTTTGGGCTTTTGGGAAAAAGGAAAACTTGTTTCTTTACATTGTCACATTCTAAATGTACCCCTAATTATAGAATGACCCTTGTATTTTCTGTACGGTGAATGGCACCTAGTGCATTATATAGGGGATAGGGGATAGGGAATGATTCAGAAAGCGTAAATATGTCTGAATTGTTGTGTCGCGCAGAACGGATCATATGCGTGAATCGCCGCAGACCACACAATGTATCAGACCCGTTTGAATTCTACACAGAATGCTATATTTTATTGCAATATGGATGAGATTGTGGCTGTCATGCACTATTAAATGCAGCTACCGAGCTTAACGACTCTGGCCCAATCTGTTATATAAACCAAACGCTATTGGCTATTTAAAAAAAGGGTCTTATTGTTTCATAAGTCTTATTTTTTTCAGTTGAAATTATGTCAACACATAGAATAAAGCTGTGTGTTTCAAAGCACTTCAGTGGACTTTTAATTTATTTACAGACCTGCCATGTTTTTGTTGATATCTCCAGTAAAAGAACATTTACTCTCCTTTTATTGGAGATAATTTCCTGTTGTTAAGAAAAAAATGGATGATAATTCTTATTTTGCGCTCATATTTTAATTTGATTTTTGTTTGGTAGTTGCATACTGCATGGTCTGAAGGTTACATTTTTAAATTTGAATTTAATTTTCATTATCTGTGACTGAAAATGAGCCTGTAAGGGATAGACCGCTTGTAATGGATTGTAACATTTTTCACTTTGCTTCTGATCCCTCAACTGACGGAATATTTCAAAACAGACTGTAGATTTAACCTTTGGAGACATTTGTCATTTGTAAGAGACATATATGTCCACCCTGATTAGGGTGTAGTATTTCTTACCTTTAAGCAGCCAGAGCTGTTTTTGTTTTTTGTGCATTATACACTAGCTTAGTACACTCTCAAAAATAAAGGTACAAAAGCTGTCACTGTGGTGGTAACTTTTCAAAAGGTACACTTTCGTACCTATTAGGTTCTAATATGTGACCCTGGACCTCAAAACCAGTCTTAAGTAGCACGGGTATATTTGAAGGAATAGCCAACAATACATTGTATGAATCAAAACTAACAATTTTTTTATTTTATGCCAAAAATCATTAGGATATTAAGTAAATATCATGTTCCATGAAGATATTTTGTAAATTTCCTACTGTAAATATATCAAAACTTAATTTTTGACTATTGAGAACTTCATTTGGACAACTTTAAAGGTGATTTTCTCAATATTTAGATTTTTTTGCACCCTCAGATTCCAGATTTTCAAATAGTTTTATCTTGGCCAAATAGTGCCCTATCCTAACAAACCATACATCAATGGAAAGCTTTATTCTGCTTTCATATGTATTTCAAAAAATGAGCCTTATGACTGGTTTTATGGTCCAGGGTCCCATATGTACACTAATATGTACCAAAGTACTAATAAGGTACCAAAATGGACTCTTTAGGTACAAACATGTACCTTTTGAAAAGGTACCGCCCCAGTGACAGCTTTTGTACCTTTATTTTTGAGAGTGTATCTGTATTTGTGTATATAAAAATGTAAATAAAAATATTCTTAATTTTTTTTCCACTATCACCACTTATAGTTTTTATGTTTTCTATCTATACATTGCCTGCCAAGAGACTGGGGTATACACTAGGAATTGTTTTGTACAGTGAACCTGTTTGTCTATGTAGCATTGATTGACATTGGATTTTTATAATAAAAAATGAATAGGTGCAGTGCTGAATTTATTATCAATGTTCTAATCAATTATTAGTGGTGTAAATTTAACATGAAAACATTAAAAGGAAAGACTGCACCTTTAAGAAGGGAACCTCCCACGTGTTGCATGTTGTCCATGCCACAGGTTGCCTACCTGTCTCGCATAACTCTGCACTAACCTCCTCACGCTTGCGCTCTCTTCACTAGAGAGAAATAAAGAATGTGGCTCAATCCAACCTTATCCGAATCGCTCTCGGATTGACTCCGCCGTCAAAAGTGTCGCGACTGACACATTTGACATCCTCTCAGAAAAAAAAAAAAAAAAAGAAAGAAAGAAAAAGAAACTCCGCTTTTGTGGTTGAGGTCGTCAGAAACCTCTCGGGTTTCCTCGGTTTTCCCACAGCTGTGAGGAGTTGTCGCCTCTTGAGTGTCGACAATGCTGGATCCGTCCTCCAGCGATGAATCTGAGGGCGAACTACCACCTGAGGACGAACCGCCCGTTAAAACTGGGAAACCTGTTAAAAAGAGTCCCAAACCTGAAAAGACGTCGGACGCCCCGCGAACCCAAACCAAGGAACCGGTCCCTTCTCCCGCCGATGCGGACAAAACCGAGCAGGAGAGACTTAAGAAAGAAGAAGCGGAGAAGAAAATTAAACTACAAATTTATGTGTTTGTGTTGAGATGTATCGCGTATCCGTTCAACGCCAAACAGCCCACAGATATGGCTCGCCGTCAGCAGAAGGTGAGTGACCGTTAAAGCACTGTTTAAATGAATTCGCGCGTACCCCAATCCTTTATAGCCGCCGCTGCAAAACCTGTTCACTGAGGAAAACTTTTGTCTTTTTACACCCAGCGCATCGGTCAGAGGCTCAGTGTTTGGGTTCAGTAGTTGCAAAGAGTACCTTTACAGGTTTTAAAGAAGATTTATAAGACTGTCAACAGCTTCACACTTTTAAATGACTGGGCAAATGTTTGTTTACTGTACTTCTACAGTACCTGTGTTACCCATCTACTTGAAGCATCAAGCTAAATCGTTTACGCACTGATAAGATGCAAGTAAAGGTTAGTAATGGTATCATGCTTAAGATATTATGAAGTTAGAAATGTATAATTGGCTTTGTTTAGCCAAAAATGAACTAATTCATAACCTCAAATCGTTTTTAGGTAGGCTATGTTGCTTTAAGCTAATATTGTTTTTATTTATTTAAAAATTGGTAGTGAAATTGAGTTACTGTAATAAGCAAATGTAAACAAGTAATTTTACACTAAATATTAGTGTAATAGACTATGTGGCAGCAGAACCTAATGGATTTAATTTGTAACTTTTTTTAAAAAATACATTAAATCACCTTAATGTAAATGATAATGAGGTAAATACATTATATATATATATATATATATATATATATATATATATATATATATATATATATATATGACAGCTGCAATATGCATGTATTCTGTATGTGAAATATGCAAAAAAAAAAGCTCTCTCCATTCCATTGTTTCATTGTTGATTTTAGGCAATGAACAAAGGCAGTTCTTTGGAGAAAAATGTTCTTGGAGAAAAGGCAGTTCTTCTGAGAAAAATGTTCAGCACTGTGCCAGAAAAGGATATTAACATGACCAGCAGGATGTAGTGTGAGCAAGAAAAAACTTATTCCCTTCATATTTAAGCAGTTTGATGTCATATTATACACATCTTGTACAGTGTCCAAAATGGTTTTGTTGCCTTGAGGTAAAATGGTGCAACATCACTGTAAATATATGAAAAAAATATTTATTATTATTATTTCAGACCCTGTTTGGGGTTCTCACACTACCACAGTGGTAGAACTCTTTGGACAACCTCTAGGCACCCATTTGAAAGGGCAGTTCCCTGAGGAACTTGCAACTTCATGCAAGAACTCTAAAGATTGTCAACAATTCCCTCAGTAACCCCATCAGACGAGAAAGGCTTTGAGGCACTTGAAACATGTTTTGAACTTCTATGAGTACACAATATTTGAGGCACCTTCAGAAGGGTGCCTAGAGGCTCTCAAGAGGGTTCTGCCAGTGTGGCATACTGAGGAACCCCAAATGCATCTTCAAGTCTTCTTTTCATTTTTATGGTAAATGTTGCGCCATGTTGCCTCAGGGTAATAAAGCACTTGTCTCAGTTCACAAGTACTTGCAGACGAGATGGATAATATTAAAGAGATGACTTAGGGGAAAAATGGTCTTGGTTACACTGCATCATGGTGATTTATAATATAAGTTTTTTGCCGTGGTACATTGTGCTATAAAAATAGTTATAGTTCATCCAAGGATGAAAATGGTCAGCTGTTGTTCCAAACCCACAGGTGCTTTTGTTCAGTGTTGGAATGTAGATGAAAATATTTTTAATATTCTCTCACCATTTTTGACTATTAATTGGAAGTCTAGATAATCTACATTTCAGGCTTTCAGTTTGAAACAACTTGAGGGTGAGTAATTGGTAAACGAATTAAAATTTTTGGGTGAACTGTCCTTTTTAAGTACATAAGAAAACACTTGAATGGTTACTGTTAAACAGCAGCTTTGTTTTAAAATTATTTCTCTCCTCTTGGTATAAATGTAGAATCACTTACGAGAACAGGCACATTTGCTATTTTTACCAGCACACACCCACTACCTCTAACATATACAGCTTTTGGAATCGACCTATTAAGTGATTTTCGTTTCTGCTTAATGCATGTAATCGTACTTCTAAAGCTGGAAAAATCCTCAAAGCTATTGTTAAAAAAAAGGACTGATAATAACCTGTTATCAACTTTGCACCTGTGGGACCTGTAAATTACATTCCAGGTGCTAATCTTAACTTTATTTTTGCTCTAAGAAAGCTTGAGAAATACTTCTGAGTTTTAATTTTACGCATAGACTACCTATAAACAACAGGTGGCAAATGAGAAAAGAGAAGCTTTTCCTCAAACTTATCATGTGTTCGTGGCGATGTGTTAAGGAGAAATCTACCTGAGAAAGCTGTCTGTTAGCATTCTCATTAAGCCACAGAAAATGATGCCATACCTGGGCCAGTCTACAGAACTGGTCCAAAGTCAGAGTTGGAAATGTATTGAAAAGAATATCTTTTTCCAAAAAAATTCTATGCATGCAAATTGTATAATATCCAAGTTACACATTTCTAGTAATTGTGTAGTTAATTCTCATATCGTATTTTCAGACATTTTTGGAGTATTTGTACTCTTCCCAAATTTGTCCGAAACACAGTAATAATGATTTAATTAGAAGGGTTATATTGACCTATTAAGATTTTGCTTGCATCTAGATTGTAAATATATATATTTTTTGCTATTTTATTAAAACTTCTTTAGAGGTAAATCCATAACAATTACATTTTTAACAACATTTCACGTGTAATTTATGAGATCTGTTCTATTTTAAAACCGATTTTTCTTTGTAAATAGCAAAAAGTTGATCATACCAATTCCAAAGTTAAAGATTCATTAGTTTTAATATACACTGAACCAAAAACATAAAATCATAACATCTCAGCTGATAATTCGGTATACTTTATTTGTGACAAAACATTCCATGTTTCGGTAGTGACAGTAATGCTTTGGTAGCAACCACATAACATCACAATTTTAACTTGCATGCTAAAACACTACTAAAGCACAATAAAATAACATTGCATAACTGTACTAAAATTTAGTTTATTTCCTCCAAATATGAGGATTATGTGTTTCCTTTTGTCACTACCGAAACAATGATGATGTACTGAAACTCTACCAGATGTTTCGGTAGTTACAATTTTAGATACTTTTGAACCTAGCTCTGGGATGCTAATCAGCACATAGTTAGCTAGCACAGTTCTGAACAGTGGTATACATATAAAAACTAAATGTTATTGACTAACTTCCAAAAAAAGTATGCTTAATTGCAGAAAAAAGGTGTTCGGTAGTGACGTTCCTTTTTTTTTCAGACTTTTTAACACATTTACCTCAAAATGATGAGACCCATCTACGCACCTTGTAGCTATGAGAGAGGGGGTTTATGGGTTAAGTAAAAATCAGTCTTGGCCAATAAACTAAAACATACACTGTTTCGGTAGTGACATGAAAGATGCTGAACACATTTTTTACATAAAGTTTCAAAATGTACAAAGAAAATATAAAATAGGCTGCGTTTACACTGGCAGAAGAAATCTGATTTTTTTTTGCCCACATCTGACACTGGAATTTGATGCATGTGTGTAAAATCTGCAAAAATTGGAAAATATGAATAAACTAAAGTCCATCCAAAATTCAAAGGGGCAGTCGTTCCGCTCATAGTCGTAAAAAAAAAAAAGTGGAATGATTTTATGCTGGAGATTAGTGTAAACACGGATATCGGATGCGAGGCGTGTCTAAAGTGAATGTAAACAGGCGGGCCAAAAAATCTGATATGGTGAAAAGATCGGATCTGTGCAAGACTTGCAGTGTAAATGCAGCCTTAAATATTTTTTGAACTTCACTTTTTAAAAGAATCAAAAAGATACTTTTAAAATTAACAATGGAAAAAAAAAATACAAAAATGATTTTAATATCATTTTTTATAAATTGAAATTCAATTTTTTGAATACTTAAAGGAGAAGTCCATTTCCAGAACAAAAATGTACCTCCTTGTCCTCCAAGATGTTCATGTCTTTCTTTCTTCAGTTGTAAAGAAATTATGTTTTTTGAGGAAAACATTTCAGGATTTTTCTCCATATAATGGACTGATATGGTGCCCCGAGTTTGAACTTCCAAAATGCAGTTTAAATGCATCTTCAAACGATCCCAGCTGAGGAAGAAGGGTCTTATCTAGCGAAACAATCGCTTATTTTCATTAAAAAAATATATTTTTTTATTTTTATTTTTAAAAACCACAAAAGTTTTTTAATATGGTGAGTGTACACAAATAAAAGTAAACCCATTACAGATTCAGGTGATGTATTACTTTTATGTGTCCAATTAAAATTGAGGGAGCAATTTAAGTTCTTTTTGCTGTCATTTGGAAAATATGCAGGACTTTAAATACTTTTTAATCTCAAGCGCTCGTCTGTGTATTCTGGCTCAAGACAGGGTATGTCGAAAAACTCCAATTGTATTTTCTCCCTCAACTTCAAAAATCATTTCAAAATCATCCTACATCACTGCAGAATTACCGAATCAGTCTTTGCAAAGTAAACATGCAAAGACGATCAAACACCCTTAACAAAAAAGGTAAAACAGCGATATAGGACAATCTTGAAGCTGAGGGAGAACAAGAGATGGGAGTTTTTCGACATACCCTAACTGTCATGAACCATAAAAAAAAAAGCTCAGGGAGAGTAAGACAAGATGAGCGTTTGACATTAAAAAGTATATAAATTGTATTATTTTTATGAAAATAACAGATTGTTTTGCTAGAGAAGACCCTTCTTTCTCAGCTGGGATCATTTACAGCCATGTTTGGGATCGTTCGAAGCCGCATATAAACTACATTTTGGAAGTTCAAACTCAGGGTACCATAGAAGTCCACTATATGGAGAGAAATGCTGAAATGTTTTCCTCAAAAAACAATTTCTTTACGACTGAAGAAAGAAAGACATGAACATCTTGGATGACAAGGGGGTGAATACATTATCCGTAAATCTTTATTCTGGAATTGGACTTCTCCTTTAAATGCCTTTTAAATGTGTTTTTTGGTTGTGGGACAGCAGTTTGCACCAATTCTGTAGAATGGCCCAACTATGCTGATTGGCTGATAGAAAGGTAAATGCTATTAGGTGGCCTACGAAAACAAATTGGCACTGAAAAGACATCTACAATATATAACGAAATTGTGCATCAGAAATACTAAGTCCAAAAACAGATAATTTTGTGTGGCAGTCAATCGACAAAGTTGGTTTTTGCAGCCAGACATGTAGTTTAGGTGTTTTACCAGCAGGGGACTCAGATGTAAAGCCCACGAACCGTTTGCTGAACGTCTGATGCATATGGCACACAAAATTGGAAATACTTTAGGAGTTTCAAAGTCGTCATCGAATTTCCAGTAGACGTGTGTGCTGTGTTCTCGTTCCTTCTGGAAACAAAGATGTCGTGACACCAACCCCCCTCAGAGAAGAAGAAAGCCGTCGTGTTTACAACTGTCACAATGAGTGATTATCATGATCAACTGAACGCTAGATTTTCAAAAGTACGTAAAATAAGTTCCCGCCTGGCAGCATAGACTCTTTAAAATGCGTCTAAGAGTTTTAGACTCTGGTCTGTTATTGTGGAGACATTTCCATGCCTCTATAAACATAATGCAGCACAAAACGAAACGTGATTGGTTGCTTAACCTGTCAGTCATTTGGCCTCTTGGGAGCTCCTTGGCCATTTAAAGCATCCAAGGTTCCCAGAGCTTCTGCCATCAGTCTGAAGGTTTGACTATGCAAGACTAGGGTCATGCTAACCAGCCAAACCTTGACCCCCTTAGTGGCTGTATTCATAAAGGCACTTTAGTCTACACTATTATTATTTTTTTCTTTGCTACACAAGTGGATTTCAGGTATGAGGTACATCTTATCCATCTTATTTTTGTTGTAAGAGTGGGAGCGGCCGTTTGTAAATTTAATGTGTCTGGCTTCCGGTCTCATGTGCGTCCAGCTATGTTTATCTGTACAAAACAGCTCGTTTTGCTGCTTGATATTGCAGATTGGTGTGTCTTACCATATCATTTTAATGTATTATCTTAATTATGAACACAATAGTTTGTAGTGCAAACTCTTTTACCGTTTACGGCACCTTAATAATCTTCTCGTTATTTTTCAATCACAGATTATGAACAGGAAGTCTAACACATTATCAGAAAACAGCTTACTTCCGCACTGAAAAATAAGGTGGATACATTATTGTCTGTTTAGTTTACTTGAATTCTCTTCAGACCAAACAAATGTACACAGAAATAGTAGAAGACGAATTTCTTGAGATCTTCTGATTTGTACATGTTTAAGTTAGGTTAGTATCGTAGAAGCTTTACAGATTTCACAAATATGAGTCTATGTGATTCTCCAAGTCATACAGTAAGGAAAATTGTTATATGTGTCCAATAAGACCCCATGACCTCCATTTAACTTAGAATTATGGCCTACCGTTCAATCGAAATGCTTTAGGGCACAACCATGGCCTCCCCATAAAAGTGAGACGACACAAGTATTGCCTTTATTTACACTTAAAAAAATTGAGAAGAAATAAATCTACCTTTAGTCTTTGTTGAATAAATATTCTCAGTTGGAGGCGATCTTCAGAGTAGCTAGGGGGAGATTATTGATTTTCTGTCATGGCTCATAGAAATGTCTCTGCTGGCTAAATGAGAAGGTAACCTTCCCGGCATCGTAGATCTGATCAGGTGATAGTCAAGTATTCCTTGAGGCACCATTTTCCTCCTGGATATGATAGGAGGTAGCGAGAGGACTCCTTTACTGCCCTGCATGTGATCAGCCATCCTTCACTTTTGATATGCCACTCCACATGATGGAAGCAGTCTGTGTAAGTATGCTGCCGGTTACCCTTTTACAGTCACTAGGGAAACATACACACACATCTTCTGTCTTTTGAGCTGTCCAGAGTGTCTGGATGACTTTGTACAAGATCTTACGTGAACTTGAAGGCATTGTTATGCATAATCTCACTGTGCTTCTTTAATCGCATATACACTGTCAAAGAAACACAATGCCTTTTAGAGTCTGTGCTATCAAAAGGTATCTGATCATGAGCCAGTGTTGTGGTTTTGCCCTCTTTGAATTTAACCTTCTCTTTTGTTATGACTTCTCTTACAGTGTTTTTTCTTTCTTATTTACAGTCTTTGTAATAAGTAGCTTTGGGCACAAGGAAGCCGACATTTATGTGTTTTTCCCAAAGCCACCATGCTGTCAACCCACTTTTGTGTTATTCAAGTGCAGTGCAGAGCTTTTATTTGGAGCACATGCTGTTAGACTAAAATTCAGTGCAAACGAACAATGGATTTGAATGTGGGCATCTTGAAAGTGTTGTGAAGCCTCATTTGGATTAAAGCATGCAAAATTGTACCACACACAGTTTAAATAAATGCTTTGATTCTGGCTTGGCTAGTGTACTACAGTAGCTAGTGTTGAAGCTTTGTTGTTTTTACATTTTGGGACAAAGTGAGTAGTTATTTAGTCATATAGCTTATTCCAGGATCATTTTTAGTGAGATAAAACATATGGGAATGGGGAAAAACATTTCTTACTGCATTTTTGTATAGAAACAAACATTTTTGACCTTTTGGAGAAAAAGTCAGTTTTTGTACAGACATGTGGCTGGGTGGAAGTTTCAGTTTAACTGAATAAAGAGTGTAATACCTCTTTAAAGAAATGAAATACACATTTTTCACTGAAAAATTACTCTCTGAGCTGTTTCACAGCAACAGAAAGTTTCCACGTTGACTGTCTCATCGTCCAAATTATGGCAAATTCACTGCTTACTGACATTGTTGCTAAAACTTTGGGAAAGAGTCAGTAATTGGTTGTAACAATTATTTTATCTGCAGTTAGGGGCCAAGCACCTTTTGTGGCTGCTTGCGGGAAAGTTATTAAATTTGGCACACAGATAAAGGACAGCTGAATATGACAAAATTCATGCAAAAATAGACATGAGGCTATGTCTTCGCAACGCTTTATCGAATTCTGACCGAACTTGGTATGTCTTATATCAAGCTTGACCTGAGGACACATGAGTAGTTTAGGCACAGGGCCACCTACTGGTCAGAAGATATTTAAAAATTTGGCATTTTTGGTAATAATTTCTTAACAGTTTGACCAAAAATTCATGGGATTGATCTCGTTAGGTTTGGAGCGGCATACCAAATCAAACAATAGCCAATTGTTATGAAACCACTTGTGGGAAAGTAATGAAATTTGGCATACAGATAGAGGACAATCTCAATAATAACCATAGCATATTTGGAGTCTCTAACTCAAACTGTCTAGCACCACCAACAGGCCAAATTTGCACTTGTTTCTGCTTATAACTTATGAACTGTAAGGTAAACAAAATTATATTTCCTCTGAATCCTTGGATCATACCAAAATTTACATTTCTACCAAAATTCCACTCAATTTTTTTAATTTTACGAAAAATCTGCTGTTTCGAACTGAAAGAATTTGACGAAGTTTGTGCAAAAATGGACATGAGGCTATATCTCTGCAACATTTTAGCGTATTCTGACCAGTATGTGTTGTAACAAACATGACCTGAGGGCCCATGAGTAGTTTTGGCACAGCGCCTGGTCAAAACATATAAAAAATTTGACATTTCTGTTTATAACTTCTAACCAGTTCAGCCAAAAATCATAAGATTGATCTTGTTAGATTTGGAGCGGCATACTGAATCAAACAATAACTTCTAATAACTTCTGAACTGCAAGGTCCTCAAGCTAAATAATTTTTCCTCTGATTCCTTGGCTCATACAGAGTCAAATTCTTTTTTTTTTTTTTTAATAGTTTTATTTTCAAATGTAATGTGAAGAAAAAAGAACAAAGAAAAAAAAAATTAGTTCCTTTCAGTTATTTTGCAATAAGAGAAGGTAAATGCTCCAAAAAAGAGCCCCAAATTTTTTCAAAAGATTTTGGTGATTTTCTAACATTGAAAAGGATTTTCTCAGGGGTGCATTATGAAAGGAGTTCGTTGATCCAATGTTTTCTAGATGGAGAATGAGTCGACTTCCAGTTCACTAATATACATTTTTTCCCAGCCTTACCAGCCAAAAGTATGAAATATTTTTTATGATGAGACAAATCTAATGACTCAGTATCCCCTAATACCCAAACTCTAGGATTATAACTGATTGGGATACCAATAACCTTTGAAGATATACCAATTATATATTCCCAAAAATCCTTCAATACAGTACAAATCCAAAGCATATGAAGTAAATTGCCTTCAGATGCTTTACACCTTTGGACATTTGGTAGTGTTTAACATGTGGAGTTTGTGAGGAGTATAATATGTTCGATGCAGAATATTAAATTGGATTTGTCTATGTTTGGTGACAGAGTCAAATTCTTACCAACATTTACATTTCTGCATGTCAGGATTTTTTGCTATTTTAAATTTTACAAAAAAAGTCTACTTTTTCAACCTCGTCATAGACTGTTTGTCCAATCTTCGTCAAAATTGTCTTCAGAGCATTTTGGCAAAAAGATATCAAAAGCGTTTTGATATAGCGAACCATTCCCATAAAGCGCATTAACGAAAAGTATGAAGTGCAAAAATGGACATGAGGCTATATCTCTGCAATGTTTTAGCAGATTATGACCAAGCTTAGTATGTGTTTTAACAAACATGACTTGAGGGCAAATGAGTAGTTTCGGCACAGCGCCACCTACTCGTCAAAATATATACAAATTTGAAATTTCTGCTTATAACTTCTAAACCAGTTTGGCTGGAAGTTGTTAGATTTGGAATGGCATAACGAATCAAACGATACCTAATTGTACAATGTCAGCCTTTCTTGGATGTTGGCCATTTTGAGTTTTGTAGTAAAATGCATAAAAAAAAAATGTCCTTAACAGGCAGGGCAGGGTTTGGGAACCGTGGTCTTTACTGAGTAAATAAAGACTTCTCCTTAGCTCCTAATTTTACCTGTATTGTGGTTGCCCTTTAATTGCTACTTGCACCTCTTTTATTATTATTATTATTTTTTTTATTTCTTAATTCCCAGCCTGTTTAGTGACAATCACGTGCTCCAAATATCAGGCTCAGCCTGCATAAATTTGAGACAAGTGTAGCAAAAATGCTTCAATTTTATTCTATATTACATATGATTTCTGCCACAACATTTTTTGCTCAGAAATCTGAAGGGACACGAGTGAGCACATAAAGCTTCTAGTCTGTTTAATGCATGTGATGCACGTTTCATTGCATGACTGTGAAATTCTGTCACCTTTTTTGTCCGTGATTGACGTGAGGCATTTTATTCACTGGACCTTGCCATCAGTGAATACTCTTCAAAAATAGCTTCAGTCTGTTCTCTTTATTTGTATGGAATCCAGATGGCACTCATTATTTGAATGTCATGGCCTTATATGTTGTTATTGCCACCGGCTAGTTTTGTAACCTGAAATGTGGAAGGTGTAATAAAGGTGCCAAGATGTGCTTCACCTGTAAATAAAACAGACATTCCCGTGGGCATTATCGCACATTACTGTCTCATGGCAAAAATACGCCGTCATTAAATTTCAAAGGTAATTAAAATTCAAATTTAATGGAGAGGTGAAGGTAATCTGTTGCTAATCAGATTTTGTGTACTCATTCTTAATGGATTACTCACAACTGAGAGTCAGAGAACCAGAAAGCCCCTCATGCACCTGTTCATATCATCATTAGTACATTTCAAGGATCTCCCAGTGATATGTCAATGCAGAAAATGCTTCATATAAGACTGTTGTGTAGTAGATTATAAACTGAGTTATATAGTCAAAACTAATGATACAAGATGTTTGATTGTAACATCTAATCTTCATGAAGCAAAACAACATCCTTTTCTTTGGTTACAGTCTCATAGTGACCAGATAAATGCTTTCATTCTCAATAAATACTTGCAGTTTAAGGCAACTTGAGCGATGTGGTGACTACTAATGTGGTGGAAGCACTTGTACAGTTACAAACTGCATTCAGCTGTGTGGTATTTGGTAGTTTTTGTCCCCATAACTCCCAGTTTAAGCTGCAAGCATTTCAATGAGGTAAAGATCTGGGATTTGACATTCCCATTTCTAACTCTCCATTTGATTCTTTGATCCATTCCTTCATGGA
Source organism: Cirrhinus mrigala (assembly GCA_036247105.1). NCBI lineage: Eukaryota > Metazoa > Chordata > Actinopteri > Cypriniformes > Cyprinidae > Cirrhinus > Cirrhinus mrigala. The sequence continues at coordinate 10,366,156 of CM070031.1, forward strand.
TTTGATTGAGTGTTTTGAGCCATTGTATTGTTGCAGTCCATACGGTTCAGCTTCAGCCCTTTGAAAGATGCCCTTACATTCTCCTTCTGTAATGTGAAATTCATGGTTGAATTTTTGATGACATGCTGGCCAGATTCTGAGCCAGACTTAGTTTATTTTTGATTTTGGGATAAAAAAAAATCACTCATGTTCTTGACAGGTTTCGTGAGATTCACCTGTGGAGTCTTATTCATTCATCTGTCTGCCAGTATATGATTAAACCCTGCATAGCTAGAAGCAAGATGCTCACACAGCAAGGAGAGAGGTTGTATTGGATTATATTGCTTATATCAAAATTGAATAAGAATGCTGTTTAAATTCCAATTCAGTTGTTAAATTTTAATTCAGGTGAAAAACAGGATGTTGATTTGGAGTGTAAGGAAGTAGAATCAAAATGAATTGAAGATCATGTATCAGTTTATCAAGACAAACATTGAATGTTGGCTCGACAAAGACTTTAAAGGATTAGTTCACTCCTGAATTTAAATTTCCTGGTTATTTTTATTCACCTCCATGTCATTAAAGATGTTCATGTCTTTCTTTCTTCAGTCGAAAAGAAATTAAGATTTTTGAGTGAAAACATTCCAGGTTTTTCTCCATATAGTGGACTTCAATGGAGATCAATGGGTTGAAGGTCCAAACTGCAGTTTCAATGCAGCTTCAAAGGGCTCTACATGATCCCAGATGAGGAATAAGGGTCTTGTCTAGCGAAACAATCATTTTCTAAAACAATTTCTATACTTTTTAACCACAAATGCTGGTCTTGCATTTGCTTTGTGGTGCACGTCTACGACTTTACGCATTACGCAGTCACGTTCACGCATGGTTAGTTCTTCGTCTGTGTACTCCAGTTCAAAAAGTCCATCTCATTTTCTGACATCGTTGTTATACCTTTTATTGTAAAGGGTGTTTGATTAGTCTTTGCATGTTCGCTTTGTAAACACTGGGTCGGTACTTCCCCCTACGTCATGTGTGACCTTTCCAACATGGTTACGTAATGCATGGATGCAGAGCTAGTGCGAGATGAGCATTTGTGATTAAAAAGTTTATAAATATAATCTTTTTTTTTTTTAGAAAATGACTGGTCATTTCACTAGATAAGAACCTTAGTCCTTAGCGGGGAATGTGTGAAGCTTCATGGAAAGCACAATTTGGACCTTCAATCCCTTAATTCCTATTGAAGTCCACTATATTGAGAAAAATCCTGGAATGTTTTCCTTAAAAAACCTTAATTTATTTTCGACTGAAGAAAGAAAGACATGAACATCTTGGACGACGTGGGGGTGAGTAAATATCAGGAAAATTTCATTCTGGAGTGAGTTAATCATTTAAATGGTTTTGAGAAAAGTTTAAAAACCTGGACGTTTGAGGTTTTATCAACTTTATGGAAAGACAGTTAAATAGGTAGATGGAAAGATGTTAATTTTCCAGAGTAAATTGCCTGCATTGACTTTTGTTGAATCAGAATTCAGTAAGTTCCTCTTTCTGCCATTCCAGTTCATATTCCACCATTGGCATGGCCAATTCAATTCAAACTGAGCTAATGAACTGAAAGGGAGCCAATTCTTCATTTCTAAAATTTGTTCAACCCTGCCACTCAAGACGGTTTCTTAGGGTAATGCTTTTCATTAGAGTCTAAACAGACATGGATTAGTACTATGTTGTATATCCCAGCTTGTAAATTAAAATATTTATTTATTTAGATCCAGAGCATTTTGTCGCATCACCATGGATATGTAGGTACAAGTATAAATACAGCAATGGCTACTCATACAGTATGTTTGGATACTGTTAATATGAGTAGGAGTGTCTGCCGAATAACTAAATCTAAATGTGAATATCTGCCCACTGGGAGACTAATCTCTGTTTATGAGCCAGATTCCCTGCAGATGAGAGCTAGCTTCTGTCCTCGCAAATTGTTTGCTTTCCTTTTGCTTTACATTCTGACTGTCAAGTGGGCTGAGGCTTTTCTCTCTAGCTGTCTCGCTGCATTTCTTTCCTACCTTTTTCTCTCTCTCTTCGCCTTCGTTTTTTTACACTGTTCATTGTTTCTCAGTTTTCTGGAGCGAAGCCCCATATGTTTGCGCTCATGTGCTCGCTATTATGATAGCTTATCCATTTCTTGATGGCGAAGAGCAGCCTGATGGATGTCCCACTCATTCCTCCACATATGTCTAATCCCTTGGCACAGTCTTGTGCATAGTTTTTCCTCTTCTGAATAGCTGTATGATTTAGTTTATGTAAGCAGACTTGCCTCTGTTTCTCCACAGGAGATGAGTCCTTGACTCTGGCGGGGGAGATTGGCAGGCGGATGCCTCGCTGGAGGCAGAGTCCCATCTTCTTTGTCATATTTTCCTTCCCTTGTCAGTTTTGCTCTCCATGAGATGCATATCTCCACACAGTGTTACGTAAGGCCATCTCCTTGCAGTGCAACGATAGGAAGTCACAGCGAGGTTCATCGGGTGCTTACCTCACTTGGCACTCTGCTCTACAAGGCACGTTTAGGGCAAGCGCGCTATATAAAGTAAGTATTCAAACACTGAGTTTGCAGGTAGGTTATGACCTTGCAGCTTTGTGAGAATCTTTAGAGAACAGCAGGTGCATAATGAGGCGGTGTAGAGCGGCAGAAACTTGAAATACAATTGTTGCGCTCGCCGAAATCTCCCGCGTTGGGTAATTCCATTACCCACCTACCCACGTAATCTGCCTCCTCCTGAAAAAGGTTTAAGCTCTACCAGATGCCAAGCAGGAACATTGCAGCATGGCGAAAGTGCAATGGTGTCATGCAGAGCAAAGACAATCTATCATATTTACTCCTTATCTCTTTTAGTGGCATTGTCGTCATTACTGATTTGTTTGTCCGGTATACAATGCTAGCCGGATATCCGTGCTTCATCCTCCATCCGTATTAAACTAAATGGTTTCAGTCAGTCAGATTCTCTCTCTAATGATGCCCATAGGGTTTTTAACATGCTCTCCAAGTGCTAGAGTGTTGCTTCTTTTTTAGTCACAGCCAATGGCAGATTTGTATTTATGACCCTGGTCCACGAAACCAGTCATGAGGGTCATTTTTTGGAATCTAAAACTGGAATCTGAGGGTGCGAAAAAATCTAAATATTGAGAAAATTGCCTTTAAAGTTGTCCAAATGAAGTTCTTAGCAATGCATCTTACTAATCAAAAATTAAGTTTTGATACATTTGCGGAAGGAAATTTACAAAATATCTTCATTAAACATGATTTTTACTTAACATCCTAATGATTTTTGGCATAAAAGAAGAATCGATAATTTTGACCCATACAGTGTATTGTTGGCTATTGCTACATATTTATCCATGCTACTTATGACAGGTTTTGTGGTCTAGGGTCACATTTGAGAAGCTTTGTACTTTGTCGCAGTGTTCGGTTTCGCAAGAATTTGGTTTCTGGGTTCCAAGTGTCTGTTCAAGCATCTTACTGAAACACCTCATTTTTACTTTTATAAGTCTGAGTTATTTCATAGTTCATATATTGAATAAATCATGGATAAACAGCTGCACTGAAGAAGCAAATGCACATTTAATTGGGCAAACTGCTCTCAGAACACCTGTTGTCTCAAAACTGAGTCTTTCCTGCTGGCTGCATGTATCCCACATGTCTTGTTTTGTGTCTTGAAAAGGACTTGATCTGGATGTTACTAAGTCTTTATATATCTAGGGCAATATGGGAATATTGGATTAAATGTAAGGACCTAACAGTATTAAAACATTATTAGCCAGCTTCCCAAGGATGTACTTTGTGTGTTTGTGTGTGCGCGTGCATGTGTGCGTCTCCACTACTGATTGAATAAAGCGTGCTTGGTTCGGTAGATCCTTTTGTGTGAAATTGGGAATGACGCTTTATATAAGCGATCATTCTGAGTTTCATGCCTTATCCGTCAACTTGCACTATACTCTGATTCAGTTTTGTGTGTGTTACAGTACAGTACATTTAAACATTTATTTTATGAATGGTTGTGCCCATTGGCAGATGCTTATTCTCTTGCATGTGAGCATGACTTCAACTTTAAAATTTTCAATTACTGGTTAAAATGACTCAAAAGAATGCTTTTTTCCCCTTTTCACCCCCCATTCCATGTACATTTTAAATTTTGGATCATCTGACATATGTAATATGCAGTGCCTCGCGAAAGTATTCATACCACTTAATTTTTTCCATGTTTTATGTTGCAGCCTTATGTTAAACTGCTTTAAATTACTTTTTTTCCACATCAATCTACACTCCTTACACCATAATGACAAAGCACAAAATAGGTTTGTAACAACTTTGCAGATTTATTAAAAAAAACAAAAAACTGAAATAATTCCATAAGTATTCATACCCTTTTCTGGGACACCTGAGATTTATCTCAGGAGTACTCTTATCGCTTGTAGATGTTACTACACTTCGAGTGGATTTAAACTGTGGCAAATTCATGTGAATGAGTATGATTTGGAAAGGCACACACCTCTCAGAAAAGGTCTAACAGCTGTAAATGCATATCAGAGCAAAAACCAAGCCCTGAGGTCAAAATAACTGCCTGTAGAGCTCAGAAACAGGCTTCCGTCAAGGCACAGACCTGGGGAAGAGTTCAGAAGAAAATGCTGCTGCATTGAACATTCACAGAAGCATGTAGCTGCCATTATCCATAATGGAATATACCTGGAACAACTAGGATTCTTCCTAGAGTTGGCCTCCTGGCCAAACTAAGCAATTGATGGAGAAAGGTCTTGGTAATCCAGTGACCAAGAATCTGATGGTCACTCTAGTTGAGCTCCATGATCATATATGCAGATGGAAGAAACTTACAGAAGGACAAACATGGCCAAACTCAATGAATCCTCAGACATGAAAGACATGAAAACCCACTTTTAGTTTGCAAAAAAGCACCTAAAGGATCCTCAGATTGTGAGAAAGAACATTCTCTGGTTTGACGAACCTCAATTCCAACCATCATGTTTAAAGGAATCCAAGTACTGCTCATCACCTGCAGAGTACCATCCCAACAGTAAAGTGTGGTGGTAGCAGCCTCATGCTGTGGGACTGTTTTTCAGCGGCAGGGACTGAAGGACCCGTCAGAGTAGAAGGATAGCTCAGTGCACCAAAATATTTAGACAGCCTTAATGACAACCCAGTCCAGAGTATTCAGTACCTCAGACTGTCCAGAAGGTTCACTTTCCAACAGGACAATGACCCTAAGCACACAGCAAAAGTGGCTTATAGACAACTCTGTGAATGTCTTTGAGTGGCCTAGCCAGAGCCTTGGCTTGAAGAATGGCAGATAATTGCCAAATTTGGATGTGCAAAGCTTGTCGTATCATACTCAAACAGACTTGAGGCTGTAAAGGTGCTTCAGCTAAATACTGAGTTAAGGGTATGAATACTTATGCAATCTACTTATTTCAGTGTTGTATTTTTAATAAATTTGCAAAGTTGTTACAAATCAGTTTTTTTGCTTTGTCATTATGGTGTATGGAGGGTAAATTCACGTGGGAAAAAAAATGTAATTTAAAGCAGTTTAACACAAGGCTGCAGCATAAAATGTGAAAAAAGGGGTATGAATACTTTTGCAAGGCACTGTATATCAATTCAGGTATTGAAAACCTTCCTTTTTCTTCCTCCTTCACACCAAATAGAGATTTCTTTGGTCATTGTAGTGATATGAAGTGGAGAGCCTTGAGTCTCTTAAGCTCAGATTAAATAAAGAGCTACAAAATCAAGGCATCAGAGAGGGCTTGAGATATGAGAGACGAGTGCAGATCAGGAGATTGAGGGGTTGACTCGGCCACTTTGAAGAGTGACAGAAGGTCGAGAGCACGAGGAGGAAAAAGAGCTTGTCAAGGGACTTGGGTCAAAAGCATAATTGCAAGCTTCTTATCTGGGTAACTGTTCTCGCACTTGCCAGCATTTTGCCCGAGAATGCCCCCGGAAGCTCCCTCTTCCCTCCTGCATCACGTTTTGCGTGACTCAGAATAGTACCAGAATGGGGGCTGAAAAAGGAAAACGAGGAGGAGTGAAGAGATTGAGGAAACGGATGCTGTTGAATGAGAGGAGGTGAAAGTGAGCAACCGGCCATAAAGGACATCTGTATGCAGATAAATGCGCCACAGTCCCCACCTACATACCCTTGAGAGACAGGATGCCAATTTATCACTTCAACGATGGGCTTTCTCTGGTACCGATTTGCGGGAAAACCAATAAGCAGAGATTTGAATACTGTCCACTCCAAAAAGAAATAGTGTATCCAGCTACAATAATATTGTGAGTCCCGCTGGATTACCTAGACATAAACACCTCAGTTAGAGTAGATTTTGTATGTAATTTGATTGCAACAAAAACAAGGCAGGACAGAAGTCTGGTTTATTGTTTTAAGGTCCCATCCCATGTTTTGCAGAGCTATCAACATACAGGTGCACAATAGTACAACATTTTGAGCAGACCTCTGTTTGTTGCTACTTTTTTCAGGGGTAGTTCACCCAAAAATGCTAAATACTGTAATTTATTACTCGCCCTCATGTTGTTCCAAACCCGTAAGACATTCGTTTATCTTTGGATCACAAATTAAGATATTTTTGATGAAATCCGAGAGCTTTCTGACCTTGCATAGACAGCAATGCAACTACCACATTCAAGATAGGGGTTGACAGATGTGTTTTTCAGGGCCGATGCTGATTATTACAGATCAAGCAGACCGGTAACCGATATTTTTAACTGATATGTATTTCTGGTTTAAAAATGAAAATTAATTTCAAAATTAAGAATGACAAGGGCTTTGACAAAAACTTTTTTAATTGTTTGACTGGCAAATCTGTTTTGAAAATAACCAACACCGTTTATTACATATCACGCAGACCGATACTTTTCACTTAATAGTTTTAAATTGTTTGAAAATAACCGATACTGATTATTACAGATGAAGCAGACCGGTAATTGATATTTTTAACCAATTTATATTTCTGGCGTGAAAAAAGAAAATGAATGTCAAAATTTAGAATAACAAGGGCTTTGACAAAAACTTCCTTTAAATATTTTTAAATAGTCTGATCAGCAAATTGGTTTTGGAAATGGCCGATATTAATTACTACAGATCAAGTAGCCCGATAATCGATATTTTTAACCGATGTATATTTCTGGTGTATAAAAGAAAATTAATGCCAAAATTTAAAATAACAAGGGATTTGACAAAAACTTTTGAATACTTTTAAATTGTTTGATCTGCAAATCTGTTTTGTAATTGACCGATACCGATTATTACATATCAAGTGGACTGATATTTTTAAGCAATATATATTTCTGGTGTAAAAATTAAAATTAATGTCAGAATTTAGAATAACAAGGGCTTTGACAAAAACTTTCAAAATACTTTTGAATTGTTTGATCGGCAAATCAGTTTTAAAAATGACAGATACTGATTATTACAAATCAAGTAGACCGATAACCGATATTTTTAACTGATATATAATTCTGGAGAAAAACTGAAAATTTATGTCAAAATTAAGAATAACAAGGGCTTTGAGAAACACATTTTAAATACTTTTAAATTGTTTGACCGGCAAATCTGTTTTAAAAATGACAGATACAGATTATTACATATCAAGTAAACCGATATTTTTAAAGGGGTCATTGGATGCAAACTTCACTTTTTCCATGTTGTTTGAACATTAATGTGTGTTGGCAGTGTATGCACAAATCTACCCTATATTGATAAAAATCCACGCAGTGGTTTTTAATTAATCTGTAAAAATAATATTCCCTTTTTCCAATGGAGCCGTTCTCAGATGCCTGTCGGTGTGACACTTCACTTACAGCAGAAGTGTCTATAAGCGTTTTTTTATGAAGCTTTGCGATCGCCTTTCCTTATAATGTGGTAGTTAGGAAGTTTAGCGGCTAAATGCGGCTGAAGTAAACAAGCTCGTCATTCCACAGAGAGAAGAGAGGGGCGGGGCAAGCAGAGCTCATTTGCATTTAAAGGAACAACCCCTTAGAATGAGATGATTTTTTCAGAGCTCATTCAGGTAAAAAGGGTGTTGTTTTACAAAACCATTGAGAATTTTTAATGAAAGTATATTAGAGACTTTTCATTAAGACCCTAAAGAATCATGTCAGCTTGTGGAAAATGGGCATCCAATGACCCCTTTAACTGATATATAATTCTGGAGAAAAACTGAAAATTAATGTCAAACACATTGAGAAACACATTTTAAATACGTTTAAATTTTTTTAATGGCAAATCTGTTTTAAAAATGACAGATGCAGATTATTACATATCAAGTAGACCGATAACCGATATTTTTAACTGATGTATAATTCTAGAGAAAACCTGAAAATGAATGTCAAAATTAAGAATAACAAGGTGTAACGGCACGCCAGCAGAGGGATCCCTTGCCCTAGTACGGACTGTTACCGCTTCCTCTGCTTCTTCTATGGTTACTTCCTGTTTGGCAGCCATATAAAGAGGGCCATGCCAAACAATACCTCCCTCTGCTGGCGTGGCGTTACACAAGGGCTTTGAAAAACACGTTTTAAATACTTTTAAATTGTTTGATCGGCAAATTTGTTTTGAAAATGACCGATACAGATTATTACATATCAAGTAGACCGATAACCGATATTTTTAACTGATATATAATCCTGGTGAAAAACTGAAAATTAATGTCAAAATTAAGAATACCAGGGGCTTTGAGAAACACATTTTAAATACTTTTAAATAGTTTGATCTGCAAATTTGTTTTGAAAATGACAAATCAAGTAGACCGACAATATTTTTAACAGATATTTTTAACTGATATGTATTTCTGGTGTAAAAATGAAAATTAATGTCAAAATTAAGAATAACAAGGGCTTTGACAAATAATCGGTTGACCCCTAGTAAAAGGGCTAGAAAGGTAGTAAGGACATCGTTAGTCCATGTGACATCAGTGGTTCAACCTAACTTGAACAGTTACGTTGCTGTCTATGCAGGATCAGAAAGCTCTAAGATTTAATAAAAAATATCTTAATTTGTGGTCCAAAGATGAATGAAGATCTTACAGGTTTGGAGCGACATGAGAGTGAGTTATTAATGACAGAATTGTAATTTTTGGGTGAACTATCCCTTTAAGTCAAATTCCACCTTCAAAATTAATAACCAAAGAGGAAAGGCCACAGCCAGTATCAAATTTTGTGTCAAAAGGTATCAGAATAACAAAAAAGGTAATACGTGCTAAGCTTTCTGTGGGGTTGTATCTGCGACTCATAGTGTTATTCAAGGTGACTTCATCACATCTGTCCAACAGACAAGCTCCAAACCTTCAGAACACCTTGTTCGCTTCCCTCAACAAGTTATGACACATTCTCAAAGCAATGTGAGGGTTCGGAAATAAGCAGGAACAGCTGAAAACATGGTGTGGGCGTGTAAACGTACACTCACACACAGCATGCAGCTCTTTATCAGTGGCGAGCAGAGAGGAGCTTCAGGGCAACGCGAGTCGTGACAGACCTGTAGGACAGCAAGCTGCACCATGGTACCTCTCCCCTGCTGTTACCCACAGCGTCTTCGCTGCGAGTTCCCGTGGGAAAGGACCAGCGAGATCCAAAATGACACAAGGAATCAATGTTTTCGCCTTAGCAGATGGTGGAACACAATAGGAAGGGACAAACACTTTGCGAGAAGACTAGACCTTACCTTAAAAAAGTCGACTTTGGTTTCAGATAGATAAAATTGGTTTGACTTAATGCCAGACGTATTGACAGTGTTTGGATTTCCGGGGGAGTTTTCAAGCTAGCTTCAGCGCCAGTCTGCCAGCACATCATCTCCTGTCCACATCCATGTATCAGACAACTGACAGTACTGTCAGACTGTCAGAATAAATTGATATGACACGACAATTTGTGAGTTCTGACAGGTAGTACATATAGTATATACCTACCTAATAATTATTCATGGTGCTGCTTGTGAAAAGATTTTGGTACTGTCTTTCGTGGTTATCCACCCACTGCATTTTACCGGTTGAGCTATTTTCAGTCAGGCATTTGTGTGGGCTCCTATCATTTGAGTCTGGTTCTTATTGCTGGCCTGGAGAGCTATTCTGTTTCATGTAGTGTCTCCATCAACTGCAACCTAATTGTGCCACTGCTTAGAAACCCTCTCATCTTTGAAAGAATAGCCATGGGGAAATGTTTTCCTTTTTTCTTTTATTTTCCATCTTCAATATCATTCAGCCCGTCGCTTGTCTCGTCTGAATGTCTGATCTTTGTCTTTGTTCCCTGCTGTCTCTTTTTCTCTGTAAATGTCTTCAACTTTCTCTTTGCAAGTCACTCCCACCTATTCTTCTGAGTTCTGTCCTACTTGATTTATGTAAAGTCAATATGAAATCAGATTTGACATTGTTTACTTTTCCTAAGCTTATTGTGCTCATCTGAGCGGCAAGTTGTTTCAAAGGAAAACGTCTTTGTAATGTTTTATCACAGTACCTCACTTTTGAGAAGACGTTACTTCTGGGACATTGGCTACAAAGGCTGTTGGTTAATGTTAAATAATTTATTTAGATATCTTGCTAGTAGTTTATGGTTAGCATGGTGGCATTTCAGGAGGAGCGTAGTCTTCTGAAACCTATTTTTCATTGCTCAATCATTTCCCATGAGATAAAATGTTTCAGTGTATTGTTTCTCTTTAAAATACAACACATTACAGAAGTTAAATGGGTTTAGAATGCTGTTTCGAGTTGGCTTTTATCACTGACAAGTACCAAATGAATACCTCCATTAGACAATGTCAGGAAATGGCTGAATGAACAGCAAGTCTGAGAATTTCCTTCCTGACCTTAGGTCTCTGACTGAAAATGGTGCTGGTAACTTTCACTTACAGAGCAATCATGCACATCTTTCAGAAAGTTTGCTTGCTGCTCTCAAAAATTGAGGTTTACAACACTCCAAACCTGAATGTAGGCACACTTTGGTTTGAGTGGTTATTTGGTGCCATTTGGCAATGTGTTTCCACTAATGGGATTGAACAAAAGCTTGTGGCAGAGACAGGAGCAGCCAACAGGGTTGTTAGCTCTGCATGTTGTTCTGTGATAAATGTCTGCGGCGTTTCTTCTCCATTAGCTCCCAATGGTGCCAGGGGAGAATCACTGTCGTATACGCATACACACGTTCTCTCTTCACTCTTTATTGCTCTCATTGTTTCTCTCTCTCTCTTTGTTTTTGCCTGTTGATGCTTATAGAAATTGCTAGGGTTGGATGTTTGTTTAGGGAAAACTCAATCACAGGTGGACATGAGTGTATTCTGTGACATTAGAGAGTGGAGGAATTGGTAGCTTCTGTTTGAACTAAATCGTTTTCCTCTAACAAGGTCAGATATAACGCTCTTGGGAGTCTGTTGTTTTGAATCCTGTATAATCTGTACAGTTTAGTCTATAGAACTAAAAGTCTGAAAATCTGTGTGTAACTTCACTTCAAAGGTATGTCACACCTTTTTATTCAGCAATTAAGCACACTTTTTTGGGTGTTATTCCATGACTTTTAGTTTTTATATGTGTACAGTTTTTCAGAACTGTGCTAGCTAACCATGTACTGATTAGCATCTTTGAGCTAGGTTCAAAAGTATCCAAAATTGTCAGTACCGAAACACTCATCACTAAAACATTTGGTGAGGTTTTGGTAGTGGCATCATGGGTGTTTTGGGTGTTATTCTATAAAATTCAGTTTTAATGTGTGTATAGTTGTTCAGAATTGTGCTAGCTAACCATGTGCTAATTAACATCTTTAAGCTAGGTTTAAAAGTATTTAAAATTGTCACTACCGAAACGGTCATGACCGAAACATTTGGTGAAGTTTTGGTAGTGACAACGTTTTTTTAGGGGGTGTTTTTCCATAAAATGTTGTTTCTATATGAATAAAACTGTTCAGAACTGTGCTAGCTAACCATGTGCTGATTAGCATCTCTGAGCTAGGTTCAAAAGTATCCAAAATTGTCACTACCGAAACAGACACAACCGAAACATTTGGTTATGCATGTACAACTGTTCAGAACTGTATTAGCTATTAGCTAACCATGTGCTGACTAGCATCTTTGAGCTAGGTTCAAAAGTATCTAAAATTGTCAGTACCGAAACATTTGGTGACATTTCGGACATTTTTTTTTTGGAGTGTTGTTCCATGAAATTGTGTTGTTATGCATGTACAATTGTTCAGAACTGTATTAGCTAACCATGTGCTGATTAGCATCTTTGAGCTAGGTTCAAAAGTATCTAAAATTGTCACTACCAAAACAGTCATGGCCGAAACATTTGGTGAAGTTTCGGTAGTGGCATCATGGGTTTTTTGGGTGTTATTCTATAAAATGTAGTTTTTATTTGTGTATATTTGTTCAGAACTGTGCTAGCTAACCATCTGCTGATTAACATCTTTGAGCTAGGTTCAAATGATTCTAAAATTGTCACTACCAAAACAGTCACGACCGAAACATTTGGTAAGGTTTTGGTAGTGACATCAGGTTTTTTTTTTTTTTTTGTGCTAGCTAACCATGTACTGATTAGCATCTTTGGGCTAGGTTCAAAAGTATCTACAGTTGTCACTACTGAAACAGTCACGACCGAAACATGTCATCATTGTTTTGTTAGTGACAAACAGAAAAATATAGGGTAAATGTACCCATTAAGCCCACCAAAATCTATGGGTGCTTTCCCACCTGGCACTTTGTTGTGGAACCTGGCGCGTTTCCCCCTTAGCTCGGTTCGTTTGGGCATATGTGAACACGGCAATCATGCTCAGATCCACGCCAAAACAATCGGTCCGAGATTGCCTGAACGAGGTGGTCTCGGCTCGATTGAAAGGAAAACGGTTTTTGAGGAAAACATTCCAGGATTTTTCTCCATATAGTGGACTTCAAAAGGGGATCAGCAGGTTGAAGGTCCACCTATATCATGTGTAACCTTTCTAACATGATTACGTAATGTGTGAGGTCAAGCTAGTGCAAGATGAACGTTTGTGGTTAAAAAGCATATACATTTTTATTTATTTATTTTTTTTAGCAAATGACTTATTGTTTCGCTAGATAAGACCCCTGTTCTTTGGCTGGGATCGTGTAGAGCCCGTTGAAGCTGCACTGAAACTGCAATTTGGACCTTCAACCCATTGATCCCCATTAAAGTCCACTATATGGAGAAAAATGCTGGAATGTTTTCCTCAAAAACCTTCATTTCTTTTTGACTGAAGGAAAAAAGACGAGATCTTGGATGACATGGGGTGAGTAAATTATCAGGACATTTTAATTCTGGAGTGAGCTAATCCTTTAAACATGTATTTTAAGTCATGTGAAGTCGTGTGACAACAGTGTTGCATTGTGTTTAGATTGTTTGTCATTGCATAATGCATACTTTTACTCAAATAGTTGGCAGGACATGAGTGTAGAGTGGCTATGGAGTATAATTTATTATTATAATTTTGCAAAAGTGCTAATATTACACACTGGTGTTACAGTAAAGAGATGCATTGAGGCATGTTTGTTGAAGGAGTGGTGAGTGTGTGTTTGATTAGTAGGAGGAGTGTATGTTTTGTCAAGGCTTGGGAGGAGAGTGCCAGGTGACACCTGTTCTCTGATGTCCTTGTGGACTTGAGCCTTGTGACACTTGATTTGTAGGAATGCAGAAAAAGTTACCCTTTTTATTAGGATTCAGTATAAACCATCCTAGTATTTTAGTTTCTTGATGGTTGAAAAAAGCATCCAAAATTGTCATTATTTACTCACTCGTGTTCAAACTTGTATGAAGGTCTTAATGGTTTGGAATGACATGAAGGTGAGCAATTAACAACATAATTTTCCTTTAATACCTTTGTTTAATTGTATCTATTATAACATTTTAGAATTACTTCAGGCGTATTTTTAGTCTAAAAGATGATTTGAATGTCTGTACTCATTAAGGAAGGGTGTCAGCTGGTATTTGTTTCACGACTGGTGTTTTTACCCTTTGCCGCTGATATAAAAAACAGAAAGCGACTTGCTGCAGCTGAATTGCTGCAGCAGCCAGGTTGGTCCTTGGAAGCCGACTCTTGCCACGCAGCGGATGATGTTGCCATGACGATGTGAAGGGGTTGTCATGCTCAGGGAGTGGCAAAAGCAAAACGCCATCAATGGAAGAATGTGAGAAAGGAGAACAAAAGAAAAAGACATTTTTGAGAATGAGAAAATAGAGAGGGTCTGAATAGCAGGCTTGTGATATAACAGCAAAAGAAACAAAAAGAAACTCTGTATTAAGTGAGCAGCTGTGTACATAGATGGTGGTCTCACCACCTCAAAACCATTTGGGAGCATTAAAGGAGAAGAGAACAATTTACAAATAATTTACTCACCCTCTTGTCATCCAAGATGTTCATGTCTTTCTGTCTTCAGTCGTGAAGAAATTATGGTTTTTGAGGAAAGCATTTCAGGATTCTCCATATAATGGACTTCATTGGTGCCCCGATTTTGAACTTCCAAAATATAGTTTAAATGCTTCTTCCAGCAGAGGAAGAAGGGTCTTATCTAGCGAAACGATCTGTCATTTTTTTCAGAAAATAAAAATTTGTTTACTTTTTAAGCACAAAAGCTTGTGTAGCTCTAGCTCTGGGATGCGCGTCCACGATGCTACGTAGTATTGAATCAGATCGAAAGGTCATGCGGAACGTAGGCGGAACTTCAGACCCAGTGTTAATAAAGCGAACGTGCAAAGACTAATGGAGTTCAAGTGAGTCAAATGCTGTTTACAAACAAAAAGGTACAACGATGTCGGACGATTCTGAAGTTGTAGGAGAAAATAAGATGGAGTTTTTCGCCATACTCTACCTTTTTAAGCCGGAGTACATGGACGATGAACTTATTCGTAGCGTCAAGGCATCGTGTGCTACACAAGCTTTTATGCTTAAAAAGTATACAAATTTTTATTTTTCGAAAAAATAAAAGGCTGATCGTTTCACTAGATAAGGCCCTTCTTTCTCGGCTGGAATCGTTTAGAGCCCTTTGAAGCTGCATTTAAACTACATTTTGGAAGTTAAAAATCGGGGCACCAATGAAATCCATTATATGGAGAAAAATCCTGAAATGCTTTCCTCTAAAACCATAATTTCTTTTACGACTGAAGACAGAAAGACACGAACATCTTGGATGACAAGGGAGTGAGTAAATTATTTGTAAATTGTTGTTCTGGAAGAGGACTTCTCCTTTAATGATGTTTATTAAGTGCTTTTGTTGTGTTTTTAGGTGGGAGTGTGAACTAGAGTAAACCTGAACTCTAAGACTAAAATGCTTTCGCCCACTACAGTCAATATTTGAGCTGGTATTTTACTATTATTATTAAACTTTTGATTTCTGTCCTTCGCATGTGAATTAACTCTCCAGCAGCAAGGTTGTCCTAGGGTGATTTTACACTTTAAGTTTGATTTTATAAATCTCCAACAGAGTATACTTGATACTCCAACACAGTACTTTTGGCCATGATTATTGTGATGTGAAAATCTGATATCTTGGGAGTCTCTTATCATTATATTCATTAAATCATTTGGCTTAGAATCGAGGTATATGTTCCCACTCATTTTCCATGTATGTTTTTATTTTGCCTTTGCGTGAACCCTACTGGAGACCCTTAAAAAAAAAACACTTTCACACCAGACAATATTATTTCTGACATCAACCAGATTCAGGTCCAGCACCTAAAGTTTTGTGAAAAATACTGTCATGGCCTTTTCACACTGTCAGCATCTTGCAATTACTAGAAGTCATGCTATTTAATGCTATTCAATGCTATTTAAGCTGCTTCTTTTGAGACAAAATTTAGACTGTATCTCCTCCTAGAGTTTTCAAGCTAGAACCACCAAACTCAGGTCAGACCTTGCAAGATTAGTTTGATCTTTTTGAACTGATCCAACTTACGGTTTTCATTTAACAGACTTTCAAAACTATAAACAATCCCATAGACTTTCATTAAACCAAAACATCCTAATCATGCTAACAGCATGTTAACAATATTCTAATCATGTTAGAAACATACTAGCAACATGCTAATCATGCTAAAACATGTAAATCATGCTTAAAGGAGAAGTCCACTTCCAGAACAACAATTTACAAATAATTTACTCACCCCCTTGTCATCAAAGATGTTTATGTCTTTCTGTCTTCATTCGTAAAGAAATTATGGTTTTTGAGGAAAGCATTTCAGGAATTTTCTCCATATAATGGACTTCATTGGTGCCCCAAATTTGAACTTCCAAAATGTAGTTTAAATGCAGCTTCAAAGGGCTCTAAACGATCCCAGCTGAGGAAGACGGGTCTTATCTAGCGAAACGATCGGCCATTTTTTTTCGAAAAATAAAAATTTGTATACTTTTTAAGCACAAAAGCTGGTGTAGCACAGGCTCTGGGATGCGCATCCACGATGCTACGAATTAGTGATGGGTCGTTCTTGAATGATTCGTTCATTCTGAACGAATCTTTAATGTGACTCGGGAAGAAAGAGTTGTCTCTGGGAGTGATTTGTTCAATCGCGAATGCACAACATCCAAAAATGAACAAAATGACTCGAAAAAAGATTTGTTCATATTGCTGAACGAGACTCAAAGGTCCAAGTCGGTAAAATGATCTGAACTTCCCATCCCTACTACGAATCACGTCTAAGTTCATTGTCTGTGTACTCCGGCTCAAAAAGGTAGACTATGGCGAAAAACTCCATCTTATTTTCTCCTACAACTTCAGAATTGTCCGACATCGTTGTACCTTTTTGTTTGTAAACAGCGTTTGACTTGCTTGCACTTTCTTAGTCTTTGCGCATTCACTTTGTAAATACTGGGTCTGTAGTTCCGCGTGACCTTTCGACGTGATTCAATAGTATGTAGCATTGTGAACGCGCATCCCAGAGCCTGTGCTACACAAGCTTTTGTGCTTAAAAAGTATACAAATTTTTATTTTCCGAAAAAAATGACTATCATTTCGCTAGATAAGACCCTTCTTCCTCGGATGGGAGCCCTTTGAAGCTGCATTTAAACTACATTTTGGAAGTTCAAAATCGGGGCACCAATGAAGTCCATTATATGGAGAAAATTCCAGAAATGCTTTCCTCAAAAACCATAATTTCTTCACAACTGAAGACAGAAAGACATGAACAAGGGGGTGAGTAAATTATTTGTGAATTGTTGTTCTGGAAGTGGATTTCTTCTTTAAAAATGTAAATCATGTTTAAAACATGTTAGCAATATTCTAATCATGTTAGAAACATACTAGTATCATGCTAATCATGCTAAAACATGTTAACAGTAGATCTATTCATGTTGTGCCCAAAAAGCACACGTACGTCTGCAAGATGTCTGATAACGATCTCTTGATCTGGAAAGCATCTGCTGTGTACAAACATCTGGCAGACGTCTGTAAGGTGTCAGTTTTACATACATTCTGAATCATAAACATCTTAAAGATGTCTAACAGACATCTATTTGACATCTGATTGGAAACATCCAACAGACGTTTTGCAGATGAGCAAACTACGTAAAAAAATACATCTTGCAGATGTAAATGCAGACGTCAAATAGACGTCTCCGAGATGTACCTGTGCTATCAGTGTCAACATGCTAATCATGCTAACATGTAAATCATGTTAAAAACATTCTAGCAACATGTTAACTTGTGTTAGCAACATACTATGCTAAACATTCTAGCAACATGTTAAATTGTGTTAGCAACATGCAATGCTAATCATGCTAACAACATGTTAACAGTATTCTAATCATGTCAGAAACATACTAGCAACATGTAATCATGCTTAAAACTAGTCAATCATGTTAGAAACGTTCTAGCAGCATGTTAATCATGGCTGCCTCCGAAAGCCTAGACAGCTGACTTGCTGCCTCGCTGCCTTATCAGGCAGTGACTTAGCAGGCAGTGTTTTTGCACTAAGGCACCTCATGAAACTGATTTCAGACAGGCTTCTGAGGCAGCGTGATGGTTTAATGATCTACAACAAAATAGAATGAGTTTTGATGATAACTAAACAAATATTTAATTACTATTTCTCGTTAGAAATAACATCAAAAGTGCAAAAGGTACATTTACACACAATCTGACCATCAAACGCATCTTTTAGACGGCATCTTTAGAACCGTGATGGAATGGAACACACAGGATTGTGGGATATCAAAGGCAGTGAAGGATACATCTGTGCTGCCTTCAGAATTCGATAGAAGAAGGTATCTTCGGAGACAGGAAGTGAAACAGAACATACTAAAACATGCTAATCATGCTAACAACATGTTAATATTCTAATGATGTTAGAAACATACTAGCAACATTTAATCATATTAAAAACATGCTGGCAACATGCTAATCTTGATAAAACATGCTAGTAACATGTTAAATCATGTAAGCAACATACTAAAACATGCTAATCATGCTAACAACATGTTAACAATATTCTAATCATGTTAGAAACATACTAGGAAAATGTTAAATCATTTTGGCAACATACTAAAACATGCCAATCATGCTTAAAACATGCTAATCATGCTAACAGCATGCTAGGAACATGCTAGCAACATGCTAATCATGATAAAAAACCTACCAGCAACATGGTAAATCATGTTAGCAATGTGGTAAATAATGGCAGCAACATGCTATCAACATCTACTTTATCTATCTAAACTTTCAAACTTCAAACTTTCACAGCTGTTTCAGACTAGGCTAGGCTTTCTCAAGCCAACTTTAAAGTTTGTTCACCATCTTTGTTACATTTACAACATTATTTGTTCCATTTTATGACACATGGCCACCAGCGTTAAAGTGCAATGCTGCCACCTTCTGTGTTGGAGTGTCAAACAAAAACTAAAAAAATGTACATTTAGGCAGTCTTTTATTCAAAGCGACTTAAAAAGTATGCATTTTATCAGTTCTTGCTTTCCCTGGGAATCAAACCCATGACCTTGGTGTTGCCAGCAGCATTCTCTGCTTTTTAAACTGTTTTTAAAAGTTTGTGGTGATGAATTACTTGCAATATTATCAACACAATATCAACATTTATTTTTCAAGTATCACCAATATATTGCAACAATTTTATCCATATTTTCATCACTTTTTTTTGTTTTTGTTTTTTTTTCTCTCTTTTCCACTCACTCCATGCAGGTATGTGAGATCTTTAGAGCAACTTTTTCAGCGTGCTTGAAATGGTTGCATTGCCTTACGAATGAGAGAGAGTGAATTGCTGGCTCATGAAGAGACAAGGCCGAATCGATCACAACTGAAAGTGAATAAGCCATTGAAAGCGAGACAACAGAGAGTGCTACATGTGCTGTTGCTTGGTGCTGATGCTCTATTGCACTTATTAATGACCATCTCTGGCTAAAGCACTAATAGCATCCACAACCAGAAACATATTCACAGCATTGTAAACAACTCCAGCTACAGTATGTGTTTGGGGTCTGTTCGTGTTTAGAAATGGATGTGTGCTAGAATGCTAATTCAAAGACTTCATGAGGCATAGCTTCAGATGTTCGACAGATTCATGCCATCAAATTAAGGATATCCCGTAGGTTGCTACAGCTCGGTGGGAATGTTAGAATTTACAGTGGTTATGAAACCGGTGACTGTCGTAGCACATTTAATGTCTGTTACATTTGCCTGAGGGCTGACTACGCATTTGACAGGGAGGGAAATAAACAGAGCTTTTTGCTACACAACTCCACAGCTTTTCAGGATCACGGTCAGGGTCTATGCATCTTGAATTTGGGGAAAAAAAATGTATTTAATAGTGTTTTAATTCTGAAATGACTGTTTATATCCTAAGTACCTAACTGTGTCCTTCAAGAGGGATTTGTGACAGAAGGGTGCACTTGATATCTTGCATATTTTAATGGTTTATGTGCAAACAAATCTGACTTTTATTCATTATTTACACTTTGTGCAACATATCAGTCTAAAAAATGTGTTGGAGAAAATCTGATGCTTGCCAAGTTTGCATTCATTTGTTCAAAATTACAGTAAAAACTGTAATGGTGTGAGATATTTTTTAAAATTGAAATAAATTGTTTTCTGTTTAAATATATTTTAAAATGTAATTTATTTCTGTGATGCAAAGCTGAATTTTCAGTATTTTTTCAGTATTCATTCTAATATGCTGATTTGATGCTGAAGAAACATTTCTAATGATCAATGTTAAAAACAGTTATGCTGCTTAGTATTTTTCTGGGAAAAACATTAAAATCGTTTCTTGCATCATGCATGTTTGTTTTGTTTTTTTGCACGGCGAAGTCTTTGGCAAAATGGCCATCTTGGATGTCAATTTATGATGAGTTATAACTATGATTATGACTAAGAAAAGCAGTTAATAGTACTGATTTTTTTTTTTTAAGCAGCCTCCTTTCATGCTCCCTGTGGGTAAATTTGATTGGAAATAACCCCCTCCAAATAACATCAAAGGCTATGACTAATAATTTTTATTTTTTATTTATTTATTTTTTTTTCAACCAGACTTTTTTTTTTTTTTTTTTTGAAAAAAGATATTTTCCTCTAAAACGTTACCGCGCATTGCATTTGTTCTGTAGTTCCTGCTGATTTTACATCAGCTTTGGAAGCACATTAAAGGATGGGAAAATAATTGTGTTTTTCCACTCATTCATTATTCATTACCAAAACATCAATAATGCTGAAAGAAAAAAACATTTCTGAATACAAACGAGTAAAAATGAGGATATTTGTACTTACGAAAAGCCATTTTCATCTGCTTCACAAGTGAATTGCCATTAAAGAACAACATAATTTAGCGGAAAACCGCATTTTTAGATAGACACATGCTCATCAGCATTGCATTACCTATTTGGTGTTGTCAGAAGAGGTGCTACAGTGAACATTATCATGTTATGGTTATTTACTTATGCTAAAGAAAATATAACACCACTAATATATCTTGTTAGATCTGATAATCTTGTTTTTTCTCTTTTCTGTTCTCAGCTGAACAAGCAGCAGTTGCAGGTGGTGAAGGAGCGTTTCCAGGCCTTCCTGAAAGGAGAGACGCAGATCGTTGCAGATGAGGCTTTCTGCAACGCCGTACGCAGTTACTATGAGGCAAGACTCTGGTTTCTGTATTCAGTTCTATATTAACTTTCAAAGCCAAACAGGCTGTTCGGATGTGGCCAAAAATTCTACAGCTGAAGTGATCTTATTATGGCCTGAGAACTGGTGGTGCAAGGACCCCATTGGAATTGCACAGATTCTTCTTATTCTTTAAAATGAATCATTTTTGAGGGCCTAAACATGCTCAAAAACTTTATATAAACTACTTTATTTCGAGAAATTTATACATGATATGGGTTTCAGAAGAGGGTGTTGCAAAATGGCTCGATAACGGCACTTCTAAAATTTCAATGTTTCACATACGTGTACGAAATTCGGTAGACACTTGTAACACCAATACCTACAAAAACGTTCCCTGTTATGAAGTCCGAAACCCAACAGGAAGTCTGTTATTTAGAATTTTCGCTGCAAGTTTTGTGCTGTTTTTGCCATTTCAGGCGTTGTATTTAAACAGACTTCTCCTAGAGATTTAAATAGATCAATGGCAAATTTGGTCAGTGTAATCTAAAGCCCTTTGTGACGTTAAATTGTGAAGATCTTGAGTTTTCGTAGAAGGGCGTGTCCGTGGCGGCCTGACAAACTTCAATGTTTCGCCCTTGAAAAAGGACGTTGTCTGATCTGTCTCAGACTTTGCATGTTTGGTAAGAGTCCCGTCTTGAACACATGCTCATTACTATATTCAGTTATAGCCATAGCGCCACCTGCTGGCAACAGGAAGTGGGATGTTTTACACTCTAATGAACTCCTCAGAGATTTAACCTCAGAGACATCAACATTATATTTGGTCAGTCTACTCTAAAAGCCTTTGCAGTGTTTCACCATGGGAATAGAATAGGTCAATATTCTGTTATAATCATAGCGCCACCTGCTGAGGAAATGACTTGTTTTACACTGATTTAAACATGCAATGTCCAATCTTCACCAAATTTCAGAAGTTTAATGTGCCAGGAGGAGCAAACAACAGACACAGTGGGTGTGGCGTCTGCCTCGGAGTGGCTTTTATTAAACATAAAATGCCAAGAAAGGGGAAAAAGGGTTCAAAATAAACAGGGGATCTGATGCCCTCGTCATGCTGGGAGTTTGTGAAGGAGGGGGCAGTGTTCAAGAAGAAAGGGTCCAGGTGGGGAGCGAAGTCCGGCGGCCGCGCTCACTCCTCTCTTGGGTCTGGGCCACGACGGGCGGTGGCTTCTTCCAGCGGCTTTGTCCTTTCGGCGGATTAAACAGCCCTGGCCCGTCAGCCGTATAACGGGTGCAGTTCTCGTCCAGACCGTGGGTCCGCGAGCTCGTGGCTTCAGTGGCATGGGATCCCTGAACACTCCCTTCCTGGACCCACCAGCGTGCATGCATGGGGGGAAGAGATCGGTTGGCATTTAAACAGTGGCGGTGATGAGGCTCCATTCAGTTTAGGTGCACCTCATCACAAGCTGCCAGACCTGGTTATTTCGGCACCCCTCCTCTTTCACACACCCACTCCTGTTGAGAGCCTGGTGAAAGGCGGCGATTTAAGGGACGGGGTGATGATGATAATCAGGGGGTAGGCAGCCGACTCATCACATTTAGTAAGAGTCCTGGCCTGAAGACATCTAAAGGCCAATGTTCAGTTATAAACAGCGCCACCTGTTAGCAACAGGATTCGTCATGCTTTACACTAACTCAAACATACCATGTTCAATCTGCACCAAACTTTGTTTAATAAAAGTGCTGGCTTGAACACATCTACATGCCAATATCCAGTTATAATCATAGCGCCACCAGCTCGCAGCAGGAAGTTTGGCACATATAAATGACTTTGACATATTCCTTTTATATTTACCACTTTAAAAGCATACTGCTCACCATTCGCAGTTTTCCTAAAGCCACCGGGTGGTGGTGAGCCCGGGTGTGAGGGCCCTTTCATTGCTGCTTGCAGCTTTAATTGCCATTTGAAACTGTAAGAGTTTTGATGAAGAACAAACTTTAAAAAACTTGTTACAAAATTGGTCAGAAAAAGTTTAGCCCCCAGTTTCATAGACAAGGCTTAAGCCTACTCCTAGACTAAAATGTAAGTCTGAGCTGTTTCAACTGAAAGAAACGTGCAATGACTGATCTTAAATTATGTCAGTGCCTTTGTATTGTCTCAAGATGCACACCAATAATGTTTTTTTTCCTTAGCACAGATATAAAATTTACTTAAACGTTCTAATTGAACTATGGCCTAATCCTGGCTTAGTCTAAGCCCGGTCTGTGAAACCAGGCCTAGAAGTTGTCAATAAAAAACAAAAATGATTAGGTTATGTTTCACAAAAAAAATTCTATTTACATCCTTTACATTTAATTCAGTATGTTGCCATTTCTTTGTCAAATGCTCACTTTGGGAACTTTTTGGAAGTAGTTCTCCAAGTACTTTTCGCCAACTATTGAATACTAAGAATTCTGACAGACTAGTCTTTTCACATACTGTTTGTGTCTACCATAGAGCAGTAGGCATATAAGTTAGAAAATGTGTGCAAAATGTGTGGGAAATAAACAGTTACCAGATGCATCTGTATTTACCGCATAGCTGGCTGGCTGTCCTCTTGACAGCTTGAATTTTCAACCCAACCCAAAGATATATCTCTGCCAAATCTCTTGGTCAAATCCAGTGAAGGAAATGCACTTTTAAGGTGACGTTTTTGATTATATCTTAAGTTTTGTGGATCTCGTCCGAAAGCAAGTGTGACTAAAAGCAGGAATACACAACATGAATTTTGTTTCCAGAACAGATTTTAAACACTAGGCATTAGGGGTGGGCGATAAGACTAAAATCTTACATCATGATACGAGCATTTTTTTAGTTCACAGTAACAATGTATCTCACAATAGTTATTTTTGCATTAAATAAGGGTTTTTATGATTTCAAAATACCATTGCGTTTTAACAGCTTAATCACTAGTTTTTAAATCGCAGTTGATAAAAATGCATGGAAACGATTAAAAACAGCTCAAAATATCAAACATGATAATCTTCAGGCTGGATGGAATCAAAATCAAGTGCAAGTCAATGTAAAATCTGTCAGTTGCATTTTAAATGGTGAGATTATAAATGGTGCCTGATGGAAAGTTTTAAAAGAGTAATACTCTTTAGTGTCTCTTTTTTTCTTAACTGTTGAACCAACATACAAAAATCCCAGATCTAAGAAGAGAGTTTTTTTTAACTTGCAGGAGAAACGCCTAGAGCTTGGTGCTTTGTTCAGCTGATAAATTATTGAAAATTGATTGGCTGAATTCTTTGTGTGGAGTGGGCTTTTCTATCGATTGCTTTACCCTACCTCCATGCTGTTATTTTCCCTTCACGCACTCACTTTTTTATCTTTATTCATGTCTTTCATGTTCGTTTAATGGTATGAAGAGGCATGCTACATTTTTAGAGAATAACGAACAGGCTCAACAGATGGTCTGCTGAATCAGACCTCATTGATGTACAGTATAGTCATCAAACAAGCCTTTGGAATCAGTGCTTTTACCTTGTCACATCTTACATTGTCAGTCACCCTCTTTCTTGCTTTCATCAGTTTCTGTTAATTTCTTTTTCTTTTAGAACAGGACATGCCTATCATGTCCTAATAGGATCATCATATCATATCAGTTGACTCTGCTTTATTAATTGCAGTGGATGGGAAGCAGCTCTTTGAAGTTGGGTCTGATAGTCGCTCATGCACATGTAGAGGACTCTGGGATGGCTGATCAAAGTTCCATATTGTCATTCACTGGCCATCGTGCACATATCAAAGCATCTCTTCTGCTGGGTTTTTTCGTGGCATATGCCAAAGTGTGTCACCAGGGACTTGCGGACACTGTAGGAGTTTTGATTGTGGGTCTACAGTGTTGTCTTTCATTGTTTAGAAGATGAAGAGCAGCAAGAAATGACTGATACGGGTTGCACTAGTAGTCAACTGCTTGTTTAGTTTATCACTAGTTTCATTGCATTTTAATTTTGTCACATTGTGTCATTTTCAGTGCAGAGAGTAAAAATGGGTATTCATGCAACCTGTATGGAGTGTGTAAATGTCCAACCACATTTTCAACAGTCTTGATTCCAGAAGTATTTTTTTCCATAGGAGTTTAAAAAAAAAACGTTATTAATGAGTTACAAGCTGTGAACCAAACCAACCAGTTACAAGGTGAATCACAACAGTGCAAACTTTGATATGAAGCAAAATAATATTTAAAAATTAGAGTCAAAAGTAGAGATTTTGGACTATCATCTCTATCGTGGTTACACACTCACTTGATGTTGCTGTGCTTCATGGTCATGAAAACTTATCCTTTGCATGTCTCAATTCTGACTTTTTTCTAAGAATTGCATGATACAAACTTGCAATTTTGACTTTTTTCTCGCAATAGTTTACATCTTGTCTTTTTTTTCTCAGAAATGCATGATACAAACTCGCAATTCTGACTTTTTTCTCAGAATTTATTGCGAGAAATAAAGATATCTCGCAATTCTTATTTTTTTTCTCGCAATTCTGACTTTCTCACAATTGCGAGTTTATATCTCAGAATTCTTGCTTTATTATCGTAATTGTGAGTTTTTATCCCAGAATTCTTACTTTTTTGCAATTCTTAGTTTGATTCTTAGTTTATATCTTGTAATTATTTTTTCTCGCAGTTTTATAGTTTGTATCGCACAATTCGTACTTTTCTCTCGCAGTAGTGTTTTATATCTCGCAATGATTACTTTTTTCTCGCAATTGCGTTTGTCGCAATTCTGACTTTTTTCTCACAAGTTTATATCTCACAATTCTTACTTTTGTCTTGCAATTCTGACTTTCTCGCAATTGCGAATTTATATCAGAATTCTTACTTTTTCGCAATTCTGACTTTTTTTCTCGCAATTGCGAGTTTATATCTCAAAATTCTTATTTTTTTTTCTCACAATTCTTATTTCTGTTTTTTGAGTTTATATCTCGTTATTCTTTTTTCTCCCAATTGCGAGTTTATATCTCGCAGTGATTACTTTTCTCTCGAAATTGCGGGTTTATGTCTCCGAATTCATACTTTCCTACAATTGAGAGTCTATATCTCGCAGTTCTTACTTTTGTCCTGCAATTCGGACTTTCTCGCTATTGCAAATTTATATCTCAGAATTCTTACTTTTTTTTCGCAATTCTGACTTTTTTCTCGCAATTACAAATTTATTTCTTGGAATTCTTACTTTTTTCTCACAATTCTTACTTTTGATAATTTTTTGAGAGTTTGTCTCGTAATTCTTTTTTTTTACACAATTGTGAGTTTATATCTCAATTCTTACTTTTTTCTCGCAATTCTTTTGATCATTTTTGGAGAGTTTATATCTCATAATTCTTTTTCCTTGCAATTCAGTTTGTATCTCACAATTCGTACTTTTTTTTTCTTACAATTGCGAGTTTGTATCTCACAATTCTTACTTTTTTCTCGCAGTTCTGACTTTCTTGCAATTGCAAGTTTATATCTTGGAATTCTTACTGTTTTCTCGCGGTTCATACATTTTTCTCACAATTGAGAGTTTATATCTCACAATTCTTACTTTTTTCTTGCAATTCTGATTTTGGTCATATGGCCCACCCCCAGCAGGCAGATTCTTTTACATGATTGTTTAAAGTGTTTCATGGGACCAAAGTGTTCTTTTGATGCATCTTTCATTTGATCGGTGGAGAATTCTCTGCAGAATCATGGGTAATATAGTTTGTCACCAGGAATTCTGCTGTTAAACATAAATTTAAAAAAATAAGATGAAATAATGCAGGCTGATTGCTTCAGCAAAAGCATATACCATCGATTAACTACCTCGTACCTCACAGTAGGTCTGTTTTTATAAAGGTTAATAAGTTATTGTTAAAAATCAATTGCCCATTGAGAATTTTTCCCCTACAGAACCGGAAATCTATTGTATGAGGAACTCATTACATCTAACTTCCTAAAAGCTGTTTTATACTTTCAAGCAGTGCACTTGGAGATACAGAAACTTTAGGAAAAAAAAATCTAAATGATTTGTGCTTTTTATGATACAGAAGCCCAAAGCCACTTTTTACTCCATATGTGTCATTAGATTCATGTTCTTGTTGCTTATTGATTCATATTCTCGTTCCTTATTTACAATTGTGACATCCAGGATGTAGGCGGCTACATAAATTAAAGATTCATTTTGACTTAATTAACATTTTGCCAATGCTTGTCACATACATTTCACACCTAAGGAGAAATGGTTTTTATCCTTCAGAAACACAGTCATGCAGAATAACTTTAAGAGTGCTTTATCATCTGCAGGATGAAGCCAAGTCATTAAATATACACCATCTAAACATCTTTTTGCACTTCTCACCTTTTAGGTCAAACAGAGTTTTGCTTTTTCCATCTTTCACTTGAAGCTTTGGAAATGTTTGCCCATTCTGTTCAATCTCTGAGGTTCAGCTCAGCTTCATTAGACTCCGGAGATCTTCATTATTAGTCTGTCAGAGTTGAACATTTCTGATCGCTTAAGTGCTGTTCTCATTGATTGGATATAAATGTATTTCTCCTGTAGTGTGAGAAATGGGAATGAGGCATGTTTTAAAGGTGTCTAATTTACCTGTCCAATTTTTTCATTGTGTATCCATCATCTTGGCAGTAATTTTAACTGCTTTCATAATATTTAATAACAGGCCATGTAAATAATAGGGTTCAAGAGACCAAGCTATACCATCAGCCATGACTCTGTGAAAAAGAGATATTAAGTATTAACACATCAGATGCACTTTATTGGACTTCAAAATCTCAACAGCCATTCACTGCCATTATAAAGCTTGGATGTGCCAGGACAGTTTTTTAAAACTTGATTGTATTCATCTGAAAGAAGAAAGTCATATACACCTAAGGTGGGTTTATTTGCATTTTCATTCTGGGTATTAGCTATTTTGGTACGGGTGTAAACAATAGCAAATGAACATTTTCAGTTTAGCAGATCGTCAATATTTAATCAGCATGTAATAAACGTACAAGCAAATGCATAATGTTACCATTTGTTTAGCTACTATAAGATTATTTCTTCCTGCTTTCTTCACATTTTCTTCTGTGTTTAATATTTTAAGTCAATATTTCAGTGGACCGGGCTCAAATTAAAGCATTTAGTTATTCTTTAACTCTGAAATGCTTTTGTGAACTTTACTGAAGCAGCAGAATACAGCGCTCATTCACAGTCAATTAGCGTAACCCCTGCCTATTGCCAGGCAGGACCGAGGTCAACTCTGAAGATCTCATACATCACACACACACACACACACACACACAGCACACAGCACAGCATTTTATGACGACAGGCCAGGTTACCAAGCAACCTGTTGTATTTTAGAGCTCTCACACAAACATGTGTTTAAATATGAGAGTGATTCCCTTTAAAGAAACACTTCACTTTTTTTGAAAATAGGCTCATTGTTCAACTCCCCTAAAGTTAAACAGTTGAGTTTTGCCATTTTCGAATCCATTCAGCCGATCTCTGGGTCTGGCGGTAGCACTTTTAGCATAGCTTAAAGCGATCATTGAAGATCATTGAATGTGATTATACCGATAGCATCTCACTCAAAAATGACCATATATATAATGACGATATTTTTTCCTATTTAAAACTTGACTCTTCTGTAGTTACATCGTGTACAAAGACGGACGAAAAATAAAAAGTTGTGATTTTCTAGGCTGATATGACTAGGAACTCTCTAGGAATGATATTACGCAGCGCCTGAAAGTGACCGGCACTAAGTTTGTGTAGATGCAGAGTTGACGGCTCAGTAATATCATTGCGCCTGCTGCACCCATGGTACGGCAGCAAAGTTCCTTGATTATTACGCCGGAATGAGAGTATAGTTCCTAGCCATATCAGCCTAGAAAATCACAACTTTTCAATTTTCATCCGTCTTTGTACACAATGTAACTACAGAAGAGTCAAGTTTTAAATGGGAAAAATATCGAAACTCTTTGGTAATTTTTGAGCGAGATGCTAACTGTCTAATGGGATTCAATGGTCTATGCTAAGCTATGCTAAAAGTGCTACCGCCAGACCCGGAGATCGGCTGAATGGATTCAAAAACGATAAACTCAACTGTTTAACTCTAGGGGAGTTGGAAAATGAGCCTATTTTCACAAAAAAGTGGAATGTTCCTTTAAAGGAGAACTTCATTTCCAGAACAACAATTTACAAATTACAACCACTTCCAAATTACAATTTACTCACCCCCTTGTCATCCAAGATGTTCATGTCTTTCTGTCTTCGGTCGTAAAGAAATTATGGTTTTTGAGGAAAGCATTTCAGGATTTTTCTCCATATAATGGACTTCATTGGTGCCCAGAATTTGAACTTCCAAAATTTAGTTTAAATGCAGCTTCAAAGGGCTCTAAACGATCCCAGGCGAGGAAGAAGGGTCTTATCTAGCGAAACGATCTGTCATTATATTTGAAAAATAAAAATTTGTATACTTTTTAAACACAAAAACTCTTGTAGCACAGGCTCTGGGATGCGTGTCCACGGGTCGTTATTGAATGATTCATTCATTATGAACGAATCTTTAATGTGATTCGGGAAGAACGAGTCGTCTCTGGGAGTGATTCATTCAGTCACGTATGTGCAACATCCTGTTAGGTTCTGTACTGGAATTAGTTCACCTGTTTTGAGTCTTCGGGTTTTTCGTTCATCTTATGGGGCTGTCACATGATGCTGATTTTGCTAAAATGAGCGAAATGACTCGAAAGAAAGGTTCGTTCATTTTGCTGAACGAGACTCAAAGGTCCGAGTTGGTAAAATGATCCGAACCTCCCATCACTACTACGAATTACGTCTTTGAATCACCACAAGTTCATCGTCTGTTTACTCCGATTTAAAAAGGTAGAGTATGTCGAAAAACTCCATCTTATTTTCTCCTACAACTTCAGAATTGTCCGACATCGTTGTATCTTTTTGTTTGTAAACAGCGTTTGACTTGCTTGCACTTTCTAAGTCTTTGCGCGTTCACGCACGTCCTGATTTTGCTGAGTTAGATGTGTTCCTGGGTCAACATATTTTGTTGACCCTGGAACAACATTTTAATCCAAAAATTTAATCTTGACCACATCCCTCCACCGAAACCTAACCTTACCCATGAGTAATCCCTAAAATCAGAGGAAATGATAGATGAATGACTCTGATGTACAAGCACCAAACACTGATTGTAAGCCTAAACTTCACAAAAACTACAAACTGTTTTTTTTTTTTTTTTTCAAATCTGATTGGTTAATCACAATGTTGTTCCAGGGTCAACAAAGATGTTGATCCAGGAACATGTCGTACTTGGTAAAATCAGGTTCTGCCGCGTTCACTTTGTAAACACTGGGTCTGAAGTTCCGCCTACGTTTCGTGTGACCTTTTGACGTCATTCAATAGTACGTGAACGCGCATCCCAGAGCCTGTGCTACACGAGCTTTTGTGCTTAAAAAGTATACAAAATTTTTTTTTCCGAAAAAAATGACCGATCGTTTTGCTAGATAAGACCCATTTTCCTCGGCTGGGATCGTTTAGAGCCCTTTGAAGCTGCATTTAAACTACATTTTGGAAGTTCAAAATCTGGGCACCAATGAAGTCCATTATATGGAGAAAAATCCTGAAATGCTTTCCTCAAAAACCATAATTTCTTCACGACTGAAGACAGAAAGACATAAACATCTTGGATGATGAGGGGGTGAGTAAATTATTTGTGAATTGTTGTTCTGGAAGTGGACTTCTCCTTTAATAATCGTTCCGTGTGTGAATGGAAAACTGGAGTCACTATGGTTTCTTTGGTGCGAAGTGAGATTTTCATCGATCATGAAGGGTCACATGCTTTGTGAGGTGACCAGTATTATAACATGCTCAAAAGAGGATGTACGCTCTTTCTAAGAGTGATAAAAAGGCTGCTTCTGAAACAAAAAATAGCTCTCATCTTTACGGTGTAGTCATAACTCTCATTAGCGCGTCAGTCAAGCAGGAGCTGCCTGCCACCGCGTTCATTGATTATGACAGAATGTGCTGTGAATTAAAGATGTAGGATTAGTCCCTGCAGATCCCCTCCCCTCCTCTTCGCTGAGATATTTTTAGTGGGTTTGCAGGACGTGGGAGCATCCCACCGATAGTGCCGAAACCAAAAGGAACGACAGGTCTGAGGTGGTTTAGAGCCTTTGGTGGAGAGATTACACAGTACTCAGTGGTCAAAATAGAGGATAGGAGCTTTTAAAGACATACATGAAATCAAATTAAACTTAGAATTTGTTTTTGTTTGTTTTAAACCAATGGTGAGCAAGATCAGTCTACTTAATTATCATACAAAAGACAGAAACGTAAGAATAAAACAAATAAAAATAATGTTAAAAAAATAAAGGAAAATTTACTGTAAAATTTATTGTTTTTGTTGGATTTTACATACTGTGAACAAAAACTAAACTGATAACAAAAATATTTATTTATTTATTTATTTATTTATTTATTAATTATAAACCTATAAGCCAATTGTAAGCAAGACTAGTGTACCTAATTATCATATAAGAGACAGAAATGAAGAAATAAATACAAAAATTTATAAAAAAAAAAAAAAAAATGTTGAAATAAATAAATGTTGCTGTATTTACATACGGATATGCAATGTGGGAATTAATAAATATGAAAGTAGATGGATGCACAAATTATTCAAAATGAAAGGATACAAAAATAAAGGTCAAATGAATAAAAATAATGCTTAAAAAATAAAGGAAATTTTAATTTAAAATTACTTGTTGTTGTTTTTCCCAGTCATTTATTTCTTTATTTTGTCCCTATTATTACATTAATTTATGTATTTATGTACATATATACTGTCAACAAAAATTAGACTGAAAACTAAAATGTTTTGCCCACATTTATTTATTTATTTATTTAAAACTAATAAACCAATGGTGAGCAAGAACAGTTTACCTAATTATCATACAAAAGATAAAGAAATGTAAGAGTGAATGAATAAATTAAATAAAGAAATAAAAAACACATTGAAATAAATGTCAATATTTAAATAGGAACATACATTGTGAGAATAAATAAATATAAAAGTAAATAAACACAAAATATTGAAAAAGGAGAGGATACAAAAATAAAGGTAAAATAAATACAAAAAATAATGTTAAAAAGAAAAAAGAAAAAAAGTAATATAAAAATAAATGTAGAACTTAATTTAAAATTAATTGTTTTTGTTTAGTTTTTCCTATTTTTTTTGTTCCTATTATTACGCTAATTTATGTCTTTATTTACTTGTATTCTGTGATCTTACAACAAAAAAGTTTTGCACCCATTTGTTTTTTTCTTCAGTTTATTTATTTATTTTAAACCAATGGTAAGCAAAACTAGTCTACCCAATTATCATACGAGAGACAGGAATATAATAATGAATAAATAAATAAACAAATATTGAAATAAATAAATGTGGAAATATTTACATAGGGATATACAATGTGGGAATAAATAAATATAAAAATAAATTAACAAATACATAATTTTTACACAAATAAAAACAAAATAAAGGTAAAATCATTAAAAATAATGTTATAAATAAAGTAAAAAAAGTAATGCACATAAAATTAGTGATAATTATTATTAGTGCTAAAATAAAATTCAGTCATTTATTCCTTCATTTTTTTTAACCTATTATTAATTAATTAATTATTTAATTTTATTTACTTACAAACTAACATAAAAAAATGGACTGATAACTAAAATGCTTTGCATGTTGTTGTTGTTGTTGTTGTTGTTGTTGTTGTTTTTTCTTCTGTATATTTATTCATTTATTTTGCAGTGTTGTCTTGAAATTCAAGTCTGAGAATACATGGAATATTCTGCTTTTTTTTATTATTATTTATTTATTTTATTTATACATCCCTTTTTATTTTCCAGCTGTCTAACATATTTCCTCCAGCCTGTTTATTATTTCCCCCAATCTTCCATCTCCCATAACAACCTGCATTTGCAGATGCTGCCTGTTGTTTGTGTTTGATAAGGGACTGATAAGAAGCTGTTTAGTGCTTGCTTTTTCCAAGTTAAGCCGCTCAGTACAGGCACTAAGCTCAGAAACGCAGTGATTCAGAACGCACTTCCTTTTATTACACTCTGAGGACCTGTCAAATCATCTTCAATTATAATAATAGAGCTATTGTGTGTGAACAGAAGAGCTGCCATTTTCCTCCTGTCCTCAGCCTTTGCCATTTATTGACTGTGGCAGCTTTTCATTGTGCACGGCATCAATATGTCACCATAGACTTATTTTGATCAATAATGACATCAACCTTCCCATTACTGCCTAATAAAATTTAAAAATCATGGTTTGGGTGGTAGGAAGCCTGGTTGTTAAAGTTCATAATTGGTCGCATAGTGAGATTTCTCGGTGACCCATTAAAAGTTAAAAAGATTTGAGATATTTGACCTATTGGCTACATTTGTTTTGGAGATTCAAACAAACCAATAAACCTAATCTAAACTTGCATTTCTCATCGCTGCTCCATTGGTGCTTCTGACGTATATGATGCATCAAATCATACAGCTTGTTGAGGAAAGGTGTGCTATTACTTTCCACCTTTGAGTAAAGGTGTGCTATTACTTTTCTTTTGATAACATACAGCTCTATTTTTACTGTCTGACTGATAAATGACAAGTAGCCAAGTTTTATTGACTTGGATGCTTGTTGGAAATAACATTCGCTGAGGGAAATTTGTTCAAAAGAAAGATGGTTGAGTTTTTGCATCATTCATGTCATGATTTCGATAACATGCTCTTCTCAGAAGTTATTTGGGTGATAAGAGCCCTTGTGACTTGATGGAATCAGTTTCAAATAACGAAAAATAATGTTGAAGTAAACTGAGTTCAGTCCAAATGGATTTAGAGATTCAAACAGCGCTCTCGGCTCTATGAAGAGGCTCTAAACCATGATTAATCTGGATATATCTAGTCTGAACCACTCGCACCAGCTGACTAACAGGCTTTTGACTAAACTGGGGTCTGGTACGCAGTTTATTCTGGCACAGTTAAGACAGGAAGAGCCTGGTCAGTCATAGCTTGTTTTGATTTGACTTATTTAATAGGATAGTTCATCCAAAAATAAAAATTTTGTAATTAATTACTTACACTTGTGTCGTTTCAAACCCATATGACCTTAGTTCATCTTTAGAACACAAATTAAGATATTTTTGATGAAATCTGAAAAATAATTAAGAAATGCTACATACGTTATATAAAGTACTCAAATCTATAAAAACACTGCATATTCTTCACTGTGTAAATTAAATATATATTTCTTCTTATTAATGTTACCAAAGTGGTTTAGTTTGGAACAGTGAAGTTTTCTCTATTTTGTTGTTTTTCTCTATTTTCTCCATATGGAGAAATTATGGAGAAAAATCCTGAAATGTTTTCCTCAAAAAACATAATTTCCTTACGACTGAAGAAAGAAAGACATGAACATCTTGGATGATAAGGGGGTGAGTACATTATATGTGAATTGTTGTTCTGGAAGTGGACTGCCCGGATCCAATATACTGTTACACGTGTGTTTTCTTTCTCAGCTGTTTGCTTTCACTTAACGTCTAAATTACTGTGTTTAGGAGGATACTTGCAAAAACAGGCATTTTGATGTGTGTATTTGCCATCTTTTTGTGTTTTTTCTGGGTTTTCACAACAAAACCCGCCCAAAATTCACTTTGCAGGGGCTAAATATCACATTATTGGGGTCACTTCAACCCGTGGACATGTAAAACAACCTGCAGCAACAGTCAGGGTTGCCAGGTTTTCACAACAAAACCCACCTATTGCTACTCAAAACTAGCCCAAAACTAACCCAATGACATTTCGAGGGGGTCCCCCAGTAAAAATCGCATTCCAGGGGGTAAAATACACATTTTTTGGTGGGATTTCTCTGGTGCAGTTTGTATTCTGGGGGCTAAATATAACGTTATTGGGGTCACTTCAACCCATGGACATGAAAGCAACCCGCAGAAACAGTAAGGGTTGCCAGGTGTTCACAACAAAACCCACCCAACTGCTACTCAAAACTAACCCAATGACGTTTCGAGGGGGATCGCCAGTAAAAATCACATTCCGGGGGGTGAAATACACATTTTTTTTGCCTGGATTTCTCTGGTGCAGTTTGCATTCTGGTGGCTAAATATAACGTGAATGGGGTCGCTTCAACCCGTGGTCATGAAAACAACCTCTAGAAACAGTCAGGGTTGCCAGGTGTTCACAACAAAACCCGGCCAATTGCTAACCCAATGGCA
The DNA here is from genome assembly GCA_036247105.1 of Cirrhinus mrigala. Lineage (NCBI taxonomy): Eukaryota > Metazoa > Chordata > Actinopteri > Cypriniformes > Cyprinidae > Cirrhinus > Cirrhinus mrigala. The sequence goes on from CM070031.1 coordinate 10,401,536, forward strand.
TTTCGAGGGGGTTCCCCAGTAAAAATCACATTCCGGGGGGGGGTAAAATACACGTTTTTTTTGCCTGGATTTCTCTGGTGCAGTTTGCATTCTGGTGGCTAAATATAACGTGAATGGGGTCGCTTCAACCCGTGGTCATGAAAACAACCTCTAGAAACAGTCAGGGTTGCCAGGTGTTCACAACAAAACCCGGCCAATTGCTAACCCAATGGCATTTCGAGGGGGTTCCCCAGTAAAAATCACATTCCGGGGGGGGGTAAAATACACGTTTTTTTTCCGGGATTTCTCTGTAACGGTTCATATTCCGGGGGCTAAATATAACGTTATTGGGGTCGCTTCAACCTGTGAACATGAAAAACGACCTGCGGCAACAGTCAGGGTTGCCAGGTTTTCCCAATGAAACCCACCCAAATGCTACTCAAAAATAGCCCACTGACATTTCAAGGAGGTCCCCCAGTAAAAATCACATTCCGGGGGGTAAAATACTAATTTTTTGGCGGGATTTCTCTGGTGCAGTTTGCATTCCGGTGGCTAAATATAAGGTCATTGGGCTTGCTTCAACCCGTAGACATTAAAAAACAACCTACGGCAACAGTTAGGGTTGCCAGGTTTTCACAACAAAACCCGCCCAAATGCTACTCAAAACTAACCCAGTGGCGTTTCCGGCGGGTAAAATAAATTTTTTTTTGGCGGGATTTCTCTGGTGCAGTTTGCATTCCAGCGGCTAAATATAACATGAATGGGGTTGCTTTAACCCGTGGATTTGAAAAACAACCTGCAGCAACAGTCAGGGGTGCCAGGTTTTCACAACAAAACCTACCTATTGCTACTCAAAACTAGACCAATGACATTTCGAGGGGTCCCCCAGTAAAAATAGCATTCCGGGGGATAAAATGCACATTTTTTGGCGGGATTTCTCTGGTGCAATTTGCATTTCGGGGACTAAATATAACGTTATTGGGGTTGCTTCAACCCGTGGACATGAAAACAACCTGCAGAAACAGTCCGGGTTGCCAGCTGTTCACAACAAAACCCACCCAATTGCTACTCAAAACTAGCCCAGTGGCGTTTTGAAGGGGTTCCCCAGTAAAAATCACATTCCAGGAGGTAAAATACACGTTTTTTTGCCTGGATTTCTTTGTTACAGTTCGGATTCCGGTGGCCAAATATAATGTTATTGGGGTCGCTTCAACCTGCGGACATGAAAAACAACCCCCGGCAATGATGTGGCCCAATTCCATAGGAAAACAGTGGATTTGGCAACACTGCCATTCAAGGCCTATAAAGCAGCAAAAATAACACTTCATAAAACAAAATAATTTCTTTTTCGCTGCATTTCAACAGCTTAAAATCACTTGTTTCTAATCTGAAATGTTTAAAAATGCATGCAAACTATACGTTTTCATGACAATGTAACACAGCAACATCACGTGACCGTGTAGAGACGATAGTACAAAATCTCTACTTTGTGAACAACCAGTCCGATTTGAATTTCCCAGGTCGTAAAAGTGCTTTCCAGTTTCAGTTCAGTGAGACTGTGAGACAGGTGGAGGTAAAGAAGGCACACACACCTAACGCATTTCACCGCATCCTCTGCATGACTGCACGATGAGAAAGCCATTGTGGAATTAGAAGGAAATTCGAAAGGTCAGGAGAAACTGGGGGCCAGATATGGATAAAGGGGTGAGAATGATATCGATTCTGGGGTGCATTACTCACCATATGACCTTTCACTTTAATTTTACCAAGAGTTGTGCAGTTTTGCATAAGTTAAGATGCATGTATTCTTGAGGCGCCACAGCAGTGTTTAATTGGCATTCCTAAATAGTTTGCTTAATTGCGTTTTCTCTAATTTCACTCCTGAAGCAGTGATTTAAATTTAAATTGGACATGGTAATCACGTCAATTAAAAAACGAACCTAAAATCACCATGGCCTTGAAAAAGAAATTGTATCAAATAAATTTAAACTTCTTTAAAGAATAAAGGTTCCTTCAGTTCACTGTGCACTATTTTTAATGCTTTTGGGTCCATTCAGGCTAACGCGTCTACTTCAGAACCCACCGCCAACAGTAATAAAAGGCCTCCACAAGTTCAACCTTCAGCCTCCCTCTATTGTTATGGAAAAAACAGCCAATCATGCCGAGCAAAAGCTGTATTCGGGTCCCTGCAGGTTAGATCACTTATTTTCTCAATGCTGTTTATGAAAATGATTTCAGCTGTGCTCGACGAGGGCAGACGGGGCAGGAAATTAGTGTTGAGAGGCTGTAGGATTTGCTGTATTGTAGTGATTAGGTAATGAAGTCAGCCCTCTTGCCGTATAGACGGGCTGTCTGAGTCGCCTAAAGGCCATAACCGGTAGTTATGAGCTGTTATGATAAAATAAGACCCATTTTATGGATGGCTGATTGCGTAATGTGGCACAGTGGTCTGTAATTTTGGTGCTTGTGTCGTGCAGAAATCCTGCGCCCCTTGGCCCGAATGTATAATCCACCTCATAAATGCAATCATAATTTAACAGCACTTTAATGAGGATAATGTTGTATAATATTAGTCTGGTTTTAAATGGAATTATAGGTTACACTTTACACTAAGGTTCAATTTGTTAACATTAGATTTAGAACGTAAACTACTAATGAACATTTTGTACTTTATTTTTTTCATCTATCTAGATTAATTTAAAAATGATTACTTAAGGATTAATGATTGTAAGTTTATGTTAACTGCTGTATTAAAGTGATAGTTCACCCAAAAATGAAAATTACCCCATGATTTACTCACCCTCAAGCCATCCTAGGTGTATATGACTTTCTTTATTCAGACTAATACAATCGGAGTTATCTCTAAAAATGTCCTGGCAGTGAATAGCTGTTGAAATTTTGAAGCCCAAAAAAAAAGCATCAATCCATCATAAAAGTGCTCCACATGGCTCTGGGGAGTTAATAAAGGCCTTCTGAAATAAAACGGTATTTAAAACTTTATAAACTGTAATCTCTAGCTTCCACTAACTGTCATACATGCGTTCCTGAGAGAGTGGCGTTCCAGCAGATGATGTAGGATGCAGGCGTAGTGTAAGCTCTGGTGAGAATATGCTAATATTCTGGGTTAAAAACGACCCAATTTGGATAGAACACATGCTGGGTTATTTTGACCCAGCTGGTTGGGTTAAATGTTTTTATCCAACATGCTGGGTTGTTTTATTTAAGTCAACTATTGTTTAAAAATTATTATTTTGCTGGCTTAAAATTGGCTGGAAATTGAAAATCACACACAGAATTGTAGAGGCAACAGCAGTCCTCAAAAGATGAACATTTGTTATTAAGAAAGAACACCCATGGACAAAAATATACAACAAATTGATGATATTTGGTGAATATACAGCATAATTTACAATATTACATTCCATTAAACTTGTTTAAAAATAAAAAAATATAACATTTAAAAGTAGCATTGTAATTTAAGTGTATTCAACCTTTCTCTGTAATCACTTTTCTCCAAAATAGGAGATAATTAAAAATTCAGTAATAATAACGAATAAAATCAGTTTATGCTTTGCAAGGCAAAAGGCATTTCCATCACGTGAAACGAATGACCGCTGCTAACGCTTTTAGCTGACTGACATCTCATCCTTGTATGCTGCGTAATATAATTTACAGCACAGAAAAGACTTTATAAATTAAATATAATGTATACAATCCTTTATTTCGCTGAGAAGAAGTGCACAGCAGCGGTGAGAACCGCTCTGTAGAGGACTCAAAAAGCCTGCCCTCTGACTGTAAGTCAGCAGCTGGGTTGTTTCATCGGAGACAGGCCCAACCCAGTGGTTGGGTAGAAAAAATAACCTAGCGTTAAAAATGACCTAGCATCTTAGTTACAGAAAACCTACCCAGAAAATGGGTAAAAAATATTACAAACAACCCAATAAAATGTTCAAACAAACTGAACCCAGAATTTGGGTTAAAAAACAACGCAGCATTAAAAATGACCCAGCATCTTAGTTACAGAAAAACTACCCAGCACCTGGGTAAAAAATGTTAAAATTAACCCAATACAATGACCCAACAGGCTGAATCCAGCATTTGGGTTACAAAAAACAACCCAGCATCTTAGTTACAAAAAAACTACCCAACACCTGGGCAAAAAAAAAAACATTAAAAATAACCCAATAAAATGACCCAACAGTCCGAACCCAAAATTTGGGTTAAAAAACAACCTAGCATTAAAAATGGCCCAGCATCTTAGTTACAGAAAAACTACCCATCACCTGGGTAAAAGAATATTCAAAATAACCCAATACAATGACCCAACAGGCTGAACCCAGCATTTAGGTTAAAAAACAATCCAGCATTAAAAATGACCCAGCATCTTAGTTATAGAATACCTACCCAGCAAATTGTTAAATACATGCATTCCCAATAAAATGACCAAACAAGCTGAACCCAGAATTTGGGTTAATAAATAACCCAGCATTAAAAATGACCCAACATTTTTTAGAGTGCAGAAAAACTACCCAGCACCTGGGTAAAAAAAAATATTCAGAATAACCCAATAAAATTACCCAACAGGCTGAACCCAGCATTTGGGTTAAAAAATAACCCAGCGTTTTTAGAGTGTAGAATACCCCCAAAAAGTTCCATAGGTCAATATAATCATTATGAATGCAGGAAAGAAAAGTGCACAACCGCACCAAAATGAAGCACATCTGTGGTTCATTTATCATCTTGTTCAAGTCTTACACCTCACATTTTGACCAGTCCCTCTGCTTCTGACTTTTTCATTGTTGTCTCACAGGTTGTCTTGAGGAATCTTTGCTTTTAAACACATTCCTAACACAAACACACAAGACAATAGACAAGAGTCCCACTATGTTTGTTTTTCTACGAGCCGTTTGCCCTTTAGCCAGGGCAGAATAATTTCTCCACACATTCAGCCTGAGGTTGTCGTGATCTGTTATTTTTTTTGTTCCTTCCTTGCCCCTTCAACATTCTCCCTCTCCCTCTCTCTTTCTCTCTCTCAGTCTCACATTTGTTTCTTACTCTTTTCCCATGTGTTTACCACCCTGTGGTTCTCAATTGGATTACTGTTTGACAGCATTGCAAACAGAATAGCTGCAGGCGCCGACTTTGAAGGCTGTCAGAGCCATAAGCATAGGTTTTTGGCCCTCTTTCTTTTTCTCAATCCCCATTCCACATTTCCTTCTGACGCTCATTTGCACCACTGCTGTGCTTTTTCCTTTTAAAACTAATGAAAAGCTTCCTACTTTTTCTGTCTTTCTCTTTTTGGCTCTAGTTTTATACATTACCTCATCAGTTTCTTTGCATTCAGTGTCACAGAAAAGATGCCCCAAACAAACTCGATATACTGTAGGTCTGATTAGTTTTATGGGGTTTGACTAGAGAATATCCAATTATAGTTGGTTGTATGTCTAGACATGATCTTGTACTGCTCATTACCTCAGTCCCTCTTATTTGGTCTCTGCTTTCTCTCCTTGAAACTTTCCAGAGTGGGTTTGTCTTGCCAAACTCACTGTCATTAGGTCCTTTCCATTGCCAGTGGAAACTTGCACCATGTGTCTTCGAAAACGGCATCAACGGTACACAAAATATCTCTTCCTCAGGTTTGAGGTGATTCCCCATCAGATGTTTTTTTGTCAGAGGCTGGAAAAGAAGCACAGATTTCTATTCAGATGTGAGTAATCGGACTGCCAGGAGCGAGACCGAGGGCAGAGCTCGAGTTCACAGGAAACCCGATAAGAGGAAATGCTCGAGCGAATTTGAACACAATAGAGATATAAATGGAGCAGGTTTTTCGCCAGTGGGAGATGTGATTCAACATTCATATTCACATGTAAGGGGATTGCTTGTTGTTCAAGAGATCAAACAGAAGAGTTTGAATGAGCGGCTCGTGATATGCAGTTTCCCAGTCATTTTCTCAGGCTCTTGAGCAATGAGCCGTCCTATAGTTGCTGATCGAGTCACTCAATCTAGATTTCGACAGAGTGAGAAAGCAGGGAAGAAAGAAGATTTAACTGTTTTTAATGTTTCACGCCGCCCAGTGCGAATAACAGCTATGTTTTATTCATGAGGAAGCGTATGATACGGTCTGCCGCACTCAGTCTTTTCCAGACCTTGTGAGACAGCTTTATAAACAATCTTTAACTTTTGACCATTGAAGGCTCTGGTATACGAGTAGTGAATCACAGCCCCCCAGGTTTAGTTTGGATTTAAAGGGTATTTGTTCAAATTTGATACCAAACAAAACGTTTCACCTGGCCATGCACTTTATACGTTTGTATTTTGGCATGGGAGAGTGTTGCTTTAGTCATCCATATCCTGTGGTAGAGATCAAGATGGTTTCATAAGCTCATTTTTAAAGCCTAGTGGGCTGCCTTTTATAGATAAAGAAGCTCGTAATTGGTTGATTTGGAGCATTGTATGTAGGCGGCAAATATTGCGTTAAACGCAAATGGCACATAAATGGTTTAATTGTTGATTGTTTTTTTTTTTTTTGAAAAAGTAATTTTTATCCATCAAGCGTGCATCAAAGTTTGATACAAAAAATTTCTGTTTCAATTAAATCCTGTTATTAAACTGTTTTCAAAATTGATGATAATAATAAATGTTTCTTTAAGCAGCAAATAAGCATAGTAGAATGATTTCTGAAGGATCATGTGACGCATAAGACAAGGAGTAATGATGCTGAAAATTCAGCTTTGCATCACAGGAATAAATTACATTTTATAATATGTTAAAATGGAAAACTTTTATTTTGCAATTTTAGTGTTTTTAATGTATTTTTGATTAAAAAATAAAATGGCGCTTTGGTAAGCATAAGTGACGACTTTGAAAAACATTTTAAATATTCTCACTGAACTTTTGAATGGTAGCCTATATATTTAGCATTTTTGATAATCAGCTTCTCTGCTTCATCTACCCTCTTGAATGAACCTGTACAGTATGCATGTCACAGTGCATTCTGGGATGTTATGCTTCACAATTTAGCTAAAGCAATAAATACAGTTGAAGTCAAAAGTTTATGAACACCTTGCAGAATCTGCAAAATGTTAATTGTTTGACCAAAATAAGAGGGATCATACAAAATGCATGTTATCTTTTTTATTTAATACTGACCTGAATAAGATTTTTCACATAAGATTTTTTCATATAGTCCACATGAGAAACAATGACTGTATGATTTTGAGATCCATCTTTTCACACTGAAGACAACTGATGCAACTCTTACAGAAGGTTCAAACACTCACTGATGCTTCAGATTGCATTAAGAGCTGGGGGTGAAAACTTTTGAACTGAATGAAGATGTGTACGCTTTTCTTATTTTGCCTAAATATCATATCTTTTTAATTTAGTACTGCCCTTCAGAAGCTGCAGAAGATACTTGCGTGTTTCCCAGAAGACAAAATAAATAAAATTTACCTTGATCTTCAAATTCAACGTTTTCACCCCCCAGCTCTTAATGCATTGTTTTTCCTTCTGAAGCATCAGTGAGCATTTGAACCTTCCTTCTGTAATAGTTGCATATGAGTCCCTCACTTGTCCTCAGTGTGAAAAGATGGATCTCAAAATCATACAGTCATTGTTGGAAATGATTCAAACACACAAAAATGCTGAATAACCAACTGTCACTAAAAAAAAAAAAAACAGCTGTGGATCATTCAAGTGACAGCACAATATTAAGAATCAAGTGTATGTAAACTTTTGAACAGGGTAATTTTTTTTATAAATTAATCTACTATTTTCTCTCGTGGACTATATGTAAATGTCTTTTATGTGAAATATCTTATCCAGGTCAGTACTAAATAAAGAATAACATGCATTTTGTATGATCCCTCTTATTTTAGTAAAATTATTTGTAAAAAAAAACATTTTGCAAATTCTGCAAGGTGTCTGTAAACTTTTGACCTCAACTGTAAATAAATAAATGCAAAAATAATTATAAAAGTGATTGTAAAAATCTAATTTTTAAAAATGTATTTTTTATTCTTGTCAAATATTATTTATTGTTTCTTAATATGTTATTATTACTATTGTTACACAATTTTAAAAGATGAAATAAACTATTAAAAGTTTTTAAAATATGGTTATGTATTTGAAAAGTGGTTATCTTTTATTTTTAATCCTTCATAGACATGCTGCTTTGCTTAAGATAATGTTTTAGTCCATTTTTTTAAAATGGTAATTTTAATATTTCATATTTTATTTTGAAAATGTGTTTAGTATCTTTGTATTAAATATGTGTAACTGTACTATGGAGGACCAAACCTGCAGAAATTAAAAATAAATAAATGGATAGATAGATAGATAGATAGATAGATAGATAGATAGATAAACATAATAACAGAAAAAATGACTAAAAAACAAATGTAGTTAGTTTGTTATGAAATTTACAATATTCCACGGTGCACACAAAAAAGTAAATAAATCTGAAAATAAATACATGTGAGAATAAGTGCATGAATACATACATTTATAAATAAAATAAAGTAAATTGAATAAATTATAATAAATAAAAAAAAAATTAATGAAAGAATAAACAAATTTAATAAAAAAATGTAAAAATAAATACAGAAAATAATACATTAAGGAAAAGTAAAAAATTCAGTATTAAATAATTTATTTCTATCTGTCTGTTATTAATTTTTATTTTTTTTAATTTCTGCAGGTTTGGTCCTGCATACTAAAGGACTTTCAAGTCCCCTTGCTTCATTATAACAGTGAAAATGATATCCATTAAGTTCAGTAATTTAAAAAATCATCCCTAATAATGCCCCTAATGATGCTTTCTAGGTAGACAACACACTAGGCTTTGGAACAGAGCAATAATGTAAAAATAAACATGATATTCGAAGCACAGCTGAAAAGAAATGTTAATATAACGCCTGTGAAATCACCACTCAAAGCTGAAAATGTTTGTCATCACTAAACCTGTTCTGTTAATTAATCATCACCCTCCAGACTTGTGTCTCTCACACGCTCATAATCTCTCGCCGCCCCCTGCGGTGTCAAATACACCAATATAACCTCCCAGTCTTCCTTCATAACCTGCTCCTACTGCTAGCATGGCAGCTCGGCCATTATTCCTGAGCTAATCTATGATCTTTCTTAGGACGTTTTCCCTCATTCTTCTGCCAGGATTAATTCCTCATATTAGCTTTAATTACACAAATGGCTCTGTATCTTATTAATCTCCTCACTGCAGACAGAGCACAGCTCTGCACACTGTTGGTTATAAATAATTGAATGAGATTTTAAACCGCCAATTAAGTCAAGCAGCAGGGAGAGAGGAAATCCCTTGGTGGCCGATTCATTAGTAATAATGTTTGACATTTTCACCACCTCAGAATGGAGGCATTGGACACCATTGTGTATTTGCAACAGTCTGTAGAGGCGTATATTATATAAGTGCTCACAATCTACTGTACAAAACATACAGGTGGTACAGGTTGGACAGCTGCATATGAGGGAGGTAAGAAAATAAAACTGTCCGAAACGCTGCGTTTGCCGTCTGGACTTCCTGCATTTAAAGTGCTCAAGGTCCTTGTTGGATTTCGCCTGTCAGGCTATGTCTACATTAATCCAGATACATTTGAAAATGGCACACTCTCGATCCACATTAGCATTTTCCAAAAGTTTCTCATCCACACTCGGAAACGTCGGAAAACGTTATTTCGTCTCGTGGATAAAACCTCATAAAACCTCACTGAGATGATACAGACAGAACAGAACTATTTTTTACGAAAATAGCTTACTTCACCATTCACTGACACATCCAGGTCGCACTCACTCACCATTATTTGTTTAATCTAAAATGCAGCTGCCACAAAACAGCAATTGTGAGTACATTTTCTGTCATTTTGCAGGACTCTAATATGAAGAGTGTATAAAGTAAGATATATATTTAGCAACAGTGTGAAAGTGAATAGCACATAACAGACACAATACTGGTATAAACATTGATATATATCGGTACAATATGCGTCACATGACTAAACATGCGTCATTGTTTTCAAAAGCCTCCATTTTCAATTTCACGGCGTTATCAAATGTATCCAATTTGGGTAGTGTTTTCACAAATCTCAGTTTTCCTTAACAAAAACGCTGTCTCATTGTGGACGGAAGGCCAAAATGGAGAGAAAAAGATGTGTTTTCAAACAAAAGCGTATTATTGTTGACAAGGCCTCAGTCAACATGAATATAGCATTTATTTTCCCTGCAAAACAGTGAATTGGGAGTTTATTGGGTGTATCTGCAATTTATACTGAAGCTGGGGGCTTGAACGGCCTTGAGTTCCTTGTTGCTTTAATAAAATGTTTACATGTTTTAATATTATAAAGATATATTTATTATAAAATTATAAAATATTCAAGTAAGATTTGACCTTGGACCACAAAACCAGTCATAAGTGTCAATTTTTTGAAACAGATTTGTAGATCATCTGAAAGCTGAATAAATAAGCTTTCCATTGATGTATAGTTTATTAGGACAATATTTGGCTGAGATTTGAAAATCTGGAATCTGAGTGTGTAAAAAAATCAAAATACTGAGAAAATCACCTTTAAAGTTGCCCAAATGAAGTTCTTAGCAATGCATATTACTAATCAAAAATTATGTTTTGATATATTTACGGTAGGAAGTTTACAAAATATCTTCATGGAACGTGATCTTTACTTTATATCCTAATGATTTTTGGCATAAAAGAAAAATTTTGACCCATACAATGTATTGTTGGCTATTGCTACAAATATACCTGTGCTACTTAAGACTGGTTTTGTGGTCCAGAATCACAAATATCCAAAAATAATAGGGTAATTCCATGCAAAACTCAACAGTGAGGTCTCTCTTAAAGTTTTTAAACCGTTTTTTTTATTTTTAGTACATGATTTCCCATAGTCTGGCAAGTGCTATTTTCAGGCTTGTCACGTTCAAAACAGTACATATTCCTCATAAAGAGACGCATCGAAATTAAAATTAAGTAACAATTATATGTTCTGTGAGGGCCATCGCGTCTGCGTCTGGTTTGTGCATTTTAATTCGCAGAAATCCTACGAACAAAAACTGTTTCCTTTTTTCTCACATTCATAACGCATGATTATTTCCCTTTTTTTAACATAGAAAACTTGTGCATAGACTGATATTTTTCTGATATTTATATTTATATTGATATCTATCAACAAAGGTTTATTAAAATATATACAGATGGTTCTGTATATTGGTAACACATACATTCTCTAAGCATTTATATGTCACATCCGTAACGCAAAATGTCACATCCATAACGTTGGATTTGCCCAATAACGTAGTGTCTATTTACACTGTGCAAATAGCCCACCTTGTTGGCAGAAGCTATTTACACTAACTCCGCCCATTAATGTGTGGTTAGGCTAGTCAGCATTACAAAAGATGCCTGCTAAACAACAGCTCCAGTGGTGTATGTAGTAAAGCGTTTAGTGGTGACTTTTTGACGCAATGGATCCAAGTTCACCTTTTCCACCTTTTGCCAAACTCGTTGTTCACCCTCTTCACAAGGCATTTATTTTCAATAAACTGAAAGAAATAATCAGAAAATGTGTATAAAGTGCCTCACGGGTGTTTATCGGTAAGAGTTAGGGGTAGGTGTGGGGAGGGCTTTGATGTCCCAAGTCGGCGTTTATTTAGGGTGCTTTCATACCTGTAGATCGATTGCTTTGTTCCGAAACAGGGATTAAAATTATTGCAGTGTTGCTTTTTATTCTTGGTGCGGTTCGCTTTCACACGGCAAAGTTTCTAAACAAACCAAATGTGTAAATATAAGTCACGCACGAGAAACTGTCCTCTCATTGGTCAAAGTTCCATGGTTTATTTTCCGGGATTCCGCTCAGCTGTCATCCGTCAGGATGGAACGAGAACAGCTTTGCTGGTTTATTTGTTGCATTTTTTGCAGCTGTTGTTATATTAATTTATAATTTTGAGCAGGAGTCCAGGATTCTTCAAGAAAAAAAATGCACCTACTACAAAGAGCAATAAGACGCCATTATAAAATGAAAAGGCACGCTTTGGTTTTGCATAGCAAAGACGTGCCCACACAGACATTCACAGGTTCATTTTAAGATTTATTAGCAAAACAACAAAGCGACTGCTTTTCATGGAACTGTAATGGCCCATTATACATATAGCCTGGTTCGTTGCCTGGTTCATTCGAAATCGCATTGCTTTCTCACTACATCTGAACTGCTCCAGAGTTCGTTTTCAATCGAGCCGAGACCACCTCGTTTGACCGATTGTTTTGGCGCAGGAATAATTAAATTCGCTTTTGGTTTGGACTTAGTGTAAATAGCATCCATCGCTAAGGAAATGTGCTATTTTCAATTCGAGTAAATAGAATATTAATTTTAAAAAAGCGTTGTCTTGAGATTCATCATGTCCATGATGGATGCATAATAAAAATGAATCACTTATGAAATAGCCATATATAAAATAGTTTATTAAATTGGTCTTTTACAATGTTATTAAAGTAACAATAAATAATAATAAATTGCTCAAACTGACAATCAATCAATTATTTGATTTTTAACTCAGTAAATGGATAAATACAATAATTAGCAGAAAAGGTTTTGACACATTTAATTTTTGTTATGTTTTTAAATTAATATTCATATTTTAATTTGTAAAATTTTTTTTTTTTTAAGCTTTAACTTTAATTATTTAACAAGAATTAAATAATTATGAAACACAAGTACTCTGGCTCTTTTGCCCCAAGGCTGCCGAGGCTGGCTTTGCCAAGCCAACATCAAAGTTAGTGCACTAACTTTAGCTTCTAGTTATTTTATTATTACTTTTAGCTAATTAGAAAATCTGTCAATTTAGTTTACATTTTTTTCATTCCTCAATATGGTCCCTCGCATTAAATTAAGATTGTGGTTAATGTCTTAACTTACCTTTTTTTTTTTTTTGATCTCACCTGGAACTCTGTATTGATCAATCATAAGCCAGAATCAGAACTGTCCATTTAAAAGCTATATGTACAGGATCAACATTGAAATGTATGTCAAATAGTACCGCCTATAATATGTAATACCTGTACATAGGAGACTAGTACAGTACATACAGTCTTGCATTTCGGACACAATTTCTCTTTGATCACTTCAATGGTTTTAGGTAGCATTGAACCAAAGTACACAGATGAAGAACTAACCATGTGTGACCTTTCCAACATGATTACGTAATGTGAAATCATAGAGCTAGTGCAAAAATCCTGGAATGTTTTCCTTAAAAAACCTTAATTTCTTTTCAACTGAAGAAAAAAAGACATGAACATCTTGGCTGACATGGGATTGAGTAAATGGCTTTAATGATCACAATGGCTTTATAACTGTATGGCCCTAGAGTTTAGCATAAAGAAACTGAATTACATCTGTGTCTACTTGCATCAGAATGACTTTCTTGAGGTCAGTTTTTGACTGCTTCAGAGCAAATGAGCAGACCCGTGTCCTCTCAGCATGACCGCCTGTCTGTCACTTCACCTGTCCTTTTTGAGGCAGGAGGAAACTATTAATTTTCTCTACGGGAAAGTAAGCCACTTGCTCACTGACTCATTCAAATACAGAGAAACACTGCAAGATATCCAATATCATTGTTTTTGCCACCTTTTGAATAGGCTTTCAATGGAACCAATGAACTGTTCATGGACAAACAAGTAGGTGCATTTTATATTTCCAAGAAGCAAATTGAAGGCTTTTCTCTGCATTGTATTTAAGTTGCGTTGTACATCTTTGTACATTTATGTCGATTGAACCTTTTATGTTTAAAATCTTTAAAATGAACACATTCTTCAAATCTGGGAAAATAAATTGTAATCTCTACAGGTGTCCAAGTAAAAGCAATTTGAGTGGAGTTTCCCTCTATGAGAAGTGCCTCCTGTTGCGCTCCGATCTCTGTCATCTTACTCGATCGCGGCGGTTTCGACACAGATATATTCCCCCGCCTCCTTGAGACGAGGCAGCTGAAGTGTCTTTGTTCTGCTCCATTACTCGCGGTTAGGAGCTGCGATTCGTCTCCATCTGCTGCTTCTGACGCGCCTCACCAACTACAGTTTCCCCCCAGACACGGTGACCGAATATAAAAAAATGAAATTACTGTGAAGTGTTTTCATGGTCTTCAATACAGATTTGCCAGTCTCTCAGTGGGGCATTTCCTCTCTCTTATGAATCATTGTGTTTTCTTAAACTGCGCTGCTCCAGCGCTTGGAAGATTTAATTGAATTTTGGCTTGTTACTTCAGTTCGTTCCTCGCGTATCTTTGGTCTGTAATGATGAATGGATGGAACCACTTGTTGAGAGAGAGAGGCTGCCTTTGCAGAACTGTACTGTCATTATAAATACATACATATATATATATATATATATATATATATATATATATATATATATATATATATATATATATATATATATATATATATATATATATATAATATTCCAGAACAACAATATTTAAGGTTTCCAGAACAAACCTTATTTACCTATTTATGCATCCATCCATCCAGAATTATCATACATTTTAAGAGACTTTTTGACATACTGACCAGTCATTACTGGTAATAATAATAAAAAAAATAATAATAATAAAAGTCAAACTACTCAATTTTTTTTTTTCTTTAAAAATCTGTCTTCTTTATTGTGATTAACAGGACAGTTGTAGCACCCTGACATCTTTTACCTTAATGCCTCAAAGATATTAAAAATATCAGGAAATTTATTTATTCATTCATCCATCCATCCATGCAGAATTATCATAAATTTTAAGAGACTTTTTGACATATTGACCATTCATTACTAAGAAGTAATAATAAAAAAAGTTAAGAAAAAAAAAAACAATTTTAATGGGGCTATTTTTCTTTACTATGAGAACAGGACAGAATATCCTGAACCTTATCCTGAACCTTATTTATCTATCCATCCAGAATTATTATCATAAATGTTAAGAGACTTTTTTAAAATAATTTTTTAAATAATAATAATAATAATAATAATAATAATAATTAAAGACAAACTACTCAAATTTAAGATTTTCTTAAATCTTTTTCTTTATTGTGATTTAACAGGACAGTTGTATCACCCTTGTTTTACCTTAATGCCTCAAAGATATTAAAAATATCAAGAAATTATTTTATTCATCTATACATCTATCCAGAATTATCATAAATAGAGACTTTTTGACATTGACCAGTCATTACTAAGAAATGATAATAAAAATAAAAATGATCATTTTAAAAAGTCAAACTACTCAAATCAGGACATGGTTTTTATTTTTTATTTTTAATTTAAGAGACTCATTGGCCTTGATAAAATTGACCATTCATTACTAAGAAATAGTAATAAAAATAATATATTTTATATGTTATATAAATTATATAGTATATATAACGTAAAAAGTCAAACTACTCTAATTTAAGGTTTTCTTTAAAAAAAAAAAGAAGCTGTTTTTCTTCTTTTCTTTTTTCTTAATCTGTCTTTTTCTTTAGTAGAATAACAGGACAGTTGCATCACGCTGACTTTTTTTTTTTTTTTTTTTTTTTTTTTTTACTTAATGCCTCAAAGATATTCAAAATATCAGGTCATATCATCATAAATGATAAGAGACTTTTTAACCTTGACATATTGACCAATCATTACCTAGAAAAAATAATAAAAGTAATAACAAAAAAGTCAAACTACCCAAATTTAAGGTTTTCTAAAAAAAAAAAATAATAATAATAATAATAATAATAATAATAATTTTTAATCTTTTTTTCTTTTTCTTTTTTTAAGCTGTCTTTTAGTATGATCACAGGACAGTTGTATCACCGTGACGTTTTTATTTTTTACTTTATGCCTCAAAGATATTCAAAATATCAGGTACCTTATTTATCCAACCATCCATGCAGAATTATTATCATACATACGAGTCTTATTGACCAGTCGTTACTTAGAAATAATAATGAAAAATAATAATAAAAAAGGCAAACTACTCAAATGTAAAGTTTTCTTTAAAAGAAAAAATGTTTTTAATCTTTCTATTTTTTTTTTTGTTTGTTTGTTTTTTAATCTGTCTTTATCTTTATTATGATAAGACAGTTGTATCACTCTGACTTTTTTTTTTACTTTATGGCTTAAAAATATAAACAAATATCAGGTACCAAAAAGCACTACAAATCGAATCATCTCAGTACCTCAGTATCTCAAAGTATCTCTCTTAATATGAAAAACTTCCTTGTGTTTATCATAATGTACCAATGGATTGACCCCATTGCTGTTTCTTCCATCAGGGCTTCTTGAAGAGCGAGCGAGTGGCACGCATGGTACAGAGCGGAGGCTGTTCTGCCAGTGACTTCCGAGAGGTCTTCAAGAAGAACATTGAGCGTCGTGTGCGCAGCCTGCCTGAGATCGATGGCCTGAGCAAAGAGACTGTTCTCAGCTCCTGGATCACTAAGTACGACGCCATCTACAAAGGAGAAGAGGACCAGCGGCGGCCGCAGGGACGCATGCCCTTCAGCGCTGTATCCGAGCTCATCCTCAGCAAAGAACAGCTGTATGAGATGTTCCAGCAGATCCTGGGAATCAAGAAGTTTGAACACCAGCTGCTCTACAATGCCCTGCAGGTCAGTGCTAGCTAGGTTTTAAAGGGAACCCCGGGTATTAAGACTTGTATGGCTTAACATAAATGATGTATCTTACTAAAATATGTAGTAGAAAATTTATGAAAGATTAACGTTATTTAAAAATCCACATCGTTTTTATATATATTTTGGACTTATTTCGGTGATGTCAAATGGTTGCACTCTGTAAACTACTGGCGCTACCTTTTGGTATTTTTACTGCAACACAACTCAGAAAATTAAAATACTGATACAATGCCACATTGTGTGGCTTTCTTTGTAATTTTCAGTCGAAGGGCAACAAGAAAAGTGAAGTCTTCACTGCTTTCCTAGTGATAAGAAGAGGAGAAAATAATGGGAAGATACCTATGGATGAATAAAACTTCCTAAAGACCAGTGTCTTTGTTGTCTTCACTTTAGCCCTGATGCCTTTGAGGCTTTTAGTAGACCACTGCTACTGAAAAAGCTTGCGAAAGGCAGAGACAAGAAACGCTAGATGCCATCCTGACAGGATGTAAACATGCCGACGATTGTCATGACACCGAAAGAGTTTCTCAGCACAGATTACACTTGGTGTTTAGAGTCCTTGTGGGAAAAAATCGATGGTATGGCATTTGGTTGAACCCTACGCTTATATCCATTGCCATCTGTAAGCTCTTTCAGTAGCTGTGGTCATCGTATCAGTATTTTATTTTTCGAGCTGTGTTGCGGTAAAAATAGCAACAGGTAGTGACAGTAGCTGTCAGAGTGCAACCATTTCACGTCATCGAAATAATGGCGCCCCCCATAGTCCAAAATATGTATAAAACAATGTTTTTTTTTTTAATTAAATGTAAATCTTTTATGAGTTTTTTACTACATACAGTTGAGGTCAAAAGTTTACATACACCTTGTAGAATCTGCAGAATGTTTATTATTTTACCAAAATAAGAGGGATCGTACAAAATGCAGGTTATTTTTTTTTTAGTACTGACCTGAATAAGACATTTCACATAAAAGACATTTACATATAGTCCACAAGAGAAAATAATAGTTAAATTTATAAAAATGACTAAAAAAGTTTACATACACTTGATTCATAATACTGTGTTGTTACCTAAATGATCCACAGCTGTGTTTTTTTGTTTAGTGATAGTTGTTTATGAGTCCCTTGTTTGTCCTGAACAGTTAAACTGCCTGCTGTTCTTCAGAAAAATCTTTCAGGTCCCACAAATTCTTTGCATTAAGAGCCGGGGGTGAAAACTTTTGAACAGAATAAGGATGTGTACATTTTCTTATATTGCCTAAATATCATATTTTCTTCATTTAGTACTGCCCTTCAGAAGCTACAGAGGATACTTACACGTTTCCCAGAAGACAAAATAAGTTGAATTTACCCTGATCTTCAAATTCCAAAAGTTTTTACCCCCCAGGCACTTAATGCATCGTGTTTCCTTCTGGAGCATCAGTGAGTGTTTAAACCTTCTGTAATAGTTGCATATAAGTTCCTCAGTTGTCCTCAGTGTGAAAAGATGGATCTCAAAATCATGAAGTCATTGTTGGAAAGGGTTGAAATACAAAAAAATGCTGAAAAATCAAAGAATTTGTGGGACCTGAAGGATTTTTCTGAAGAACAGCAGGCACTTTAACTGTTCAGGACAAACAAGGGACTCATGAACAACTATCACTAAATAAAAAAACAAAGCTGTGGATCACCACTTACTAATCCTGGCATACGATGGACACTTTATGAATGAGAGGATTTATAAATGGCGGTGACACAACACAACTGACGCTGGTAGATCATTTGACAATGACATTCATAATACACACATCCATACTGTATAGAACATACTCTTTGTGGTGACAAAGTAATTACTTAATCAAAAAAAAGTACCCTTTCAACAGAGTATGGGATTTCGTATTTTGTATTTTATATAAATATACAGGTGTGCACTGCATGTTTCAGAGTGAAGTGTGGCACTGTTTTTACACGTAAGCAGCTCATTACCCCCCTGTTTTCAGCATCTCAGAGCAGCTTCACAACAATACTGCAAACTTTATCTCTGTATCTTTGTTTTCTGTTTGAGTTGCTTTAACATACATTTGGGAGCACAAAATGCACTAACCATTGTAATTAGAAGCGCTTATGAACAAAAGAGAAGATAGTTCACCCAAAAATGAAAATTCAGTCATTAATTACTCATCCTCGTATCGTTCCAAACCCGTAAGACGTTCGTTCATCTTCGGAACACCAATGAAGATATGTTTGATGAAATCTGAGAGTTTTCCGACCCTGCATAGACAGCAACACAACTGTCACATTCAAGGACCAGAAAGGTAGAAAGGACATCATTAAAATATTGACATGTGACATCAGCGGTTCAACTGTAATGTTATAAAGCTACGAGAATACTTTTGTGAGCAAAGAAAACAAAAATAACCACTTTATTCAAGTCTTTCACGAGAGTACCATGCATGTGGTGCTGCTGATGCAGGAGCTGGCTGGAGTTTTATCTCTGGTTTTCAGAGATACCAAATGTCTAGGGCTTTGGCCGTGACAGCTTCATCTCTGTGGCTTTTAACAATGGCTGTTCCCACAATTCAAAACGCTTCTGATTATTAAAAATGTTCTATTCAGTCGTGTCTGATTTTTACAATCCTTAATGTCTCAGGAAAGACTTTAAAGCAGTGTTTGATTTGTCATTGTTCTTTGACATTTTGACATGCGTGGTCTCAGAGCAATTCCTCAAAAAACCCTCAGTGTCCTCAGAGGGACATTTACAGAACACAAAAATGAATGCCCAAGATTCCTTCAGCAGATGATTTTGGATGGGGAAAAAAAGCTTTTGGTCCCAAAACGTTTTGGTCCCAGCAGACCTTCGTCAGTCTTGCATGTGAAAAAGGTCTGCTGGGATAGAAACGTTTGTTTTTGTGCAGGTACTGTAATTTGCACTTATTTGCATCTATAAACTTGCAATGAGAGACATTTCTCAGCATATAATCTTCTTTTCTATGAGAGTTGCAATTTTTCTGTTTTTGATAGAATTAACTTTTGCAAGCACACCATGATTTAAACCTTGATTTAAGGTGCGAAATCTCCTTAATATTAAATAAAAAAAACATTTAAAAAAAAAAAAAAAAAAATCTGTGGAATTCTACAGAACTACAGTACCTTAATTCCCCCAAAAATAAGTAGCACCTGACTATAAGTCCCATAATGACTAAATTGCATTGTTAGAGAAAAAAATTTAATAAAATACGCAAGTCGCATCAGTGCAAAAGTCAAAAAACATTTATTATAGACGCCAAGCCTTAAATTTATGTGAAGTGATTCAGCATAAATCTAAATGTCACTTTGGTATATAAGTCGCGAAACATTCCAGATGACAAAAAAGTGACTTATGTTCAAGAAAATATGGCACTTTCTATGCATTTGTCAGAATTTGCTCAAAACTACATACTAATTGCCCCTACATTTTGTATGCCACAAGTCACTTATGATATTTCTCAACTTAATAGCTTCCAAATGACAAACAACCCAAGGCTTTTCTTTTGGAATTTAATGACTTTTTACAATTACACGTTTGTGTTGTTTTCCCTAATCTCGGTAAGCAGTTGAGTGCCTTTAATCCTTTGCCCTTTACCTTAATCACCTGAACACAGGTGGCTTTAGCCCATCATCAGCCGCTTTGAAGACATCCCAGAAAGGTCAGGAGGTTGATGGGAAATTGGCCAACTGGCTTGCCCTCGTGTTATCTGTCACTAGCCTTTCCCCAGGGGACAGGGGGAGTAAAAGGGATGTGGTGGGTGGTCTTCACGGACGGCCCTTTTCATCGCTAGTGCTGTTAGCAGATTAGTGCAATTAGGCGGCTAGAGCCCAACATTAATTAGCACGTTTGGCATCAAACTGAGATCTTATGGTGGATTAAAAGCAGGGGACTGAGCATTATGCTTAAAGGAATAGTTCACCCAAAAATGAAAATTACCCCCTGATTTACTTACCCTCAAGCCATCCTAGGTGTACATGACTTTCTTCTATCAGACGAATACAATCTGAGTTATGTTAAAAAAAAAAAAATGTCCTGGCTCTTTCAAGCTTTGTGATAGTAGTGAATGGCTGTTAAGATTTTGAAGTACAATAAAGTTCATCCATCCATTATAAAAAGTACTCCACACAGCTCCAGAGGTTAATAAAGGCTTTCTGTAGCAAATCAATGCATTTGTGTAAGAAAAATATCCCTATTTAAAACTTTATAAACTGTAATCTCTAGCTTCCGCTAACTGTCGTACACGCATTTACGAGAGAGTGTTGTTTCAACAGATGACGTAGACGTAGCATAAGCTCTGGTGAGAATATGTTAGTCTCACAAGAAGTTTTGTTCACAGTCTCTTCTTGGCTTATGTCAAAATCATTTTTTCTTTACAAATCCTTGTTTTTTTTACTTCTAATTCATGATTTCTCCCCTGCGCTTCCGCATTCAGATTATGGTTTATAAAGATTTAAATATGGATATTTTCTTAACAAACACACCAATTCACTTCAGAAGGCCTTTATCACTTCTTAAGAGGAATGGATGCACTTTATTGGACCTGAAAATCTCAACACCCATTCACTGCCATTATAAAGCTTGGAAGAGGCAGAACATTTTTAATATAACCCTGATTGTATTTGTCTGAAAGAAGACAGAATTGCTTGAGGGTGAGTTAATCATGTAGTCATTTTTATTTTTAGGTGAACTATCCCTTTAATATTTTAATTTTATTTTAATGTCTTCTTACAAATTATCTACAAATGATCTTCATGTCCTTGTAAAATTTCTTCTTCTTTTTTTTTAAGAATTTGAAAAATATATATATATATTCAAAGTAAATCAATTGTAGGTTCAAAGTGAATAGTTCAATAGTCTTTACTAGATCATTTTAAATGGTCCTGCAATGTAAAAAAAATGACTATAATAAAAAATAAAAATATTTCATGTAAATATTTGAGTTTTACACAATTCAAATGCTCACAGTTATTTTGTAATTATTACTAACTGTGATCTTGCAGTATGTTGGATAAAATCAGCATTCATAAAGTTTTTTTTTTTATTTGTTTTTTTTATTTGTAATTTATTTTAATTTATTTATTTGCTGTTAACATATTTTACATATTTTGCTGTTAACACGCTAGCTATTCTCCTAAATCATACAATACTGTTCTTGGTTCAGTACAACTGAGAATGCAAATAATTTAATCCCTCAATTTGTAAAAACAAGCAAAAATCACAGAGCAGCAAACTAGAAATCCATGAAGCAAGTGTCCTGAAAGGTTTAAAATCTGAAGTATGCAGTGCATGTTTTAATTTAGGCAGCGGCTATTTGGAGTAAGTGTAAATAGCGATAGAGGCTACGTGAAAATGGCATATCTTCTTAGCAATAGATGCTATTTACATTAAGTGCAAATAGCGATAGATGCCATTTACACAAAGTGCAAATAGCAACAGATGCTATTTACACTGTGAAAATAGCATATTTTCTTAATGATAGATGCTATTTACACTAAGTAGATGATAGATGATATTTACACTAAGTGCAAATAGCAATGGGTTCTGTTTACACTAAGTGCAAATAGCTATAGATTCTATTTACACTGTTTAAATAGCAGGATTTTCTGCTATTTATAATCCTTCTTGCAAGTAAAGGCAATTATCTGCACCTCATTATTGTAGTACATTATAAAACCATATGCAATAATAATGTATTGAGTGTAAATTATAGTTTTAATTCAAATTATTAAATGGATGCTGCCTTATATTGGGACAATAAGCCCTCCCTACACCTACCCTAATCCTAACCGATATTTTATTTTCAACTTTACGATTGTTTCCTTCATTTTTATTACAAATAAATACGTTTCCGATATGATATGAGATTTGAAAAGGCAGAAAAAAGTTCCCCAAAAAGCAGATTCTAACCCAGTTTGATTCCGTCGAAAAGACTGGAGCTGTAGTTTAACAGACATCTTTTGTAGTGTTGACTAGCCCAATCACAAGTTTGTGGGCGGAGCTAGTATAAATAGCCTCTGCCAACAAGTCAGGCTATTTGCACATAGTGTAAATAGACACTCTGTTTAATTTAAAGGCTTATATTAACTGTTACCTACAAAAATGTTTCTTTTGAGCTGTAAAACTGTCTTGGTGGTGCTTTTAAAGGGGGCATGAACCGATTCCTTGATCTTTTGACATAGAAGTGGTCACTGTACTATTAAAAATTCTGTACGTTTCAGAACTCAAAACTTTGTCGTTAGTCTAAAAACAGCTTACATTGAAGGCAGTCCGAAAAATGCTA
This sequence comes from Cirrhinus mrigala, assembly GCA_036247105.1. Lineage (NCBI taxonomy): Eukaryota > Metazoa > Chordata > Actinopteri > Cypriniformes > Cyprinidae > Cirrhinus > Cirrhinus mrigala. The sequence goes on from CM070031.1 coordinate 10,424,475, forward strand.
GTTTTTGTAATGTTCCTATGTATGATGTAATAGGTAGATAAGCACCGCCTCGACAGAAGATTGACATCGCTGCCCATTTAGCCCTGCCCACCGATACACGCATAGTGTTTACCAGAGAGGCGAACACGCAGAAACCAAGCAACAAAGATGGCTCTAAAACAACCAGTTTGTGAAAAACAGTCTTTGCATTACCTTCCTTCTGATTCCAACGTTAGGAAAGAGTGGATGAAGTTTATTCTTAATGAAGTTCCAGACCGCGTCAGTAAGAATTCTGCCCTTTGTCTACTTCATTTTACTGCGGATTCATTTACATTTCACCTTAGTGTCAGCGACGCAATGCTCGTTCCCTTATCTCAGGGAACTGAGGTTACGTCAGTAACTGGAGCGACACAATTCGACGCAGGATTTTCAAAAAGATTGAAACTAAAAGACGATGATGTGCCGCCTATATTGGCTCCGACAGTGATGTTGCTCCAAAAGTGTGATCCCTATTGTTTTGTCTCTTCATACAGATTTTTGATACGTTGATACGTTTGATATGTACCGAGTCATTTATACGTTTTAAACCTAAATCACAGCGGCGTCCATCTATAAGGAATGAATGTACGCTGTTAGCCAATCACAGTAGAGGGCGTTTACTTTTGGGTCTACAGTCTGCCACGCCTATTCAAACAGAGTGCTTTGCTGAGGGGTGATAAAAGCAAGACAGAAAATAGCCTATTACTTCTAAATTACGTTTTTTGATGTAAAAATCTTGATAACATTATAAGTGGTCCTCAGAGAACAGTACAAAATAAACAAAGGCAGTTCATGACCGCTTTAATGGTAGGACTTCTGTTGTAGGTTGATGAGCCTATGAAATTATAATTGGACAAGCAAGGTTTGAAAGCAATTTTGTCACATTAGTCTCATGTTAACACATGTAATGTTGAAGTATTGTGGCGGTAGTATCAAAACAGTGTATATTTTAATGTAGTTCAATTAGACCATTGAAAATGCATTGTTGTAAACAATTAAGCTTGCTTTTACCAACTGAGGGGTGAACTAAACTTATTTTCAACAGCAGCAACAGTAACGTTTCCTCAAATAAAGAAAAGTAAGGTTTCTTTCAGTTTAATGGCGAGTTCATTTGTTTTGTTCAGGGTTCATTTCATCTGCATATGTCAGATCTGTTGCCATTAAGCACAGCATTGCTTTTTAACTGCACGTCTACGGCCCAGAAGGCGGCGTGTTGTTTTCTGCCGGCTTGACTCTTTTGTATTACGGTTTTCGGATGCACACAGATCACATGTACGTTTCCTTTTGTAGCTGTTCGTTGTTGTAGACTAATGAGGTGAAGTTGCACCACGGTTCCAATCAAGTCAGGCTTGAACTACTGGTGCTAATCTCTCTCGGCGCTTATTAAGAATTTACGCACCTGTGTGCATTTTATGGATCCGTGTCAGCTGACATTTAAAAGTTTGTTTGCGCCGCGTGTTAGATTCGGCATTAGCTGGTGGCTCAGCATTCAAAAAATCACTCACGCACATGTGTTTAAAGGGCAAAGAAGTGTAAATTTATGAGTGGCGGTGTTAAAAACACAAGGAATACTGTAGAGCAAAGCAAATAGACTGAGAGATAATGACCGGGACCAAATGAGAGGGGTATTTTTAGATTTCAGTAGTTTAAAAATGCTAAAATATCCATTCAAAATGTTCAAAAAATGTCAAAATCATTCATAAGTGTGGTAAAAATCTATTTTTGGATTTGGTAACTTAAATTTTTTATGCACTGCTGCATAAAAAATGAAATAAATAACTAGTAGTCAATCTTAGTAATCACCTATCCTGACCCATTATGATTTTTTTTTAGACTCGAGCGTCATGAAATGTGATGAGACAGAGGAAGGGATGCTGATGACTGTTAAATATAAAATAAAGAAATGAGAGGATATGGGAGAAAAGAGGAGGGGGTCAGAGAGCTATTCTGGGGTTTTTCCATTCTCGGTCATTTCCTTCATTGATTATTATCTTCCACTCCTGCACACTGACTCACCAGCTTGCTGTTCATTTTCTACCTTCAGACTTTCTCGCATGTGCGAATGTGTGTGTCAGTGTGTGTCCGTTTAGAGAGCATGGAGCCCTGCATATGACGTGGGGGAAAAAATAAAATATAAATGACTCATTCCCTCATTTTAGCAAATCGTGGCCTTGTTTTGACTGAATCAATTAGTACTTCATGGACATGATGTACTAAATTGACCATTCGCAAACAGCTTGATTGACTGGTGATCTGACCAATCATAACGCTGAATCTGTCATTTTGTCCGACTAACAAGTCTGACAGGAGAGTAGATTAATTTCCATGGACTTAAACTTGAAAATATGTGTGTATTGACGTCTTTCCACGGTTGGAATAAAATTGTTTCTGGATCTGATGTTCATTCATGTTTATTACGTGCTTTAAGTAAATATGAAAAGACTATCGATTCTTGTGCCAATACAGCACATTAAAGAGCCATAAAACTATATTAGTTGTTTGAATTTCGTTAAAAAATGGCAACATTTAAAAGCTGAGACCTTGTTTCATACCTAAGTAACCTGCTCTGTCTTGTCTGTCAGCGTATTGTCAGTTTTCTCTTTGCTCTGTGAAGTATTTTTCACTATGTGAGAACATGATGTGTAGTGTGAGAGCGGCATTGTTTTTTGGACATAACAACAGTAACTAAGAGGAGGCGGGTCCTAACCCTTCGCAAAAACCTGCACTGCTTAGTTAACTAACAACACGCCAACAAACAAGTCTCAGCTTTAAAATGTTGTCTTTTTTTTTTTTTCAAACAATAAATGCTATTTTGTGGCTCTTTAATGTGTCAACAGATCACTGTATTGCCTTATTAGATCAATCGACACATGAACCAGTTGTCTTTTCTTCTTTACTTTGAGCACGAAAAAACTTGAATAAACATTAGAACATATTTTATTTAAACTGCAGAAAAATGTTAGTACACACAATTTTTCTAATTCCACCAAAGTTAAGGTACTCTCCTGTCTGATTTGTTTGTTGGACGGAGTGGCGGATTCTGCATTATGATTGGTCAGATCATTTGTCAGTCAAACTGTTTGCAAAGGGTCAGTTGTGGCCAGAATATAACTAAAACCAGGAATGAATTGTAAATCATTGCTACGTTGTAACTAAAATGAGGGAACAAATTCATAAAATGAGGAAATTGTTAAATCATGGCCACGCTAAACATTTTTGTGCGTGTTGTGCAAGATTCTGTAAAGGAGGAACAAAGTTTTAACATTTATAAGGCTGAATGCGAGTAATTGATGGATAAACTTTATTTTGTTTATAATATATATTTTTTTAAAGGTAAATTGTATAATTTTTTTGTTTTATTTTTGTTTTTTTGTTTTTGTTATTATTCTTTCTTTACCTGTTCGAATTAAATAGTTGTGACGTGAGTTTTAAAAAGTGAAAATATTGATAAAGGGAAAAAAAAAAAAAAAAAAAAAAAAATATATATATATATATATATATATATATATATATATATATATATATATATATATATATATATATATATATATATATATAAGAAATGCCAATTACAAATAAATACATTATAAAAATATTATAAATATACTATATTTTCCAACATTTTTTAAAAAGTACAAATAATATTTACAAAAATTACAAAAAACACATTCTTTATATATATATTACGAAATGGCAGTTACAAAAAATACATTCCAAAAATATTATAAATACACTATATTATACAATATTTTTTAAAAAGTACAAATAATATTTACAAAAATGACAAAAACATTCTTTACACACACACACGCACACACACACACACATATATGTGTGTGTGTGTGTGTGTGTATGTATATGTATACATTGTTGTAAGTACAAATAATATATTACTTTTTTTTTTTTTTTTTAACCAGTATCAAGATTTTATGTTCAAAATTACCACTAGGTATATAAAAATGATCACTAATTATTTCACTAGATAATTTTAAATGTTCCTGTGGTGTAAAAATGTATAATATAATGTAATTTAATTATATATTTTTTATTCTAATATTAAAAATATATCAAACATATATACACTGCTGTTCAAATGTTTGGGATCAGTAAGATTGTTAATGTTTTTTAAATAAGTCTTTTATGCCCATCAAAGTCCATCCATTTATTTGATTTAAAAATACAGAAAAACAGTAATATTGTGAAATATTATTGCAATTTAAAATTGTGGTTTTCTATTTGAATATATATTAAAATGTAATTTATTCCTGTGATAAAAGCTGAATTTTCAGCATCATTACTCCAGTCTTCAATGTCACATGATCCTTCAGAAATCATTCTAATATACTGATTTATTATCAACGTTGGAAACAGTTGTACTGCTTAATATTTTCTTGGAACCCGTGATATTTTTTTCAGAATTCTTTAATGCATAAAACATTAAAAAGAACAGCATTTATCAAAAATAGAAATCTTTTCTAACAATACAAGTCTTTGCTATTACTTTTTTATCATTTTAACACATCCTTGCTGAATAAAAGTATTAAAAGAAGCTATTTACTGACCCAAACTTTGAATGGTAGTGTATATTGTTACAAAAGATTTATATTTAAAATAAATGCTGTTCTTTTTAACGTTTCATTCATCAAAGAATCCTAAAAAAAGAATCACAGGTTCCAAAAAAATGTTTCCAACATTGATAATAAATCAGTATATCAGAATGATTTCAGAAGGATCGTTTGACACTGAAGACTGGAGTAATGATGCTGAAAATTCAGCTTTGATCATAGAAATACATTTTATTTTAATATATATTCAAACAGAAAACCACAATTTTAAATTGCAATAATATTTCACAATATAACTGTTTTTCTGTATTTTTAATCAAATAAACACAACCTTGATGAACGGAAAAGACTTCTTTAAAAATAATATATATATATATATATATATATAAAACACCACATGATGTCAGCTTTTCAAAAGTATTTCCTTTACAGCTACTCATATATCAGCGTTTTATGTTGTCACTCAGGATGACATACCTGTACTTAAAGCTACATTCACCGAAGAAATAACGCATGTTATTTTCCCTGCCAAAAACTTATTTATCATGTAGTTCATTTTGCTTTTCCTGGCTCGATCTGTCTCGCTTTAAACGGGAAGTGTTTTTCTCTGATAGCTGCTCCACCCGGTGTCATATTCTTTTACGGAGTGAATGCCGAGGGAAGAGAATGAGGGAAACCGAAAGAGACGGTAAGCATGACAATTGAAATGTCAGTAAGTGGAGGGTGTCACACAAAAGAAGAGGAAGATCTATAACAGGACTTGGAGGCAGCGACAGATGAGTGCAGAGAAGTGACAGACGTACTGAGAGGGGAAGACTGATGTGTTTGAGTAGAGTAGAGGTAAAGGAGGATGAAGACAGGCGAGATCCAAAACAACAAAGAACAATAACACATAGAAAACAAACGGATAAACTGAGATTGACTGGATACTAGATACAGACAGAGATAAGCTGAAAGGAATGAGAAGGAAACCGTGAAAGACATTAGAATGTTTTTTAGATGCAAGAATGTATTTATTAATGTTGATTATTTAACAGTTGAAAGAAAGAAATGTACTGGAAATTGTGAGAAACTAATCTTGTAAATCACATAACATAGATGACCCCATTAAATCAGTCAGTTGAATAATAAATCAAGCGTCCTGTGAGGGGTGGAACATCTGGTTGGGCGGACAGGCGGGCGGGTCGCGTCTCAGGTGGACACACTGAGAAATCCAGCTGTGCCCTTCTGATCAGAGAGGCCAGTCGCTGTGGCTCAGCCTCCCGGTTCTCCTCTCAGCACCTGTCATCCTCTTCCTAATGAACACATTCAGCCTCGCCTCGCGCTCTCGCCACCCTGTCATCTCTCGTTAGCGCGCCGCGCCGGGGCCGGAGGATGCACCGCGCAGGTGAGCCACCGAGAAGCGGTAATAAATTACCACCTCTGATGGCGCAGCGATACTCATATCTGTCTGACAGGGTCAGGCTGGACCATCGAAAACAGAGGTGCAACGTCACAGTAATGCTTTCTGGCTTAAAGAAGTCCACTTCCAGAACAACAATTTACAGATAATGTACTCACCTCCTTGTCATCCAAGATGTTCAAGTCTTTCTTTCTACAGTCGTAAAGAAATTATGTTTTTTGAGGAAAACATTTCAGAATTTTTCTGCATATAATGGACTGATATGTAGGGCCCTATGATTTCCGTGATGCAGAATCGCGGAATCCAGTCATAAAAACGGAATTTACTGAAAAACGCGGAATGTCACGGAATTTATCAAAGTTTGAATGAATCAATCAAAAGTAGATCACTACACTTAAATCAAACCGCAATATGGACTAGTATCTGTAAATATTACACCGCAAAAATACCATTTAAAGGAGTCGTCGGATGCCCATTTTCCACAAGCTGATATGATTCTTTAGGGTCTTAATGAAAAGTCTATAATATACTTTGGTTAAAAATTCTCAATGGTTGTGTAAAACAACACCCTTTTTACCTTGTCAAAATGAGCTCTGCAAAAATCATCTCATTCTGGTCGAGGCTGCTTTAAATGCAAATGAGCTCTGCTCGCTCCGCCCCTCTCTTCTCTTTGCTGCTCTGAGAGATTGTTTACTTTAGCCACATTTAGCGCGTTTAGCCGCTAAACTTGCTAACTAGCACGTTATTAGGAAAGGCGATCGCAAAGATTCATTAAAAAAAAACCTTATACTCACTTCTGCTGTAGGTGAAGCTGGATCATGAATGATTCGCGCAAACACAGACGCATTTATGTAGATCGGGAGGCGCGTTCCCTTCACAAACAAACGTAATCTACTGCATCTTTAGCGGCTCAGATGTCGGGAGTAAATGATGACCACTATGTTAATTATTACATCCAGCAACACAACACCTCAATCGCTCAATCGGAGATATTCTTGTCTAACTTACATCCCTGCTCCGGCATCAAAACAAAGAGGGCGGACTGTGACAGCTGATCTGAGGTAAAACGCTGATGTCAATCAACTATCGTGGGAGCGGCCTCTGTTGGTGTGACGCCACAACGACAGGCATCTGAGAATGGCTTGATTTGAAAAAGGGGATATTATTTTTACAGATTAATTCAAAACCACTGCATGGATTTTTATCATTATAGGGTAGATTTGTACATACACTGCCAACACACATTGATGTTCAAACAACATGAAAAAGTGAACTTTGCATCCGATGACCATTTTAAATGTGAATCCTGCATGTTCTGCGTGTCTCTGTTTAAATGAATGGAGCAAACGAGCGGTTTTGTTTAGTACACATACTGAAGCACGTCGTCTCACTAAATGAGGACATAGGTGAACAATATCTGCTGAGAGTCACTTCATGAGCATTTGACCGTTCCATTTTAGGAAAACTAGCATTATATCATAAACACACAGAAATGTACAGGTAGAACCGGCACCGGTCAAAATAAAAGCCCGGTTTAACTTGAAGGCATAGTGCCAGATATATATTACTACTACTACTACTACTACTACTAAAATGAAACAAACATTATTTTTTAGGGCATAATCACTCAACATTTTTTCCATGTTTTAATTTTAATAGTAAATTCCCCTTTATTTGCCCAAAAAAAAAAAGTTTGCTTAATTTTCAATAATTAAAAGATAAATGAAATTAATGTTTTATGCCTTCATTTGATAACCAGAACATTTTAAAAATAGAACATAAAATTTCTGAGGGTAAAAAAACTCGCATAAGGCTATTTTAAGAATAAATTTGAATAAATTATGCTAAAACAGAATTTGATAACATAAGGTGAGAAAAAATAAAACATTTCATAGGGCCCTAAACATGTCATTTTTCTTAAACCTTTATAAAATTGATGTGAAATTGTATAAGTTTCATGATTTTAATAAATTAGACATGCTCTTTGATTAATAATATTTAATTTAACTATTAAAAAGGAGTTGAGAAAAATTAAAACGGGAAAAAACGGAATTTGGAACTGATTTCATAGGGCCCTAGATATGGTGCCCCGAGTTTGAACTTCCAAAATGCAGTTTAAATGCGGCTTCAAACGATCCCAAATGCAGTTGTAAACAATCCCAGCCGAGGAAGAAGGGTCTTATCTAGTGAAACCATCAGTTATTTTCATTAAAAAAATACAAGTTAAATACTTTTTAATCTCAAACGCTCGGCTTGTCTTGCTCTCGTTGAACTCTGTGTATTCTGAACATGCAAAGAAGATCGAACACCCTTAACAAAATAGGTAAAACAGCGATATGGGGCGATTTTGAAGTTGAGGGAGAACATGAGATGGGAGTTTTTCGACATATCCTAACTGTCATGAACCGGAAAAAACAGAGGTCAGGAAAAGCAAGACAGGATGAACGTTTGACATTAAAAAGTATATAAATTGTATTATTTTTATAAAAAAAACTGATCATTTCGCTAGATAAGACCCTTCTTCCTCGGCTGGGAACATTTACAACCAAGGGGGTGAGTACATTATCTGTAAATTTTTGTTCTGGAAGTGAACTTCTCCTTTAAGGTTAAAATGTATTGACTTATAAATGGTTCTGTGTCCATAATTTAATTTTTAATCATTTTAATTTTAATATCTTTACTTTTATTTTTATTTTTGGAAAACCAAGGCATTTTTTGCATTTTTGATATTTAAATTATATTTAATTATTTAAATTAATATGTATTACTATATACTGTCAATACAAATTATAAAAAATATCTAAAAAAAAAAAGAGTCTTTATATATAATGCATTATAAAATTATTTTAATGCGTTAACTATATCTTTAAATGACTGTATGATCTCAGTAATTGTAGCCACAGTTGTAATTCATTAGAATACTTAACTATTAATTGTTACACAAAAAATGCATTAAAATGCATGACGAATAACCAATTTCAGATGTAAACAAAATGTATTTTAAATTTGGCTACAGTTATTTATGGAAATATATAATGCATTACAACATACATTATGAAAACATTTATTTTTGCGCCACTTCTGACCACCCAATTAGAAATAAAGGCTTCAAGAATATGTTTACTGAAACATTTTAATATGTAAAATTCCACATTGTGATTCATTTTTCTCAATTCTGAATGACGACAGATGAGTCTTTAACAAAGAGTTTTGAAACAAATCATTACAGATTAAACTGATTCATGAACAGTTCACAGAAATGAATCAAAACACCACATGGTGACTAATTTTTCTCAGTTTTGAATGATGACAAATGAATCTTTAACAGTGAGTTTTGAAATGAATCATTACAGTGAACAGTTACGGAAATGAATTAAAATTCCACATGGTGATTCTTTTTTTTTCTCAGTTTAAAATGTTGACAAATTAATCTTTAATATGGAGTTTTGAAATTAATTATTGCAGATTGAACTGATTCATGAACAGTTCACAGAAATGAATCAAAAACCCCACATGGCGACTCATTTTTCTCAGTTTTAAATGATGACGAATGAATCTTTAACAGTGAGTCTTGAAATGAATCATTACAGTGAAGAGTTACGGAAATTAATTAAAATTCCACATGGTGATTCTTTTTTTTTTCTCAGTTTAAAATGAGTGTTTTGAGATGAATCATGACAGATTAAACTGATTTGTGAACAGTTCACAGAAATGAATTAAAATTCCACATGGCGACTCATTTTCCCAATTATGAATGATGACAAATGAATCTTGACAAATGAATCTGCTTGTGAATCAGTGTTAACTGATTCACAAGCAGTTCACAGAAATGAATCAAATTCACCAACTCTGTCTATTTAACAATAAACAAGGCATTGTTTTCCATATAAATTTTACAAAAGAAAGCAAAAGCAAAAATTTTATTTTATCGAAACATTTATTATCCTTCTTTACTGTCATTCTTATGCATCAATATGACTGAATGAATCATTGAATATAGCTGAATTGAAACAGAGTAGGCTTGTCATGATATCAGATTTTTCTTAGGTAGTTATCGTGGCCGAAACAATTAATAATTAACAATAATATAATCTGTAGAACTGTTTTGGTTATTTATTATCATATGTGTAGTATTAGCGTGATATCAGTATTACATTTTCTAATTTATTACAGTATAGTTTATTACAGAGTTTTGAGTCAGTTCACTGAAATGAACCGATTCACAGAACTTCATTTTTGCTCTTGAAGCTTACATGAGAGGTGCTATTAAAACAAGGAATGATCACAAAACTATTATTAATGACCAAATAAAAAGCCTATTAAAATCAAAGCTCTTTGATCTTGTAAGGCCAGCTAAATCATTATTAATTTACTGTGAATACTCATTAAAGCATCTGAGCCTATAGAAAGACTCCTTGTGAGAATAAAGCTGGTGACTGGAGGCGGCTGCCTTTTAATTGGTTTGCTAATTTAGATGAGGGGGGTAAAGAAAGCCAAGGGTAGATTGGAGCGTGACAGCGACGTGCTTTTCTCCAGGCCCGTGACGTCTTTCATTAGGGCGCTCCTAAGGCTTGTTGTCATAGAAATTGTTGCCAAACTAACCAGAATAGAGCAGCTAAAAAAAAGCGAACAAGTTGGTAACACGGCAACAGAAAGAATCTGGTGTGCATATGTGTGTGGCTCTGGGGAGGTTGAGGACGTTCTCCACAAAGAAAGCCACAATCAGGCCATTTTAATGCATTATGAACACAAACCCACTGTACTGTGGCACTGACATATTTCAGTGGGATGTCCACACCGCTGTCCATGTTTTGGCAGTTTTATTATTCCTTATTTAGCCATTGTTTGCGTCATCATGCTGGGAAATGGCTGAGGTGGTCATTCTGACTGTCAAAAGCAGCAATTCATGACAGAGTTATCTGTCCGGCTGGGGACATCTCAAACTTTCAAACTGCCAATCATAATAGATTTCCAAAGCTTGCTGTAGAAAGACAAGAAAAACTGTCAGCACTTGGACAGCATTTGGATCCTCAACCTTAATGTCCCTGAGCAGTTCATGACAGCATTATATTACAAAATTAAATTACAAAAAGAAAAAATATAGTTATATATTATAATGTAGTATGTTATATAGAGATTAAAATATAGTACAATATAATATGATATAATATGATACAATTGAAAATAATTTCACTAATCCTATCTTGGCTTTGGTTTTAAATTTAAAACCATTTAAATTTTAATGTTTTTTTTTTTTTTTTTTAATATATTTATTGAGGTAATTTTTCGATTTTCAGACATACAAAAAAAAACACAATCACAAAACAAGACAAAACACACCTACACAAGTGTAAAAAACAAACAAACAAACAAACAAAAAAAAACATCTCCTTCAGATAGATTCAATTCAGCAGTCAACCACATCACTGTGTAAAGGCAAAAAAAGGTCAAAAATAGATTTTTACTCAATGTGACATTATGAATAATAATAACAATAAAAATACAAATATTAATATATAATCACCTAGGTACTTAAAGCAAGAGTGATAGGGGAAGTGAAAATAAAAATAAAAATAGAGAACAAATAGATTTGCAAGTGTCAGCACTATCGGTAGCTTTAACAAGTGATTAAAATTTAAATTTAGTTTTAAATCATTATTATTATTATTATTATTATTATTATTATTATTATCATAATTAAATTAATTACAGTGTACTTTTATATAATTATTTAATGTAATCATTTTAAAGTATAATTTATTAGTTTAATAATAATAGTAATAATTGTTATAATGTATTAGTATAAAATAGTCATCATTATATTATATTATATTATATTATATTATATTATATTAAAATTAAATTACAAAAATGGGTTGGCGATGCTAAAATGATATAAATTTTATTATGTTGTGATATATTATATTATATTATTATAATAATAGAATATATTACATTATATATGCAATTTAAAATAAAATCACTAATTCCATCTTGGCATCAGTTTTAAATTAAATTGATTTCAAAATATTTAAAAATTAAATTACAACAATTTAAAATTATACAGTTACAAATATTGTTGAATAATAATAATAATAATAATAATAATAATAATAATAATTATTATTATTATTATTATTATTATTCTAAATTATTATATTCATAATTATTCATTTATTTACATTGTACTTTTAGATGAATATTTAATGTCATTTTTAATGTATCATTTGACAATTTTCACAAATGTATAATAATAATGATAATGTTGCTGTTGTTATAATGTAGAATTCTTATTTTGTTGTTGTTATTATTGTAATTGATCGTAATCATAATTATAAAATGATCTACATTTGTACTTTAATATTATTATATTAATATTAATGTATGTCATGCATTTTAAATGTACTATTTGGCTTTTTTTAACGAATGTTTAAAAGTTATAACAATAATAATAGTAATGATAATAATGTTACTGTTGTTATAATGTATTATAAATATTCATAATTATTAAAGTAATTATTATGTTATATTAGAAATTGATTGCAATTGTTTATCCAATCCATATTATTCTTCTTCTTCTTCTTCTTCTTCTTCTTCTTCTTCTTCTTCTTCTTCTTCTTCTTCTTCTTCTTCTTCTTATTATTATTATTATTAATAATAAACTTTTATAAAGTAATTATTATATTATATTATATTATATTATATTATATTATATTATATTATATTATATTATATTATATCATATCATATCATATCATATCATATTATATTATAAATTGTTTATCCAATAATAATAATAATAATTATTATTATTATTTGTTGTTGTTGTTGTTAATGATCATAATTAAATTAATTACATTGTACTTTTATATTATTAATCAATGTAATACATTTTATATGTAAAATGTTACCATTTTTACAAATGTATAATAATAGTTATAATAATAATAACTGTATAATGAATTGTTATTATAACAAAATAATTAGACATAATTATTAAAGTAATTATATTATATTATATTATATTATATTATATTATACGTAAATTAAAATTGTTTATCCAATCCAAATGTATTTAATAGTAATTTAATATATTTAATAAAAAAAATTATAATGCGAGCCATATTTTTCTTGTTATTATAATTAGAATCATAAATATTTTAATTACACTATATTTTTATAATCATTTATTTCATACATTTTGAATGTAAATGTACAGAACAATTTTTGTTATAAACTGTTACATTTTTTACTTTTGTTTTTCTTTTTGGAAGAAGAAATTATTTTTGATCATTTTGATAATTATAGTAGCTCAAATGCGAATATTCCTTTGCATGCATTAAGAGCAAATCAGCAAGAAACTTCATAACATTAGCAAGCCTTGCAGCTGATTAGGATATTAAAAGCATCTTGTGGTATTCTGTGAGAGTAACAGAGAGATGGGTCATTTCAGTAGAACTTTTAGTAATTCACGAGTTTAACAAGTGACGCTGAAGCACAATCTGATTGGCCCTGATCCTGACCACAGGTGCAACCTTATCTTAATTAAATGTCACCGTTTCTGCAGCATGCATTCAGATGTATACAGTATCTCACAGTCTAAATAGCACGCTGACAGCAAACGCAAGAGGTATTAGACGCTAATTAGTTATAAATAAGCTATAAATGTTGATGATTATCTGCTTTTGCACAGACCTTAATTACCTGTCAGAAACTGAAATAGATGGCACCGTTAATTCTTAATTAGTGGCCGGCGTCGTAATTCCCATTTCATTCGTTTCCTTTAGAATGTTCTTTTAATTTTCCATTTCTGCATTGCTCGTTAAATGAAAAATATTCTTCAACCGAACAAATTCAAAGAGCAGTGCGGTGTAAGATGTTTGTGCGTAATTTTATTCACAATTTCCAGCTTGATCACATGATCATTTGATCCTATCCCACCCTGACCTTGATCTCCTGTTGTTGCTGGGGTCATTAGGTGTATTATTAGTGGATTCTACCAGTGGTTTTCATCCCTGATGCTCTCATTACTTCCTGTGTGTTTCAGAGGTGCACTTCCTTTAACACCGGTCAGCCTCTTTCCATCTGCCTGGATGTGGCTAACTGCATCATTAAGGCCTCCCACATATGACCAGACCAGTGGAACGCTGACAAGAGGCCTTCATCTGCTCTGCTTTCTCCCACACGCTCCTTCTGTGAGATTTTGTGGCGTTAGTGGATTTGCATATGTTAATAGAATGAGTCGATAATGAAGGGTGATGTGATGGGAGCAGTAGATCTGCTCAGTAAAGCATGGCAGACATTAGGCGGCCTCATTACTGACACCAGCGCACTGCTGCACTCAGACGCTCTTTACATGCTCTTCTTCTGTTTAGAGCAGGGCTTCTGATGTAATAAATGGCATCAGAACAGTTCAGATATAATACTGCGTTACACCATGAAGTGATTGTTGAATCGTCACTAAACAGAAGCAGATATTTATGTTCATTCATGTTCATCTATAGGATTATTTCTGAAGAAAATGTATGTGCCATTTTAACCACTGTAAACCCCCCTAACAACCACCCAGAACACTACAACAACCACCTACTAACCAGTTGGTTACAATGCAATAATAATACAACCACCTAGTAACCAGGTGGTTGCTAAGGTGTTCTGGGTGGTTGCTAAGTGGTTGTGGGTGGTTACTAGGTGGTTGCTAGGGTGTTCTTTTTAAGTAGTTGTTGGGGTGTTCTTGGTGATTTCTAAGGTGTTTTGTTGGTTACTATGTGGTGTCTGTGGTGTTTAGGTGGTTGTTAGTGTTTTTGGGTGGTTACTAGGTGATTGTGGGTGGTTGTTAGGGTGTTCTGGGTGGTTTGCAGAGCGTTGGTGCTTACTGTGCTTGCTATGCACCTGCTGAAGTGTTCTGGGTGGTTACTAGGTGGTTGCTAGGGTGTTCTGGGCAGTTACTTAGTCGTTAGTTCTAATGTGTTCTGGTGGTTGCCAAGTGGTTTCTGTGGTGTTCTGGGTGGTTGTTGGAGTTTTGGGTGATTACTAGGTGATTGTGGGTGGTTGCTAGGGTGTTCTGGGTGTTGTAAGTGCCATTTTAACCACTGAAAACCCTTGGTTGCCGAGGAATTCCAGTGCACTTGTTAAGATGTTCTGGGTGGTTACTAGGTCAGTCACCTAAAACCTAGTAACCAGCTAGAACAGCCTAACAACCAAAAAGTAACTTTTCAGAACACCTTAGTAACCACAGAACACCTTATAAACTATCCACAATATGCTAACAACCTTGCAATGACTGAGAACACAACAGCAAGCACCTATTAACCAAATAGATCTCACTAAGAATGCCTTAGCAACCACCTACATCCTAGCAACTACCAAGTAACCTTCCAAAACAACTAGTAACCACCCAGAACACTTCAGCAGGTGCATAGCAACCACAGTAAGCATCAACGCTCTGCAAACCACCCACAACACCCTAACAACCACCCAGAACACTACTGCAACCACCTACTAATCAGGTATTTATAATGCAATAATAATACAACCACCAAGTAACCAGGTGGTTGCTAGGGTGTTCTGGGTGGTTTACATAATGTGGGTGCTTAATGTGGTTGCTATGCACCTGCTGAAGTGTTCTGGGTGGATACTAGGTGATTTCTGTGGTGTTCTGGGTGGTTGTTAGGGTTTTTGGGTGGTTACTTGGTGATTGTGGGTGGTTGCTAGGTTGTTCTGGGTGGTTTGCAGAGCGTTGGTGCTTACTGTGGTTGCTATGCACCTGCTGAAGGGTTCTGGGTGGTTACTAGTTGTTTTGGAAGGTTACTTGGTAGTTGCTAGGATGTAGGTGGTTGCTAAGGCATTCTTAGTGAGATCTATTTGGTTACTATGTGCTTGCTGTTGTGTTCTCATTCATTGCAAGGTTGTTAGCATATTGTGGATTAGGGTTGTGCCGATAGACGATAGTATCGTGTATCGACGATAGTCAGAGATATCGCCTGTTGCTGATGCCTTTGACGATAGCAAGACGATTATTATTATTATCCGTCAAAAATAGACTAGGCGTCTAACTTTAGCGATGCAGTGCAGAGAGCCGCTTCTGGGATGCTTCAGAAACTTGCCGCGAGGTGGCTGGTGTAAACACAAAGGCACGTTGAGCGGGAGGGGGTGTTTCGGGTGGGAAAACATGCAATCTGTTTTTGCGTGCAGTTGCTGACACCCGCGAAAGCACGCAGTTTTTCCGGTTTTACTTTCACTTTTGAAATCGATCCCGTTCAGCAAGGAAGGGAGAGGATGGAAAAGGGGGGCACTGTAATTCGTTTTGGGGGAAACGGCCCCCCTTAGCACCGCAGACGTGTGCAGTGTAAATAATGGGTAAGAAATGTATTCATCATACAGTGATGTAACTATTGTATTCACTTATGGTACTATTAAAGTGCATAAACTCGCGCTAGGCTTGGCTAGTCAGTGATGTTCTTTGATAAAGTAAATGTTCTTTGCTCGTTTTCTGTAGCTTTTTTAATAACTAAGGAAATGTAAGAATTAGTAACTTACAATGTTTCTATTAAATTGTTATCATGTTGAACACAAATTAAGTCATATTGAAAACAATAGGTTGCTCTTAGCCGTATGCTGGTGTTGGTTTATTTGCCGGCAAAGAAACGAAGTAAATAATTAAATAAATTAGCATGATAGTATCGTGTATCGGCGATCTCACCGGCTGACGATAGGACGATATGAAAATTGAGCATATCGCCCAACACTATTGTGGATAGTTTATAAGGTGTTCTGTGGTTACTAAGGTGTTCTGAAAAGTTACTTTTTGGTTGTTAGGCTGTTCTAGCTGGTTACTAGGTAGTGGCTAGGGCACCTTGGTTGTTTGCCAGGTGGTTACTAGAGTGTTGTGGGTGGTTACTAGGTCAATCTCCTAAACACCCTATAAACCACCCACAACACCCGACCAACCAAATTGTAACCACCCACAACACTACGGAAACCACCTGGTAACCAGGTGGTTATAATACAATAATAGTACAACCAGGTGGTTGTTAGGGTGCTCTGGATGGTTATTAGGTGGTTGTTAGGGTGTTGTCAGTGGTTGCTAGGGTGTTCTGGGTGGTTACCTGATAGTTGTTATAGTGTTCTTAGTGATTTCTAATGTGTTCTGTAGGTTACCATGTGGTTTCTGTGGTGTTCTGGGTGGTTGTTGGAGTTTTTGGGTGGTTACTATGTGGTTGTAGGTGGTTGCTGGGGTGTTCTGGGTGGAGCAAGTGCCATTTTAACCACTGAAAACCCTTGGGTGCCAGGGAGTTCCAATGCAGTTGTTAAGATGTTCTGGGTGATTACTAGGTCAGTCACCTAAAGCCCCCTATAAACCACCCATAACACCTTAACATCCACCCAGAACACTACAGCAACCACCTACTAATCAGGTGGTTATAATGCAATAATAATACACCACCTAGTAACCAAGTGGTTGCTAGCATGTTCTGGTTGGTTATTAGGTGGTTGTTAGGGTGTTGTGGGTGGCTACCAGGTGGTTGTTATGGTATTCTGGATGGTTTACATAATGTGGGTGCTTACTGTGGTTGCTATGCACCTGTGGAAGTGTTCTGGGTGGTTACTAGGTGGTTGCTTAGTGGTTGCTGGGGTGTTCTAAATGGATAGATGGTTGTTAGGGTGTTCATAGTGTGATCTGGTTGGTAACTAGGTGCTTGGTGTGGTGTTCTCTATAGTTGCAGGTTATAGGTTGTTAGTGTTGTGGATGGTTTATGGTGTTCCGGGTGGTTGTTAGGGTGTTCTAGGCGGTTAGGTGGTTGCTAGGGTATTCGTGGTGTGATCTGAGTGGTTACTAGGCGCTTGCTGTTGTGTTCTTAATCATTGCAAGATTGTTATAGTGTTGTTGGATGGTTTATAGAGGGTTCTAGGTGGTTGTTTGGGTGTTGTGGATGGTTACTAGGTTGTATATTATTGTGTTCTGGGTGGTTGCTTGGGTGTTCTAGGTTACAGAGTGTGGGTACTTATTGTAGTTACTATGCACATGCTAAAGTGTTCTGGGTGGTTACTAAGTGGTTGTTAAGGTGTTCTTGTTGGTTTCTGTGGTGTTCTAGGTGGTTGTTAGGGTTTTTGGGTGGTTGCTAGGGTGGTCTGGGTGGTTGGTGCTTACTGTGGTTGCGTTTCACCTACTGAAGTGTTCTGGGTGGTTACAAGGTGGCTGTTAGGGTGTTTGTGGTTTCTATGGTGTTCTGGTGGTTAGTATATGGTTTCTGTGGTGCTCTGAGTAGTTGTTAAGGTTTTTGGGTGGTTACTAGGTTGTTGTTAGGGTGTTAATGGTTTAGTGGATTTTCTGGGTGGTCCCTGTGGTGTTCTGGGAGGTTACCTGGTAGTTGCTAGGATCAAGTGGTCAGGTGGTTGCTAGGGTGTTCTTAGTGTGATCTAATTGGTTATAGGTGCTTGCTGTGGTGTTCTCGATTGTTGCAAGGTTGTTAGAGTGTTGTGGATGGTTTATAGGGTGTTCTGTGTGCTTACTAAGGTGTTCTGAAAAGTTACTTTGTGGTTGCTAGGGTGTTCTAGGTGGTTACTAGGTAGTGGCTAAGGTACCCTTGTTGGTTACCAGGTGGTTACTACAGTGTTATGGGTGGTTACTATATGCTTGTTAGGGAGTTGTGGCCGGTTTAAAAGCTGTTCTGGGTGATTATTCTGGTGTTCTAAGTTGTTACTAGGTGGTTGCCAATGAGTTCTGGGTGGTTACTGGTGGATGCTGTATGATTTTGAAATCCATCTTTTCTCACTGAGGACAGCTGAGGAACTCGTATGCAACTATTACAGAAGCTTCAAACGCTCACTGATGCTCCAGAAGGAAACACGATGCATTAGAAGCTGGGGGTGAAAACTTTTGAATTTCAAGTAAATTTAACTTATTTTGTCTTCTGGGAAACATGTAGGTATCCTCTGTAGCTTCTGAAGGAGGGTACTAAATGAAAAAAAAAAATATGATATTTAGACAAAATAAGAAAAATGTACACATCTTCATTCTGTTCAAAAGTTTTCACCCCCGGTTCAAAAGGCATTGTGTAAACTTTTGAACAGTGTCATTTTAAAAAATTCAACTATTATTTTCTCTTGTGGACTATATGTAAGTGTCTGTTATGTGAAATATCTTACTCAGGTCAGTACTAAATACAAAATAACATGCATTTTGTATATTTTGGTAAAATAATTAACATTTTGCAGATTATGCAAGGTGTATGTGAACTTTTGACCTCAACTGTAAATGACAGAAAAATTCCATCAGTGGTGAAGAAAGAGTTAATAAGAAGCCACACAATACAATGAGATACAATTCATACTGTATCTGTTGCACAAAATATGCAGGGCTAGTTACCTAATTCTGAGGATCAGTGGTTTGATCAAATCACAAAGTATGAGTGCCACTTAATTTATGAAAAAAGTGAGCTAGTATGTGCAGCAGTACGCAAAAGTGCAGCGTGAAATGGGAGCGGAGTCCATCCTACTGATGCCGAAGGGAGAAGAGCTTATCAAGTGGAAACACTGCTCTGGTGGGGGTGGTGTGTGTGCGTGATACAGAGAGATTTCCCACTCACAGAGAGGAAACCCTGTGTTGACAACATGCCAGCAGTGCTGTGTGGGTGTGTTTGTGTGTCACTTTTGTATGTGTGTGTGTGTGTGTGTGTGTGTGTGTGTGTGTGTGTGTGTGTGTTTCACAC
This sequence comes from Cirrhinus mrigala, assembly GCA_036247105.1. Taxonomy (NCBI): domain Eukaryota; kingdom Metazoa; phylum Chordata; class Actinopteri; order Cypriniformes; family Cyprinidae; genus Cirrhinus; species Cirrhinus mrigala. Next base: position 10,444,172 of record CM070031.1, read on the forward strand.
TCTAAAAATGCTTCATTTGAGGGCATGCCAGAGCCACTCAGTGAACAGATAAAGACATTAAACGTTTTTATGATCTCATATCTCCTCGGTATGGCCCGTTCAAGTACGACCACTGTTTCATGAGGCTCAAAAGAGATTACATGACTAATCATGGTAGTTATTAAGCTCCTCTTCCTCGTCTTTTCACCGCAGTCAGCTTTGATCTATCTAGATCTATACCTGTGGGTAATAGGTTTAGTAAGCCGTGTCAAATAGATAAGCTTTGTCTTCTGTTCTCCCGCAGCTGGACAATGTGGACGAGCAGGCGGCGCAGATACGCAGAGAGCTGGATGGACGACTGCAGCTGGCTGAGAAAATAGCCAGAGTAAGAAACCTTCACTTGTTTCTGTCTTTATGGTAAAAATATCTACAAATTGCTGATAAAAATTGGAGTAAATAAAACAGGTGGGTTTCCTTACAGATTTAAAGATGGACTGAGTATGTAACTTTTGTTTGTGTGCATCCATGTGAGTGCACGTCAGGGTTTCCTTCACACATGAATCACGGACAAATGACTCATGAATCAGTTCTTTTTAATGAGTTAATCAAAAAGATTCACAAGTCTCAAACTCACTGTTAAGTTAAGTTATGAATCAGACTACGATCCATTAAAATACAAATTACAAATAACAACAAAAACAATTACAATATTTTGGAAAAAAATATCATTAGTTAGTCTACTTTTTTTTTTTTTTTAAGCATATTATGGACTAAATCAGACATATTGTGGACTCAGTAAATATTTCAGAGACATACATAGTAAGTTTTTTTTAATTTAGCAAAAAAAAAAGTTATGCTATTTAAGCAGATATAAAAACAACTAAATAAATAAATACGAATAAAAAATAAATGTAAAAAGGCTATTTTATGTTAAGTCAGTCATATTTATGCTGTTTTTAACATATTGTGGACTAAGTTGGTGAATAATTTAGAGCAGTTGCAGAGTAAATAATATTAAAATAACAAAAAAAAAAAAAAAAAAAAACAACAACAAAGAAATACAAATAAAAAATTGTAAAAAATCACACTAATTATTTAGCAACAAATATTGTTGACTAGGCTGTTTTTAGCATATTGTATACCAAGTCAGTCATATTGTGGGCTCATTTAGAGCTGTTAAGTAAAAAAAAAAAAAAAAACTTAAAAAGAAAAATATATTTTTAATTTCACCCAAATTATATATAAATATAATAATGTAATAAAATATCAAAAATAATAGTGAATCATTCAGAGCAGTTACTGAGAAAATCATGTAAAAATAACAAAATAAAATATAGCTGCAAGCAGCAATTGCGGGGCCAAGCACAAAAGAGGCAGAATGAGGAGTTAAGCACGGCAAGGAGCAGCAGACCGACTACAACAGTGAGTAACTTAAGCCATTTTAGGATAATATCAGTTGAAATGGCTGAAAAATCATAATTACAACCAATCGTAATAAAATTTAATGGCTTATCACTTTTGACCAACAGGTGGTGCTGTTTTCAAATTGATGTGACGTGTTCTGTGTGAAATGACAATGACACACACAAAGTTTGCCGTCATTATGTCAAAGCTTTGCAGAGATACAGACTCGGATGCAATTTGGCATCTTTCCAGTAAATTCGTTGATGTGCTAAACGAAAACGGTTTCGTGTATCGACACAAAATCCATAACTTTTTGTCAGCATGGTCTGAAGATGATCTGAGTCAAATTTGGTGAAGATCGGACTAACGGTCTAGGAGGAGTTCGAAAAAATAGGTTTTGTACATTAAAAAATTTTTATGTACATTCAGGGCATGGTGCCGAACATTTTTGTAATTAATGTCGAAACGATACGCTAATCCGTTCTTAAGATACAGCATTTTAAAGCTAAATTCAAAATGGCCGACACCCAAAATGGCTGACATGGGAAAATTGGATATGGTTCGACTCGGTATGACACACCGAATCTAAAGAGACCAGTTTTGTGATTTTTGGACAAATCATTCAGACGTTATAAAGAAAAATAGCCATTTTTCGTATCCCCTGACCACTAGGGGGCACTGCACCGAAACACTGCAGGTAGGCTCAGGTCATGCTTGTTATAACACACACCAAGTTTGGTGTCAATATGACAAACTATTACGGAGATATAGCCTCACATTGATTTTTGCTAGCTTTTCATAGAATTCTTTCGCGTGTTATTCGTGAACGGCTGGACGAATCGACTTGAATTCCATAACTTTTTGCCAGCATGGTCTGAAGATGATCTGGATCAATTTTTGTGACAATCGGTGCAACGGCCTAGGACGAGTTCGAAAAAGTAGGTTTTACGAACAATTGAGAATAGCGAAAAAACTAAACCTTACGATTTTTGAATTTTGGTGTCCATTCAACTCGGCATAAGCCAAGGAATCAGAGGAAAAAAGAATTTTTGTTGTGTGCCTTACGGTTCAAACGTTATTAGCATAAATCTTTTGAAAGTTTGGACAAGTGGTGGTGCTAGAGAGTTTGAGTTAGAGACTCCAAACTTGCTATGGTTAATGTTGGGACTGTCCTCTATCAGTGTGCAAAATTATACAACTTTCCCGCAAGCGGTTCTATGGGCTGCCATAGACTTGCGGCGGAAGAGGAAGAAGAAGAAGAAGAAGAAGAAGAAGAAGAAGCGGAATAATAATAACGCCAACGGATACAATAGGTGCCACCGCACCTCTGGTGCTTGGCCCCTAATAAACACAAATTTTTTTAAAACAAAATCACACAAGTCATATTTTGGAATCATTCAGAGCCATTAAGTAAACTTTGTGGGGAGGGGGGGAAACTAATAAATAAGAATAAAAATGTTATGAAAAATTGAATTTTTCCCCCCAAAATATTATTAGTTACGCAATTTTTTTTTTAGCACATTGTGGACTAAGTGAATTGTTCAGAGCTGTTATTGTGTTAATAATACATTATATAAAATGTAAAACATTTAAAAAGTCTATTTTTTAGTGTATCGTTGATTAATCAGTCATATTTTGTGAGTAGGTAATAAATAATGTAAAATAATATTAAATAAGCAACAATAAAGTATAGCATTTAAAAAAAAAAACATACGTTTTTCCCGCCAAAATAGTAATTGTAAGTCTGGTAACATACAGCAAGATTCATTAGTTAACATTAGTTAAGTACTTTAGTTAACATGAACTAAGAAAAAGCAATACTTCTACAGCATTTATTAATCTTAGTTAATTTTACAGTCATTTCAGCATTTACTAATTTGTTATTAAAATCAAGTTGTGTTTGTTAATATTAGTTATTGCACTGTGAATTAACATGAACTAACAATGAATGACTGTATTTTCATAAACTAACATCAACAGAAATTAATAAATGGTGTAATAGATGTATTGTTCATTGTTTGTTCATGTTAGTTCAATAACTAATGGAACCTTATTGTAAAGTGTTTCTATTTTATGCAACAGATTGTTGACTAATTGTAAGGTTGAATCAACTGTACGAGTGGCAGAAAGTCATAGTGTTTATCTTGTTTTCTCCTGTGTCCGATAGGAGAGGAAGTTTCCAAAGTTTATTTCCAAAGACATGGAGATGATGTACGTGGAGGAGCTCAGGTCGTCTGTTAACCTGCTGATGGCGAACCTGGAGAGCCAGCCTGTGGCCAAAGACTTCAAGCCTAAAATCAAGCCCAAACTCACACCCATGAACAGCTTCCTGGACATCGGCGATGAGAACGACTTGCCTCTCTCCAAATCAGATGTGGTGCTGTCGTTTTCTCTGGAGGTGGATATTTCTGAAGATGCCATCTTTACTTTACACGTCACCATTACCTTGGTGGTTGTGATGGTTTTCATTTTGTGAAAGCATGATGGCCACAAAGCATTTGAATAGATGAATATAAAACATTAATTCCACATGAATAAACTGTCTGACCTAGGAATTTTCTAAATTTCTGTCTTTTTTTTTTTTTCTTGTATAGTTAGTGGGTTGTCTAAACAGCTAGTTGTCAAAAGCACCACAAAAAGAATAAAATCTAAATTGCCACTCTTTTCAAATGTCATGTGGAGTCTAATCATGTGATCTTGTTTCTTTTGCTCAGATTGTGATCATTGAGGTGCAGGGGCTGAAATCCGTTGCTCCTAACCGGATCGTGTACTGCACCATGGAGGTGGAGGGAGGAGAGAAGCTCCAGACAGATCAAGCTGAGGCCTCCAGACCACAGTGAGTATGGTGATATCAACGATAAACATAAGAGCCCTTAACATGATATATACACTGGTGTTATATACACAAACACACTACTGTTCAAAAAGGTTGGGGACAGTAAGATATTATTTAAAGAAATTCATATTTTCAGCAGGGATGCATTGAATTGATCAAAAGTGACAGTAAAAACGTTTATAATGTTACAGGTAAATTTTATTTCAAATATCTCTTGTAAACTTTCCATTCAAAATTAATAAGTAGAAAAAAATCACTTTTTCCACCAAAGCACTGAGCCACACAACTGTTTTTGATATTAGAGTGAATTCTGAAGGATCATGTGACACTGAAGACGGGAGTAATGATGCTGAAAATTCAGCTTTGCATCACAGGAACAAACAACATTTTAAAATATATTCACATAGAAAGCTATGGAAACCCGTTATCACCACTAAATAAAAAAAAAAGAAAGAATTGTGAGATAAAAAGCAGCAATTACCTGACTTTTTCTCAGAATTGCGTGAAATAAACTTGCCGTTCTGAGAACATATCAGTTTCTTTCCCCTCAAAATTCTCACAGTTCTGAGAAAAAAGTCAGAATTGAGGTATAAACTCGCAATCACGAGGAAAAAAAGTCATAATTGATAAGAGTTCTGACTTTATTTCTCACTATTGTGAGTTTATAACACGCAATTCTGAGAAAAAAAGACGTAATTCTGAGTTTATATTGCATTTCTGAGAAAAAAAAAGTTGGAATTCTGAGTTTATCTTGCAATTCTGCCTGTATTTCTTGCAATTGTAAGTTAATATGAAATTCAGAAGAAAAAAAAAAGGTTGGAATACTGAGTTTATATCTCACAAGTCTGAGAAAAAAGGTCGGACTTCTGAGTTTATATTTCAATTCTGAGAAGAAAATGGAAATTGGAATTCTGAGGAAAAAAGTCAGAATTCTGAGTATATATCACGCATCCTGAGAAAAAAGGTTGAAATTCTAAGTTTATATTGTGCAATTCTGTTTTAAAAAAGTCAGGAAACTGAGTTTATATCTTGGAATTCTGAGTTTATATCACACAATTCTGAGAAAAAAGTCGTAATTCTAATTTATATCTCACAATTCTGAGGAAAAAAGTCAGAATTCTGAGTTTATATCATGCAGTTCTGAGAAAAAAAAAATGGAATTCTAAGTTGAGAGAAAAAAGTCGGAATTCTGAGTTTGTCACGTAGTTCTGAGAAAAATGAATTCTGAGATTATAAATAATACAAAAAAATTTCTGAATTTATATCTCACAATTCTAACTTTATTTCTCGCAATTGTGAGCTCATATCATGCAATTCTGTAAAAAAAAGTCATAATTCTGAGTTTATATCTTGCAATTCTGACTTTATAACTCGCAACTGCAAGTTTAAATCTCACAATTCTGAGAAAAAAGTAATAATTGTGAGTTTGTATCACACAATTCTGAGAAAAAATACAGAATTGTGAGATTAAAGTCACAATTACCTTTTTTATTTTTTATTCAGTGGCAGAAATGGGCTTCCACAGAAAACAGTCATTTGAAATTGTCATAATGTTTCACAATAATTGTACTATATTTTTGATATAGTATCTTTTGAACTTTTGAAAATAAGGTAAACTGGAAGGTATGGTTAGCAAAACCAAAGGTCAATCCTCAAACAGGGTCATGCAAGGTTAAAAAAAGAGTCCAAAATCCAATATCATATATTATGCCATAAATGAAAAATAAAGGTCAAAAACAAAACTACATGAAGATAGACAGCTTTATCTCTCACAGTGGTATAGTTGTGGCTTTTTTTTCTGATAATTCCATTTATAAATCTTGTAAATGTCACATTATATCTCACAATGTGAGATGTATTTCTTTATTTCTTATTTTATTTATTAACTTTAGCTCACCATCAGCTATTTTATTTTTTACTCCAAAGTGGAAAAAGGGTGAAACCACATATGAAGCCTGGTAAAGGCTCCCCCTGGTGGTTAGGAGTTTTTCCCCCTTTCTTTTTAATAAATAGATGTAAATCCAGGTGCCAGTGAACTTGTTTAATAGACCACACCTCTATATAATTTTTTTTGTTTGTTTGTTTTTTTGTTTTTTTTGTCCCTACATGTCTTAAAAATAGTATATATAAATTTCACTGTAGGTTAACAGCATGTTCAGTTATGTTAATTAAAAGTGCTTCCTATACAGTCATTTTTTTTTTATTCAGACGTGTACACAATGTGCCAATCTCTCTAACCTTTTTAAGGTCACTGCTCTATTTTCATTCTATAGTACACTGACTTACAAATCTGTTGGGAGCATCGCACACTTGCTTTTTATCTTCAAACCTTGAGCATGAAATCGCTCTTATCTCATCAGCTCCCCATTAGCGTAGTGACTTGTTTTGACACCGCAGACACATTGAAAATATGCCAGCTGCGCAGCTCTGAAGTGCAAATGCGGCTCTGTCACACTGCTGAACCCAGAACGACACTCTTTATGTATGAGACCGAGAAATGTGAAGCGGTCATCATTGGCTCCAGTGTTTTGTGTGAGTCTAAATGAATCGCTGGGTCCCTTTGAGTCCATAGTGTATCTGCACTAATGATACATCTGACCTGAACTGACTAGCATGTCAAAGCTGTAATATTTATTAAGTAGACAGTGAGATCGGATACTCAATAATTGGAATCACAGTCGTCTAGAAATGCTTTTGTGGAGGTTTTCTGCTTGTGTTGATTAGGATGTGTCTGACTGTGCTTCCTGCTTCCCTATAGATGCAGTTGCATTAGAAAAATTTTGGAGATATTTTTTGTACAAAGATCTTCGTACTTTCAAAAGAGCCAGTTTTCTGTAGGTCAATGCAGCGAATTAGCAAAATCAACTTGAATCCTTTGTAAAATCTGCAAATTTTGTGATCTCATGGATTCCTATTGAAACAACTAGATTTTGACTGCAAAAATTCATGGGAAAATGCAAAAATCATGCACCTTATGAAATGATTTTTGGCACTAGCAAAGGCTTTTATCCACTCGTTTAACTGCAACATTTAGTGGTTAAAAATTTCTGTGCCATTACAAAATTGTCTCACAAATTTGTGATTTCTGTATGAAGTTTGCAGCATTTTTTTTTCCCTTAAAGTTGACCCTGGCATTTCTTGTCTCTGCCATTTGTTAGCTCTTTCAGTAGCTGTGCTCTACTAAAAGCCTCAAAGGCATCAGGGCTAAAGTGGAGAGAACAAATGCATGGGTCTTTAGGAACTTTTATTCGTCCACAGGCATCTTTCCATTTTTTTCTTCTCTTCTTTTTGCTAGGAAAGCAACGTAGACTTACATTGCTTCTCTTGTTGCCATTCAACTGAAAATAACAACCAAAAGCCGCACAACGTGGCATCATATCAGTATTTTATTATCCGAGTTATGTTGTAAAAATAGCAACAGGTAGCACCAGTAACTCACCGAGTGCAGCCGTTTGACATCATAGAAAATAATGGTAACACTTTAGAATATAGTTCTGTCATTAGTGAATAACTATACAGAAACAAATGACTAATGCACTATTAACATTCCAGTAACTACTTACACAAAATTTTCTGGCCTTAAATGAGAATAAAACTGAAGTAATATGTTTGGTCCAAGTGATTTTTATGATTTAGGTGATTTTGACCTTGGCAACTTAAGTTCTTATGTCTCCTCATGTGTGAAAAATCTAGGTGTTCTGTTTGATTCAGGTCTCAAGTTCGATAAACAGATTAATTCTGTCGTTAAGTCATGTTTCATTTACAAGGTCTCGCAAAAGTTAAACCTTTCTTTAAAGAAAGTTGAAATAGTCATTAATGCATTTATTACTTCACGCCTCGACTATTGCAATTCACTTTATTACGGAGTAAATCAATCATCGATTGCACGCCTTCAAATGGTTCAGAATGCTGCAGCTAGGCTGCTAACTGGTAGTCGTAAATTAATTTGATCACATTTCTCCCATTTTAACTTCTCTGCACCGGCTACCAGTCAAGCGGAGAATAGAAATAAAAATTTTCGTTTTTGTTTTTAAATCATTAAATGGCTTAGCTCCAACTTATTTATCTGATCTTTCACGCTGTCATAATCCTTCCAGAACACTTAGATCTGGGGAACCTTGGAATGCTTTATGTTTGTAGATCGAGGTTGAAACATCGTGGAGACCGTGCTTTGGAATAGTCTGCCGCTAACGATTCGAATGGTGTCATCACTCTCCTCTTTTAAATCAAAACTTAAAGCACATTTACATGCTGTGAGTTGTTAATGTACTATTCTAATTTTATGTATGTTATTTTATAGACTGTTGAGTTTCTTGATCTGCACAGCACTTTGGTCAACCTTGGGTTGTTTTTAAATGTGCTTTATAAATAAATAATAAATGAATGAATGAATACTATTGACTAACAAGATATTCTGATTAACGAATTGTTAAGTAATAGTGCTCAGTTGAAAGTGGTAGTTCACTATTAGCTAATCATTAACTACTATTTTTTCATATCTCCCAAAGAACTACTAAGAACTACGATATATAGGTTCATAACTAATGTGAATGATGCAAAATGTATAATTAATTCTAAAGTAAAGATCATGGTAACCCACTAGTAAAGACTCAGGTAATACCAAATACTTCAGAAGGAATTACTAATTTTTTGGATCCGTATTCTAATGTGAAGATCATGGTAACCCACTAGTAATGACTCAAGTGTTACCAAAGCCATCGGAAGTATGACTATCCAGAACCTTACAAAAACCGAGTTTTTAGTGACTTTAGTCATTACTAGGGCGTTATCATGATCTTCACTTTAGAATACAGATCCAAATAATTAGTAATTCCTTCTGAAGTATTTGGTATTACCAGAGTCATTACTAGTGGGTTACCATGATTTTCACTTTAGAGTTAATTACGAGAGCTCTCGTTCGTAAACGAATTGAACGAACTGGTATATGTCGTTTGTGAACGAATGTGTACTGGGTAAGTTGAGTCAGTCAGTCTCTTTCAGCAATCAGCGAATGCGAATGCAAAGCACAGTTATACGCTTGTTTATAAATTCATATTTAACATACAGAACATATCTCCATGACACACTTAACATAATCCTAGACTTATGAATGTGTCTGTCCAAACAATTAAAAATGTTAATTATGCAAGAAAACCTTATGTTTTCATCATCTGAACCACTTATTTAGACTTATTTATGTAGTGAGTAGATCAGGCACACATTTTAATAAAGCCAAATACAAAAAGCTTTTTTTGTAACAAGTAAATACAGTACACTGTAAAAAAAAAAACTTATTTGTTGAGTCAACTTAAAATAATTTGTTACCTGGCTGCCTTAAAATTTTAAGTTTAGTCAACTCAAAAAAGTTTAGTCAACTTGAAATGTTAAATGACAATTTAGACATTTGAGTTGATTCAACTTAAAATTTTAATCCAGCTGGGTAACTTACCCAACTTTTAAGTTTAACAAATGAATTTTTTTGTTAAGTCAACTAAAATATGTAAGTTGTCACTTAGTGCAACTTAACATTTCAAGTTGACTAACTTATTTGAGTTGGCTGAACTTAAAAATTTCAAGGCAGCAGTGTAGCAAATTATTTTAAGTTGACTCAACAAATTGTGTTTTTTTTTTTGTTTGTTTTTTTTTACAGTGTACCTTCGTTGACTTAAGACATAACTGTTTGCATATTTATGTAATATGAAGAAATAGTCACTAAACAAATCAGTGAACGAATCTGAATAAATCATTTTGGCAAACAAACTGAAAATAAACAAATCTCTTGAAAGAATAAAATCAAAATTTCTTTCACTAACCTCTAGTTACTTTGTTTTCCCATTTATTGACTGACAGCTCCCCTGTCTCCATGTTGAGAGAAATTGGGAGTAAGTGCAGAGGTGTTGTGTGCATTGTGTAAATATGAAGCGTACTGTAGTTCTAGACTAAATGTAAACATGCATTTGCTCATCTCACTTGCATAAAAACAGATTCAGTATTCCTCAAAATGAATAAACACAGTGAAATGCAAACTCAGAAAATGACACAAACAGAAACAAGCTCAGACCAGATGACAAAAAGTAACACAAAAGTAACGTACAGATTACTTTCCATAAAAAGCGACTAACACAATTAGTTACTTTTTTTAAGGGAGTAACACAATATTGTAATGCATTACTTTTAAAAGTAACTTTCCCCTATACATCCAAACTGCCTAATGTTACCGAATGAAATGATGATCTAGTTTAGGACTCTATGATCTATGCTTTAATCATCCATCTGAATCTGATCTGGACGTAGTCTTTTACAAAAATGCTATTTTCTCAGCTTTTTGTTTAAATGTTGCTTTTTTTAAAACTTACCCGTGTTCAAGTGTTGATGAAAACAGAATGCATGAAGCTCTTTTCTTTCTTTTGACATATTGCATATTCAGATATTGATGAAAATTTTGTAAAAATGATAAAATGCTGATGGTGGCAACTAAAAAAAAAATGCTGTTTTTGAGCATGGATTGGTTATTCCAATCAATGCATAGACAATCAATGCATCTTCCTCACATTTTATCATTTCAGCATATTGGTTTTAGTTGGTTAGGTCCTCATTTGTTGTTTGTTGAGTAGATGTTAAGTGATTTTGTATTTATAGAAGCAGTTACTTTCAGTAGCTTTCATGCTATTTTAGTGCACTTTGATTGCGGACTTGAACTGATTGCTACTTTGACCAGGTTATTTATTTTTTTCCTCAGAGAGCTCCTGAATCAGTCTTACATCCAAGCCTTCCAGTATAGGCGGGATATGACAAAAGGGAGGAATTCATCAAGACTAGATGAGCTTTCTTGCTCTCGGTGAAAGGCGGGTGGCCTTTAAGAGTGTTGTGTAGCGTTGAATAGAAAGATGAGTCAGATCACTGTCATTTGCCCAGCCATTTAGCAATATATGCTAAACGGATGCAACGAATGATAAATATACACACATGCATCATGGTGCTCTCAAACGCGCATTGGAAGACTGACACGGAAGAAAAGAAATTGCTGAATAAAGTCATTATTTTTGTTTTCTTTGCACGCAGAAAGTGTCCTTGTAGCTACATTCCGGTTGAACCACTGGATTTTAATGATGTCCTTACTACCTTTCCGGACCTTGAACACTTGTCAGTTGCGTTGCTGTCTATGCAGGGTCAGAAAACTCTCAGATTTCATCAAAAATATCTTAACTTGTGTTCCAAAGATGAACACATCTTACAGGTTTGGAATAACATGAGAGTAAGTAATTAATGACAGAATTTAGGGTGAACTATCCCTTTAAATAGATCTAATGGATGGTCTTTTTGGAATGGATTGTTTTTGTGAAAGTTAAAGTATGATTTAATTGTACACAAACGGATGACAGTACTTAAAGATCAGGGCAAATTTCCTCCTTTTATGACCTCTGTAAAACATTTTTTAACTACAGCCTTGCATAGCATTGGCAACTTTGTATTGTCCGCTTATATTGAGGATGCCAATTGTTGTGTTTTTTTTTCCTTCTTATATTACATTTCTAAGACAGCTATTATTCCCATTTTTCTCCAGCAGACACTTAAAATTGAAATGTCACTTGTAATCTTATCAAGGTGAATCAGTGGCGTGTGAGATGATTTCAGTGTGTTTATTGTGCTGTCACCTGCTGGAGTCATGTGGTTCAATCTGATAACACTCACATTTGACCTCACAGTATGATGTTAATTAGCACAGAGGATGCAGATGTTGCGGATCCCAAGATTTGTGCATGTGACCGTTTTTGTTAAAGGAGAAGTCCACTTCCAGAACAAACTCACCCTCTTGTCATCCAAGATGTTCATGTCTTTTTTACTTCAGCTGTAAAGAAATTATGTTTTTTGAGGGGAACATTTCAGGATTTTTCTCCATATAATAGACTGATATGGTGCCCCGATTTTGAACTTCCAAAATTCAGTTTAAATGCAGCTTCAAACGATCCCAAATGTGGTTGTAAAGGAGGAAGAAGGGTCTTATCTAGCTAAACAATTGGTTATTTTCTTTAAAATACTTTTTCATCTCAAACACTCATCTTGTCTTACTCTGCCTGAACTCTGTGTATTCTGGTTCAAGGCAGTTAGGGTATGTCGAAAAACTCTGATCATATTTTCTCCCTCAACTTCAAAAATCATTTCAAAATCGTCCTACATCGCTGCAGAAGTACCGACCCAGTCTTTGCGAAGTGAGCATGCAAAGAAGATCAAACACCCTTAACAAAAAAGGTAAAACAGCGATATAGGATGATTTTGAAGTTGAGGGAGAACATGAGATGGGAGTTTTTCGACATACCCTAACCATCATGAACCGGAAAAAAAAACAGTTCAGGTAGAGTAAGACAAGACGAGCATTTGTCATTAAAAAGTATGTAAATTGTATTATTTTTATGAAAATAACCGATCGTTTTGCTAGATAAGACCCTTCTTCCTCGGCTGGGATCGTTTACAACCACATTTGAGATCGTTTGATGCCGCATTTAAACTACATTTTGGAAGTTCAAACTCGGGGCACCATAGAAGTCCACTATATGGAAAAAAACCTTGAAATGTTTTCCTCAAAAAACACAGTTTCTTTACAGCTGAAGAAGGAAAGACAAGGCGGTGAGTACATTATCTGTAAATTTTTGTTTTGAAAGTGGACTTCTCATTTAAAGGAGGGAAAATCATACTGAAAAATTCCTCAAAATTGTGTAAAATTATTTTGAAATCATGTAAATTAATTGTTCTTGCATTGCAAGTGAAAGTTCCTACTATTGAATATATGTCAAACATATGTGATTGTATCATGCTGGAATTAAATTAGGATCACATTTTAATCTGGCTAATGATGTAATTTCCTGAAAATGTGGTTGCAGAGAAAGCATTATAGTAAAGCAATAGATATTTATTATAAGCCTTTTATTGGCTTTGTGCACATTACCACCAAATGAAAGCATAATGAAACCCATTTTCTTCAAGGTGTTTATACTTACATTTGTTTAAATACTTTAAGTACTCTTAGACGAAACTCTCCACTGCAAATCCCCTGAAGCCATTTAAGGATGATTATTATTCCATATTAATGTTAGTGTCTGGTTCTGTCGACATGAGCATGTTGCAAACAAATGTGACTAAATTTAGAAAGTCATTTTTAATGTGAATAAGTTATTGCATCATTGCACTGATTTTTAAGAGATGCTAAAATCTGTTGTTTTGTCACCTTGGCAACAGTTTGCTTAATAATAAGTGTGCCCTATTTGTTTTGGGGGTTCAGACTGCCTTTAGGTGGTGAGAGGTCACATTTAGATCAGTAACATCAACAGACCTCCCAAAATATCCATCCTCTGATGAAGCTCCCCAAGGCGGGTTTGAGCTCTAGACAGTATCAGTCAGAGTGAAGACTGAAGGATCTTGTCTGTCTGTGTCATTGGCAACAGCTTTACCTAAAATTCAGTGTTGGCTGTTCATATAGTAGACAAGCCGTTCTTACTTAAATTGGAACGAAAGGTTCACACTAGGGGCTTAGTAACAGCTAACTAGTTTGTAACTAACTCTACTTAATTTGGTTGCACTGTAACATAGGTTGTAACCTCTCCATAAATACCTTTAATGATTAGAAGGATACATTCAATAGTAGAAGTTGTTTGCCTCATGTAATCAATGGTAAAAATAAGTTTCCATTGATATATGATACTTGGCTAGTCATGAAATAATATAGTAGGTATTTTTATTTGTAAGTGAGATTCAGAAACCCAGTTTGAAATTAATAAGGAGCAGAAAAAAAAAAGCTAAAGAAATGGCATTTATTTATTATGACTGAATTTATTTAGCTTGCACAGTGGAGCGATGCACACAAGAAGCGTGCTATTTAGAATGTGACCCGCAAGCCATTTATTCACATAATATTCTCTCTCTTAAAATGTAAGCAAGTGTAAATGTCAGCACTATGATATGTTTAAAAGAGTGAAACATGAGCTAATTGATGCAATTTAGTTGCTAGTATTTTATTCTATTTATTCCTGGTCTGAGGATTCTGTAAATATTTATGTTTTTTGTTTATATGTAGACTTGTTTCAACTAAGTTTAATGGTGCAGCGGAAAAAGAAAAAATTAGTAGCATGTAAGCCATTACTTAGTGCTCCTAAACATTGCAACAAGTTGTACCAAACGAGGCTCTACGCTTACCTTTCTTTCAAAATTCAAAAATTTACATGTTGTTTGAACATTAATGTGTGTTGGCAGTGTATGTACAAATCTACCCTATAATGATAAAAATTCATGCAGTGGTTTTGAATTAATCTGCAAAAATAATATTCCCTTTTTCAAATCGAGCCATACTCAGATGCCTGTCGGCTGCCTCCCACAATAGTTGATTGACATGAGCGTTTTACCTCAGATCAGTTGTAACGTCCGCCCTCTTTGTTTTGATGCTGGAGCAGGGATGTAAGTTAGACAAGAATATCTCAGATTGAGCGAGTGAGGTGTTGTGTTGCTGGATGTAATAATGAACATAGTGATCGTCATTCACTCCCGACATCTGAGCCACTGAAGATGCAGTGGATTATGTTTGTTTGTGAAGGGAATGTGGCTCCCGATCTACATATATGTGTCTATGTTCGCGCAAATCATTCATGATCCACCTTCACTTACAGCAGAAGTGAGTATAAGGGTTTTTTTATGAATCTTTGTGATCGCCTTTCCTAATAAAGTGCTAGTTAGCGTGTTAGCAGCTAAAGTAAACAGGCTCGTCTCTCCACAGAGAGAAGAGAGGGGCGGGGTGAGCAGAGCTCATTTGCATTTAAAGCAGCCTCAACCAGAATGAGATGATTTTTGCAGAGCTGATTTTGGCAAGGGTGTTGTTTTACACAACCATTGAGAATTTTAAGTATATTATAGACATTTCATTAAGACCCTAAAGAATCATATCAACTTGTGGAAAACGGGCATCTGATGACTCAGAGGCTCAGAGGTGATGACTCATGAGGCTCAGAGGTGGCATGAATGCAGTCAAATTCATAAATTCATGTTGAGATTAATGTTTTAAATCTAACATTTTAGAATACTGAAATATTAAATGATTTAAATAACTGGAAAGATGCTTTAAAATGAAATTAAATCTGCCAGTAGGTTGTGGCAAGTCACTGATTTAATTACTGAATCATTCATTCATTTGATTAATTCAAATGGCTGATTTATTCAGGAATAAAGCAAGTGACTGTCTTTGTGAATAGGAAATTAAATCATTGACCGATCATTGACTAGATTCGTTTAAAAACGCACAATCATTCATAAACTAAACACCGCTGTGTTTGAATGGAGATGTGTAGCGGCTCAGTTGTGACTTGTTTCAGACAATTTTTGATGGCGAAATAGAGCAAAATCAGGCAATAGTGTTATAATCAATGTCAGTCACTTAATATTAACTTCTTGTTTATTTAACTGTTGTATTAAATCAGTATCTCATTTACAAACTTCTTTAAAAATCATTAAAGGCTGTCACTCAGCTTAGTTCATCACAATCTCACAAAGTTCCATAATCAACGAAGCTCTTTACACTGCATAATCAATATCTTATTTACACTTTCTATACACTTTGTTTATGAAAGGATTCATGAGATATGTCTGTGATGCACAAAAACAAGTGGGTTTTGAGTGGGTTTTGTTGTGAAAACCTGGCAACCCTTGTCGTCAGTGAACATCAGTCCATTGTTGAGTAACTGTCAGCTTTTTTGTGGTGTATCAGCAGCTTTTTGACCAGTTTTGCATGTTGAATCTGCATCGAGCAGTCGGTGAGATGGGTAACTCTGATTGGCTGTTCAGCTTAGCGAACCAGTTCACAACAAGAAAAGCGAAAAAAGCGTATTGAAAGCAATGGAATGACAAAGTCAAGAGGATACAAACAGAGAAAGCTGTTCAAATTTTATGCCATCTTACCTGTGCATTTAATACACATTGTATTTTAATTCAAAATGGTAAGCAAGTGCTGCTTTGTTTATGGTTTTGTAGTTCTGCAGCCCTGATTTTGGTCTCTGTATTTTAATGTAGAATTTAAAGCCTCGTTCAGACTGTCAGCCCATATCCGATTTGTATGCAAATCCGATTGAAATCCGATCATATTTAGGTAGTCTATACAGCAACGAACTGCATGAAATCTGATTTGGTTAAATCCGTTTCGAGCTACATTCGTATGTGGTTTGGAATCCTATTCAAATCGGATTTCTGCTTTTTCACGTTTTCATGCCACGTAAAACGTAAACACGTCAGACGTTTTTGTGGAAAACATAACAAACGTCTTTGCAGAAACAAGCTTGTGTTGTTGCGAACTGCAAATCAAGTGGGAAAAGACAATATACAGCTAGTATACGCACCTCTTGAATGAAAACCAGAAAAGACGGCAGCACAGAATAAAGTCGCACATTCCAGCTTCCTGCGTTTCTGCCGCTGCTTTAGAAGACGAAATATAATCAAACGCGACGGCAACGTTGTCATATCACAAGACAGCATCTATATTGCAAACTGTAATGCTGTTATTGTTGATTTTAGTGTTGGCATAACAATGCAATGGCATTGCCATAGAAACCAATGCACATTCCGTAAAACGAAAGAGCGCTTATGGACACACAAATCGGATTTGAACAGTTGCGATATGACTGTGTGGACAGTCAGTTATTCAAATCCGATTCCATCTAGATATGGACAAAAACGGATTTGGGCTGACAGTCTGAACGAGGCTTAAGACTTGACTTCAAAAAGAAAGAAGAAAGGGCTCTAAAAACAAAATGTAAAAACAGATTTTGAGTTTTGGTTCAAAAACAAGTCATTAAAACATTACTTGACTCCAAAAGCAAAACAAATGACTTAACTTTAAAAGCAAGACCTACAAGCAAATTTTGATTATTGTGATTCAGCTATGTAAATGTACCAAAATATAATCTAAATAAATAAATACCATGGTATTTGTAGTAAAGCTGCCATTAAAGAAATGGTAACCTGCAAAAAACATGGTTACCACACTTTTACTATAGTAAAGCCAACGTTAATCAGATCATTAACATGAGAACAGAGCAGTCAGCGTGAGGCGGGATCACATTAGCGATAATGGGATGAGACAGGAGAAACTGTACCTCTCCTTACTTTCACTCGGATTTTATAATCAGAGAATATTTGTTTTCAATTTAAATTGGTTTATTTAAAGGCTTTTTATATGTATATGTATCATGTATGTGAGGCACGTATTCATTGAGATTCAGGTTGTTTTATTCATGTGCCTGTGAAGAAAGTTCCTGGAGACAGAGAGAGCGCACCGTTTGTTTTCTTTATTTTGCAAAAGGACATTGTTTTTGTTATTATGACTACATACAAATAAAAGTAGACCCATTGCAGTTTCTAACGATGCCATGCTCATATCTGTATTTTAATTCTTTTCGTGGTCATCAAGAAAACGTGACAAAACACCCTGGCAAAACACACCCCAAATAATATTTTTAAATCAGTGTTAAAATAATTCTGAAATACAGATAAACCACTGTTTATCAAAATGCTGAATTTAGTATTATATCAGCGTGAACTTCATCCTTCTCCCCAATTCACAAGACAAGAGTGACACCAGAAGAGAAATATTCATCATTTTGCTTAGCTAAAAAAATACATAATTATTTTAGACACAGGTGATTGCACAAACATTTTAGATATTGTACTAAATAATGTGATTTGTTTGCAGTTTTTTTAATTAATAATTAATTACCTCTTGGGTGATATATCCATATCTGATACTATCTGATACTGATACTTGTTTTGAATGTTGAACACTTGTATCAACATATGTATATATTCTATATCCCACGATCCAACAGAGGATACAGAGAATGGATCAGTTTTTATAGGGAAAGACTGCTTAGTTAAATGTTTAGCCACGTCTCTACTTATTTTTGAAATAATCAGTCATGTTAACAACTTTACAGCACTTACTGTGAATTTCACTGACATTGTAGAATAGGGTCGCTTTGTGAAAACATCTAAATGGTTAATTATAGATACAGTCAGACAGAAACTCACCTGTTCCCCACTCATGTTGGTCTGCTGTATTTCCTGAGCAGGTAAACGGGTGACAACTTCAAAAAACAAATTTGACTTCCAAACGCAAGGCTTCAAAACAAAACAAAACATGGCTTCAAAAGCAAGACCTAAAAAAACAAAATGTAGCTTCAAAATAGGGCTGTCAAACGATTAATCGCGATTAATCGCAATTAATCGCATATAAAATAAAAGTTTGAGTTTGCCTAATAAATGTGTGTGTAGTGTGTGTAATGATTATGCATATATAAATACACACAAATTAATGTATCAATTTAAGAGAAATGTTATTTATGTACAAAATATTTTTATTTATATATAATAGAAATTATATAAAAATTATAATAAATACATATACTTGTAAATATTTCTTAAATATATACATGAATGTGTTTGTATTTATATATACATAATAATAACACACAGTACACACACATATATTAAGCAAACTCAAACTTTTATTTTGTATGTGATTAATCGTTTGACAGCCCTACTTCAAAAACAAGAGATGACTCCAAACGCAGGACTTAAAACATGACTTGACTTTAAAAACAAGGAATGACTCCAAACGCAAGGCTTAAAACATAACTTGACTTCAAAAAAACAAGAACTGACTCCAAACACAGGACTTAAAACATGACTTGATATCAAGACAATACATAAAGAACACATTTTGACTTCAAAAGCAAAACAAATGACAACTTCAAAAACAAATTTGACTTCCAAAAGCAAGGCTTCAAAACAAAACATGGCTTCAAAAGCAAGACCTAAAAAACAAAATTTAGCTCCAAAAACAAGAGATGACTCCAAACACAGGACTTAAAACATGACTTCAAGACAATACATAAGACAGAAACTCACCTGTTCCCCACTCATGTTGGTCTGCTGTATTCCCTGAAAAGGTAAACGGGTGTTTTGGGTCTCAGGAGACTAGTGTAAATTGACCGACAGCGGCGTCTGCTGTTTTTTTTTGGAAAAGGAAGTTGCTCAGTTGCATTTGTGAGAAAATCTGCCTGCATGCATTTGTGAGAAAATCAAGCCAAGTTTCCTCATAAAACGGCAACGGAGTCTCACAGTTGTAATACACAATAAATATATTCGTCTATACCACTTTTTTTTTTTCTCTCAAATGGAGTTTTATATTTGTAAATCACTTTGCGTTTGTTTGAAAGTCGCATTTTTTCTTTGCATATCAAATTGTTTACTTGCAAAATGCTGGATTTGTTTGACGAATATTGGCACGAAATTCACTCCATATTTGTTTTGAAATTCGCAACTCATGGCATTCGCTGTTCTTCTGCTGGCGGTTATCAAACAGCGGTGCATTACTGTGGGCGCCCCCTTCTGGATTAAGGGTGAATTGCCTGTATTCGTTGTAAGGCCTCATGCACCTAACCGAGATGTCCGTACCGTGGCGGTTCGGTACGAATACTTATATCGTTACACCCCTAGCCTTTAGAGATCAAGGTTTGGCTGAATAGCATCAGCCTCCTTTCAGGTTTTCATGGCTGCAAAAAGCATTTTTCTCCATTGACAGTTTGTATTCTGACAAAACCCCATTGAGATGAATGGGAATGCTACAAGATCTTCAAATACTGCACACCTCCTTGGTAACATCTTGAGGACGATGGACAACCGGTTGGGATTCACACAGAGACCCAGACACCATAGACTGTATAAGCAGACAGTGATTCAGCAGCATGACTCAGTGTTTGTTGTAGAGAGTCTAGACTAGCTGTGAAAAGATGTGCGAGTGTGTCTGCGTGGGGAATCATGATTGAGAAATGTATTGCTTGATTAGATTCAAGAATTTCATTAGTTCCAGCTTTTGTTCATGTACTTTCTTCATCAGCATATACAGATCTAATATGTTATAAGCTCAACCAAGTGTAAATGCTGTACAGTTTATCTGCATTGCAAGCCTCTTTTTACTGGTTGTATAATAGAGGACACGTGCTTGGTTTGCTATATGACATGCAAAACACTGTTTGGGGGCTTCATTGCTTTAGAAAACAGAAAAACTGAATTAGATGTGGGAGTTGACTCCTACAGTTAATTTGCCACAAGCAACTGTCGGCCCGCTTGAGGGCGAAAGTTAGTTTGATTACGTTGCTGTGTGTTTACTCCGCTATAGATATACAGTATGTCTGTTTTTTTTGTGGTGATCCTATCTCAGAAACTCACACATAGACTGACCGACTGAAACGCAAACATGCTATACATATAGATGACTTTCAATCATGCTCTGCCAACTTCCCTGACAGACTAGCTTTTAGTGTCAATATTTATTTTTAAGTCTTTCTTTTAGAGTCAAGTCATGTTTTTAGAGTCAAGCTTTGTGTTAAAGTTTTGTTTTGGAGTTAAAAATTGTTATTAGTCTTGTTTCTGACATTGTGTTTTCTTAGTCAATAGTTGACTGTTCAGTCTAGTTTTGGAGTCGGGATTTGTTTTTAGTCTTTCCTTTTGGACTTAAGTTGTGTTTTTACATCTTTTTTTGATTGGAGAGGAGTCAGAATTGTTTTTTTAAATCTTGTTTTTGGGGTCAGAGTTGAGTTTAAGCCATGTTTTTAGTTTTGCTTTTGTATTCAGTTGTTTTTTTTGCAGTCAGAAGTTGTTTTTATGTCTTTGAAGTGCTTTTGGAGTTGAGTCATGTTTTGAAGGCTTGTTTTTGAATTGTGTTTTAGCTCATTTATTTGTTTCTGGAGCCATAATTTGTTTAAGTCTTGAGTTAGGAGTAATGTCTTGTTTTTTGTTGTTAAATTTAGTTTTTTAGGTCTAGTTTTTGAAGAAAAGTAATTGTTTTGCTGTCATGTTTTAGGGTAATCGCTTGTTTTTGGACCCAAGTTGAAGTTTTGTTTAGAGTCAGAATTTGTTTATATGTTTTTCTTTCTTTCTTTCTTTCTTTCTTTCTTTCTTTCTTTCTTTCTTTCTCTTTTGAGACATGTAACTTTTGGAGTCACGTTTTCTTTTCTTGCTTGTAGAGTAAAGCTCTAGATTATGGAGGAGCAAACCTGCAGAAATTACAAATAAATGCATAAATAAATAAATAAATAAATAGGAAAACAAATAAAGGAATAAATGAATTAATAAAACTAATATAATAAAATTTAATTCTGTATGTATTTATTTATTTATTTTACTTTTTCTTTTTTTTTCTTTTTTAGATTTTTTCTTTAATTATGCTGTTATTTATTGTTATATGTATTTATTTATTCCCCACATGTATTTATTTTCAGATTTATTTATTTATCCATTTATGTCTTTTTACTTTTCCATGTGCAACATGGTGGCCCTTGCGTATGGAGGACCAAACCTGCGGAAATTAAAAATAAATATATAAATAAATGTAATAATAGGAAAACAAATAAAGGAATAAATAATATGATAAAACAAATATAATTCATTTGTAATAAAATTTAATCCTGAATTAATTTTTTCTTTATTTATTATTTTCTATATGTATATTTTTTACATTTAGTTTTATTCTTTTTAACTATTTACGCATTCTGTCATTTATTTTTTAATTATTTTATTTTTCATGCGTTTATTTATTTTTATATTTATTGGTCGGTGTATTTATTTTTATTTAGCGCCACTGTATTTATTTTCAGATTAATTTATTTATAATGCAGATTTTAAAAATCTAAAAAATATTTTTAGATTTGTTTGTTGTGTATTTTTTTTTTAAACAAAAATGTTTTTACTTTTTCTTTTATTTTTATTTTTACATTTATTTTTATATTTATTTATGCAGTTATTTACTTTTATATGCTTTTATTCATTCCCACATGTATTTATTTTCAGATTAATTTATTTATTCATTTATGTCTTTTTACTTTTTCGTCTGCAACATGGAAATGAGGGAGACGGTCCTTGCATATGGAGGACCAAACCTGCAGAAATTAAAAAAATAAAAATAAATAAATATATAAATAAATAAATTAATAAATAAATGTAATAATAGGAAAACAAAAAATTCATTTGTAAGAAAATTTTATTTTTTTATCTTTATTTTTTATTTATTTTTATTCTTTTTAACTTTTGAGTTTACTTATTCTGTCATTTATTTTTTTATTGTATTTTTTTAATGTGTTCATTTATTTTTAGATTTATTTGTCTGTGAATGTATTTATATTAATGTATTTATTTATTTATAATGCCAATTTTAAAAGTCAAAAATATTTTTATATTTATTTGTCTATTTATTTTTTATTTACTGCCACATGTATTTAGTTTCAGATGTATTTATTTGACTTATTTATAATGCAAATTTAAAAAATAAAAAATAGCTGCATTTTTAAAAAATAATAATGACCATTCAAATAAATAGCAGCATTAAATATCATCTGCAAACATTAAACAAGTAAACAAAGTTGTTATTGATAAACAAATAGAAATATATTAATTATAAAAGTGTGTTTATTTTTAATTTAGTTGTCAAGAATTCTGTTTTGGCATGTTTAAAAGCAACACAATTACAATCAACAGGTTATTTATTATTCATTTGTAATAAAATTTAATCTTGAATTAATTTTCTATTATATTTTTCTTTTTTTTATCTATATTTATTTTTACTTATTCTTTTGTTCATTTTTGTTAATTATTTTATATTTACTGTTATGCATTAATTTATTTTCATATTTATTCCCACATGTATTTACTTTCAGATTGATTCATTTATTCATTTATTTCTTTTTACTTTTTCGCACGCAACATGGAAATGAGAGAAGCTCCAGTGTAGAAAGGCTAAAGATTAATGTTGAGATAGGTCTGTGTTAGTGTGTACATACATACATATATACACACTGACATACACAAAGTAATATGAGCTTTATTATTATTGACATAAAAAACATAATAAACATAAGACAACAAAAGCGAAGTCTTACAAAAGCAAACAGATACTTTACCATCCCACATGCTAATTTGATCAAGCAAAGACAGGAAATATTGAGCAGGCACTTCATCATGGGTCTGGAGAAGTGGTGAATACAAAATGAAGTCTCCTATTGTGACGGCTGATTTGTTTTCTCCCACTACAGGTGGGGCACACAAGGAGATTTCACCACCACGCACCCCCTGCCCGCGGTCAAAGTCAAACTCTTCACCGAAAGCACCGGAGTCCTGGCCCTGGAGGACAAAGAGCTGGGCAGGGTGAGACGAAAGTCTGTTCTTCCGTCCACCGCTACCTCTTCGTTCAGTCTCCACAATGTGCTCAATTAATAGCTGATGTTGCGAGAACAGATGTTCTGCACACAGTGTGTGAACCGTGATGTGCGTGCACATGTGTTTGTATGTGTGAGCTGCAGGCGAGGAAATCTCTAGTCATTAGGGCTCACGCTCCCTGAGTAACAGATGGAGACTTCCCATTAGAGACTCGCACCAAACAGACTGCACCTCCTCCATCTATTTTCTCAGTCTAACCCTCTTTTTCTCTCATCTGCCATCATCCCTTTCACACCTATCTCTCCAGCTGCCCATCCAGGTGTGTCGGTCCTAATAATGCGTTTATCTTTTACTTTCTCTGGTTCTCTCCAGGTGGTCCTTCATCCCACCACAAACGGGCCCAAAACGGCAGAGTTGCACAAGATGGTAGTGCCTAAGAACAGCCAAGATGTGGATCTGAAAATTAAACTGGCGGTTCGCATGGACAAACCACCAAACATGAAGCACAGCGGGTACGTCTGTAACGATGGTCATATCCTGACCTCCAGGATGTGAACACGTCCTCACGTGAAGAGAACAAAAAAAACAATGTGCGAATTAAAACCACAAATAGAAATTACATTCATAAATACGATTTATTGAATAATATGTGGGTGATTTCTCACAGGTTTGCATTATTTAATTATTATATAAATATAGAATAAATACGAAAGCCTTGAAGTAAACTTGTAATGATGGTAATGGTATGTGGCAGTTTGTGTGTAGCTATATATATATATAAATTTGGTTAGCATTTGATTGAATGGGGAAAAAATTCCATTCAGCTGGAAGCAAGTTTATTTGAATGGGGTGCATTGGAAAAAGTGGGTTATAGTGCCACCTTGTGTTCATTTATTATCCTTGTGAGTCTCCTCAAGTCACATAATAAGGTTTTTTGGACTTCCAGGAGCCTCTTTGGAAACAGTATCTTGTTCCTGACGCCTTACAATTATCTGTAAAGTCTCCCAAACTGGCTCTATTTATTTATTTATTTAAAAAAAAAAAATTGTACAAATAAAAAAAATAGCTATTTTAATAAATAGCAGCATTAAATAACATTAAATAATTTGAATAACATTTACGTAAATTTGCAATATTACACAGAAGCAAACAAAAAAAACAAAGAAAATAAGTAAATAAAAATGCATTAACAAATCAATTTAATTAGCTGGTCAAGAATTTACACTGTATTTACACTTTATTTATACAAATACAAATATTTTTAAATATGAAATATTTATAACGACCATTTTCAGTAAGTAGCAGCATTAAATAATATTAAATAATTTGAATAACATTTTCGGAAATTTGCAACATTAAACAGAAGCAAACAAAAACAAAATAAAATAAATAAAAATGCATTTAAAAATCAATTTAAATAGCTGGTCAAGAATTTAGACTTTAGATTTATTTATTAAATGTTTTTTATTTGAAATAAATAAGTAAATATCAGCATTAAATAAATAAATTAGCTGTTTAAGAATTTAGAGTTGGTATTTCCTTCTTTCTTTCTTTAAAATATCCAATTAAAAAAAAAAAAAAAAAAAAAAAAAAAAAATAATATATATATATATATATATATATATATATATATATATATATATATATATATATATATATATATATATATATATATAAATGTATTAAATCAATTGAATTAGCTGGTCAAGAATTTAGAGAGTAGAGTAAAATATGTATCTATTGTATGTATATATTTATTTAAAATATACAAATTAAGAAATATATTTTTGTGTAAATAAAAAAAAATTGCAATTTTAAATAAATTGCAGCATTAAATAACATTAAATAATTTGAATAACATTTTAATGAATTTGCAACATTAAGTAAGTAAACAAGAAGTAAACAAAAAGCTGAAATAAAAATGTATTTTAAAAATCAATTTAATTAATTAGAACTTTTTAATATATATTTTCTGGTATTTTCTAACCAAAATCAAAAGAGATTAAATAAAGTAAAATGAATTAAAAATAAAAAGATTAAAAAGATTAAAATAAATACACCTCGAAAAAGAAAAAACTTATTTTACTTAGTATTTATGTCTTGTATGTAGTAGAAATATCTAAAATTCTTAAATTAAGATGCATTTACTAGATAAGCAAAATGACGTAAAATATTTAGTCTTGTATTAATGAAAATGCACTTAATTTATTTTTTCCCCTGGAAACAAGTAAAATTATCTGCCAGTGGGGTAAAATATTCTTAAAACAAGAGAATGGCAGATAATTTTATTTATTTTAAGGCAAACTGCACTTAATACTTGATACTTTGACTAGAAACTAGATAAGCATTTTTGCAGTGTATTAACTAATGAACATTCAAATAAATAGCCACATCAAATAAAAAATGGCAATATTAGACACAAGTAAACAAAAATGTAAACATAAAAGTGTATTTATTTTTAATTTGCTGGTCAAGAATTCGGTTTTGGTATATTGAAAAGCAACAAAATTAGAAGGGAAAAAAAAACCTATGACAAATTAAAAATTAAATAATGAACATTCAAAGAGCAACATCAAAAACTTTAAATAAAATTTGGCACCATTTAAAGGAGAACGCCACTTCCAGAACAACAATTTACAAATAATTTACTCACCCCCTTGTCATCCAAGATGTTCATAAAGAAATTATGGTTTTTGAGGAAAGCATTTCAAGTGATTCGTTCAGTCGCATATGCGCAACATCCTATTAGGTTCTGTACTGGAATTAGTTCACCTGTTTCGAGTCTTCGGGTTTTTCGAGTCGTTCATTCATCTTATGGGGCTGTCACGTGATGAACGAACGACTCAAACCCGAAAACTTGTCAGATAAGAGGTGAGGTGAGCTAATCATAGACTAAAGACCCAGGTAAACAATGAATTAATCCTTTCTGTTTCTTATAGCATTATAGTTTTGTCTTGTTTGTAGTGTGATCAACGTTTGTGTAAGCAGTAGATGTGTTAGGGAAGTAACGCGTAACATTTTAATTATATTTTACTAAAATGAACGAAATGACTCAAGAAAAGATTTGTTCATTTTGCTGAACGAGACTCAAAGGTCCGAGTCGGTAAAATGATCTGAACTTCCCATCACTACTACGAATCACGTCTAAGTTCATTGTCTGTGTACTCCGGCTCAAAAAGGCAGAGAATGGCGAAAAACTCCATCTTATTTTCTCCTACAACTTCAGACTCACCCAACATTGCTGTACCTTTGTGTTTGTAAACAGCGTTTAACTTACTTGCACTTTCTTAGTCTTTGTAAACACTGGGTCTGTAGTTCCGCCTACGTTTCAGCGTGATTCAACAGTAAGTAGCGTCGTGAACGCGCATCCCAGAGTCTGTGGTACACAAGCTTTTGTGCTTAAGAAGTAAACAAATGTTTATTTTCTGAAAAAAAAGACTGATCGTTTCGCTAAATAAGACCCTTCTTCCTCAGCTGGGATCGTTTGGAGCCCTTTGAAGCTGCATTTAAACTACATTTTGGAAGTTCAAAATTGGGGCACCAATGAAGTCCATTATATGGAGAAAAATCCTGAAATGCTTTCCTCAAAAACCATCATTTCTTCATGACTGAAGACAGAAAGACATGAACATCTTGGATGACAAGGGGGTGAATAAATTATTTGTGAATTGTTGTTCTGGAAGTGGACTTCTCCTTTAAACAAGCACATTAGTTTTTGAAAATTTGGTGGTCAGGAATTCAGATTCGATATTTGAAAAAGCGACAAAATGACAAGGGAGAAAAACAGATTACAGATCCTTCTGTCGGTCTGTTTGTACTCATGTGTCAGTAAATGCCATAGTTCCCAGAAGTGAGTAGCAGCAATGAAGTTGTGCAGCAGCAGCTGCCGGGGTCCTTCCCTCAGCGGGGCGGGGTCAGGGGTCAGATCGCTGCCATCAGCCTGCTAATTACCCAGAGGCCCTGTGTGATTCCTCTATAGAGCGGCTCCCTGAGAGGCCTGCTCTAATTGGCAGAAGCCTCTTCAACCTGGAATTACCTTTTTAACGGACCTCACAAGACATTACAGAAGACCACGTACACGCTCAGACAGACGCAAACTATTCTCACACAGATATTGTGCTGAGACATATAGATAATCCAATTTATATTAATTGTAAGATATTATACGTTATATTTATTTGCCCTAAACTAAAAATTCTACTGTTATTTACTCACCCTCTTCTGTTTTTGTTTTCCTTAAGACACTTCAGACAATATTTTTAATGAAAAATACTTGAAAATAGCATTTCGGTGCATTCGGAAAGATCGCATTTATGAGTTGAACACATGAACAGCACAAGAAGTCATAACAACGGCTTTAAAGTTTCTTTAAGCCCTGAAGTTCAAAGTAGTGCTGGGCAGTTTGATGTCTAAATTTTTCTAAATGTAAAGCATAAACAGAATGGTCTGACCTTAGCTTTGTGAAATACATAAAACATCTTAAAACAAAAGCAGCAAACGGGCTGAATGAGAAATTCACGCAAATTCACTCTCTGACAGCAGGTGGCGCTTAGGAACTGCCGCGATACAGCGTTTCCTTGGTTACCGCTGTAAACAAAAGCAGCGCTGCTTTTTAAATTCTACATTAATATGCTTTATACTGAAGTAAGATTAACAGAAAATACCTTCTAAACTTTTCTGAAGACATTCAGTTTCTCTTAGAGATAGATTCATGTGAGCCCCTCAGTTCAGTTTAGTATTTTAAACTTTCTACATACATTTTGCACATCGTGAACGGTGAGTTTGCTCTGCCTGTCACAGTATTTTCTCCTCTTTGCGTTCGTCTTTAACGTCTCTGGCTTTTGCTAACGGCCGTTTACAGTTGGTTTATTTGTCCAGTTAAAGAATTAGTTGTGTTATTAATAGTTTTAAAAGTTTTTCAAACGTTAGTCAGAAGTATAAGTTAACAGCAATTTCCTTTCGATTAACAACGCTGTGTTCGTTGCTCAGGCACTTAAAAAAATTCGAACCGTTTGCGTAATTCAAACCAGTTTACAACGTTTATTTATGATGTATATGTGAGAAAACAAGTTGTATACAGTGATTGCAAGTCTCTCTATTGATGGTAAATTTATTGAATACAAAATGTATTTAATTTACAATAAAACTTATACAATAAAAAAAAATGTATAAGTTGCTTGTACAAAACACACTTTGCAATAAAGTTCCATTAGTTAACATTTGTTAGTGTATTAACTACAAGCAAGACATTTTCCGCAGTATTTATTAATCCTTGTTAATGTTAGTTAATAAATAATATTGTTTATGTTAGCTCAAGCCCATTAAATATTAACAGATACAATGTTGATCTAAATCAAATGATAAAATGTAGATAAATGTAGATAAAATGTTTTATTTTATTGTATATATGTATGTAAAATATGCAACTTTTTGTGAAAAAAAAAAAATGACAATTTTAAATAAATAGCAGCATTACATAACATTAAATAATTTGAATAACATAAATAAATTTGTAACATTAAACAGAAGTAAACAAAAATTAAAACAGAAATGTTTAAAAAAATAATTAATTAAATGAATTGGCTGATCAAGAATGTAGAGTCTGTATTTATTTATTTATTTAAAATATGCTAATTTAAAAATGTACAAATACAAATAATGACCATTTTAAATAAATAGCAGCATTAAATAACATGGAATAATTTGAATAACATTTAAGTAAATTTCTAACATTAGACAGAAGTAAACAAAAAAGCTGAAATAAAATATATTTTAAAAAAAATATTTAATTATGCAAATAAATTAGCTGTTCAAGAATGTAGTTGGTATTGATTTATTTATTTACTTAATTTATTTATTTAAAATATGCAAATTTAAAATTGTACAAATAGAAATAACTGTTTTAAATTAATAGCAGCATTAAATAATTTGAATAACATTTATGTAAATTTGTAACATTAAACAGAATTAAACCAAAAAAGTAAAAAAAAAAAAAAAAGTATATATATATATATATATATATATATATATATATATATATATATATATATATATATATATATATAGATGTATTGATGGTAACTCTGTTGTTAGTAATAACTTCTTTTCCCAGTTACAATAATACATGTAAATTGTGTGCAAAAAATGCATTTGTATTTTGATTGTATAATTTCTATGGTATTGTATATATTCATATATAAATATATACTATTATACAAAACAAATCAGTTTACGGTACCTTCATTAAATGAATAAAAACATAAAACACAAAACAAAAAATCCAAAACACACCCAATTTGGATAGTTTTTTTTCATCATTTTGTAAAAGTAAAGTTTAAGAACATTAAGAACATTTTTTTTGTAGAAAAGTCACATCAAATTGCTATCTTTCTCTGACCAAATCGACTTGACGTTGTAATTAAATACGTAAATACAAACTTCCCAGGAGGACTTAAATGCACCATTTGACTCTCAGCATATTCCAAATCTTCTAAAGCCATATTTGTGTGATGCTTTTTGGTCTTATGGTACTCATTTGAGATTTTTTTTTCAAAATCGTAGCATTTCAGTCTTAGGTTTCATGCAATTACTCATATACCCACACACGTCCACGAAAACAAACACCTGATGACTGTCCCAGTGCATGGGAAGAGAGAGGGAGAGCGATCGGTGGGGAGATTTTCAGGTTGAGTGCACCCCATTAAAAGAAGCCATCTGTTTATCAGCAGAGCGACTGAAGAATTGGGAGCCATTCAGTTTTGTGGAGTGACCCCACCGTGGCCCTGAGAGAGAGAGCTGCCAGCTCCAGTCTGATCAGTCTGTCTCTGTCTCACTTATGCTCACTGGCTCTTTCTTTTCTCTCCCATGGTCCTTTTTTACTTCTTTTTGTATCCCTTTAAAACCATCTTTGCCCTCTTTCGTTCGAGGGCCAGGGCACACATTAAAGCCCTTTTTACACGTTCACATTTTTCTCTCATAAAATCTCTTTTAACCTCGCCCTTCGGTTACGGCCACACATTGCATTTATGACTCATTGATTTGTGTTATTGCATGAAATATTTTACACTACCTATGCTAAAAGAGATAAAGACAGAAAAATATAGCAATGTAATTATAAAATAATAAATTAATATTAATATATAATAATATTATAATAATTTAATATTTTGAATTGTCATGTATGTATCTATCTATCTATTTATCTATCTATCCTGTTTTCATTTTAATTTTAGTTTTGGTCATTTAAATTGGCATTATTATTATTATTATTATTATTATTATTATTATTATTATTATTATTACTATATTTGTTTGTAAATATTTCTTGTCCACTTTATTTTTTTATTTTCGTTTTAGTAATTTTAGTACTTAAACTTATTTATTTTGGTTAGTAGCCAAGGTACCATTTCTAATTCTCATACAGGTTTTCCTAAATTTTTTGACTTTTTTGAATTTTTGATTTTTCATTATTTATTTATTTATTTTTGTTAAATTTTATTGATATATTTATTGGTCACTTTATTTTTATTTTAGTTTTTGTAAGTTTAGTTCTTAAACGTATTTATTTCAGTTAGTTGCCAAGACACCATTTCTAATTTTCATGCATGTTTTCCACATTTTTTTTTTACTAATATGTATATTTTGTATCAGCTTCATTTAAATTACAGATTTTTTTTTTTAATAGTTTTAGTTAAGTGCAAAGAGCAAAAGAACAATGTACTAATAGCTAGAATGAATTTCTATGCAAAACATTCATGAATCATTTTTTAGCTTTATTTTTGTCAGTTTTAGTTTTATTTTTTTTTTGTTTAAATAAATAAAATAATAATAATAATTTTAAAGCGTTTCTAATTTTCCTTTAAGTTTTTCATCTAATATATTTTATTTTATTTACAAAAAAAAACTCTTTAAATTCATTTTTAGTGTATTACTTATGCTAAATGAGGTACAGATAGAAAAAAATATATAACAATGTAATGGGATCTTAATACAGTGTTTAAGTTATTTTTTTAGTATTTTTCATGTTTTATTTTTTTCATTTTAATTTTAGTTTTGGTCCATTATTATTATTATTATTATCATTACTAGTAGTAGTAGTAGTCGTAGTAGTAGTAGTAGTATTTATTTATTTGTATAAATATTTCTTGTCCACTTTATTTTATTGTTATTTTTTTTACTTTTTTTTTTCAGTTAGTTGCCAAAACACCATTTCTAATTTCTAATTTCGAAGTTTTCCTTAAAATTTTTGACTAATATGTATATTCAGTTTCAGAAATGACTAGTCTAGGTTAAGTGCAAAGAGCAAAAGAACAATGTACTGATAGCTAGAATGAATTTTTATATAACTAATTCATAAATCAATTTTTAGCTTTATTTTTGTCAGTTGTAGTAAAAAATAAATAAATGAATATAATAATAATCTAATTTTTCTTTTAAGTTTTTTATCTAATATTTATATTTTACTTATTTTATTTGAGTTTTATTTAAATTACAAAAAATAAAATAAATAACATTTTTTTAAACTAACAGATTTAGTTAATAACAAAAGTGGTTTAAGAGCAAATTAACAATATACTGATAACTACAACAACACATTTCTATGTTTATTTCTATGTTTTTGAATATATTAAAACACTAAACTGAATGCCAATTGATTTAAAAATGCTATTATTTATTAAAACCACAGAAATCAGTTCTGCTTGTGTTTCACAAATAAGGCTCAAAGAAACATCAGTGTTTTCTGCAATACTGCCTTTTAACCACATGGGGGCACTGCATCCGTTATAATAACGACTTACATTGAACATCCAATGCCACTTTTTCTCATAGTGATCTCTTAATATGTTTAATTTGACTTTTTACAGTCATATTGACACAAATTGTAAGGTTAACATTTGTATCACATTTAAAAGCTCAATGCAGTAACATAACTTGCATTGCACAATTTATCCAAGTGATAAACCCAATGACTTTTCCGGGTTGTTAACGAACACAGAGAAGAACAGGTTATTTGAAAATTACATTTTTATGCAAACAGGTTGAACACTTTTACTGAGCAGGTTAGAAAAAAATGATCATATCATATCAGCTCAGAGAATGAGTGCGGCTCCATATTTCAGGGACATAAAGATGTTTTATTTAGCCAGTGTTGAGATTTATGTTATAATGATTTATAACATGTTAATATCAAATTACCCCCCAGAAATTAAACAGTACTTGTATTTCTGAATTTTCTGAATTGCGACTTTGCTAACTGGTTTTCACCTAAACTGCTTGCAAGAAACCATTAAGGCCTTCACTAAAATCAAACAAATGTTGTGTATCTTCAGAAGAGTTATTGTTATTGTTATTATTAGAATTATTTTGGTTTAGATTGAGCCGAAGTCGGCTGGAAAGTGCCTGCGGCGCGCCCGTTCACCCGGAGGTCGTCTCGCCCGCCGTTAGCCGGCCATTGTTGGCGTCTAAATGGGATCATGTGTATCAGAAAGGTGTCGGAGAGTGAGCTGAAAATCACTTTCACAAGTGGATGATTACCTCTGCCACATGTTAACCCAGATTGGCCCGCTTCCATGCACTCATTGCTCCCTCAACCTTGACTGGAGGTTTTTTTTTTTCCCCCCACAGGCGCTGTGTGTCCATTTATGAAGAATTGATTTCACCTCACCCATATTTCTGCACACATCCTTCTTTTTTGTTACGTTTCTAAGAATGTGTGCTTAATCAATAGCCTGAGATGTGTTTTTCTCTCTGTCACTGAGTGAACATGACAGAATTCAGGCGGTTGGGAAATTAATGAAAGACAGCAGCTAAATTCCATAAACTTTCTATACGCGTTTCTCTTCTTGGCTTAATGGATACGGTGTTATATTTTAACGCGATGATTATTTTTAATCATGTCTGTAAATTAGGATATCGGGGGATGTTTCTGCTGTCGATTTGATTAATTCATGACACTCATCAAAAATGTATTTTTATTTTCTCTGTAGGTATCTTTACGCCTTAGGCCAGAGAGTCTGGAAGCGATGGAAGAGGAGATATTTTGTACTTGTTCAGGTGGGCAGATTTCCTAATTATAGCTTAATATATACTTTTCATTTATTTGATGAAAAAGAAAAATCCAAATGATTTAGTCAAAATCATTATAAGAACACTTTACAAGGTTCATTAGTTAACTACACTAGTTAACATGAACTAAGAATGAACAATGCTTCTACAGCATTTATTAATCTTAATTTCAGCATGTACTAATGCATTATTCAAATCACAAGTTGTGTTAATGCACTGTGAACTAACATGAACAATGTACAACTGCACTTTTATTAACTAACGTTAACAATAAATGTATTGTTCGTTGTTTGTTCATGTTAGTTAATACATAAGTTAATGTTTACAAACGTCACCTTATTGTAAAATGTTACCTAGCATGTATTAACTAGCAAGAACGAACAATGAACAGTACATTTATTACACTATTTATTCGTCTTTGTTAATGTTAGTTAAAAAAAAATACAGTCGTTCATTCTTTGTTCATTAACTAATGTTAACAAACACAATAATGCATTAGTAAATGCTGAAATTAACATTAACTAAGATTAATAAATGCCGTAGAAATGTTGTTTATTTTTAGTTCATGTTAACTAATGTAGTTAACTAATGTTAACTAATGGACCTCAAATTGCTACCCAAAATGTAAATAAATAAAAAAAAATCGTTAAAAAAAAAAAGGAAAATATGGTTGACCAGTCAGAGTGACATCATAATTGCTTTTAATTTGTACATTTAAGTAAAAATTCTTTGATTTTGTGTGTATTTGTACTGTATTTGTGACATAATTTACACAGTTTAGATATAAATAGTACATTTTTAAGCTATATGTAGCACACAAAGGAATATTTGTGACCTTAGACCACAAAACCAGTAATAAAGGTCCATTTTTTTGAAATTGAGATTTATACATCATCTGAAAGCTGAATAAATAAGCTTTTTATTGATGGTTTGTTAGGACTGCACCCTCAGACAATCTGAGGGTGCAAAATAATCTAAATATTGAGAAAATTGCCTTGTTTTGCAAATGAGGTTCTTAGCAATGCATATTACTAATCAAAAATTAAGTTTGGATATATTTATGGTAGGAAATTTGCAAAATATCTTCATGGAACCTGATGTTTACTTAACATCCTAATGGTTTTTGGCATAAAAGAAAAATTTATGATTTTCACCCATACAATGTATTATTGGCTATTGCTACAAATATACCTGTGCTACTTATGACTGGTTTTGTGATCTAAGGTACAATTTAGGACAAAAAACAAAACCGTGATTGTGTTAAGATGATCTCCTCTCTTTTGTGTCGTTCAGGTGAGTCAGTACACGTTTGCCATGTGCAGTTACCGGGAGAAGAAGTCCGAGCCGCATGAGCTGATGCAGTTGGACGGGTATACGGTAGATTACTCCGATCCACAGCCAGGTACACTCACGCTTCAACGCTAATGCGTTATTTAGATACTCAGTCAAATGTTCATGTGGGTGTTTGAGTTTATTTTCAAAATTAGATAAATAATCATGATTAAAATGAATCGCAGTGACCTGTCTTAAATTTGAAATTCACATTTGCTGCATTTGAAAGAAATGCACATTATGAGCTTGGGGATAATATGTTCTGAAAACCAGAATGTATTTAATTACCGATAACAAAATTAGGAGGAAATAATGTGAAGATTCAGAATATTTTGTATTAATAATAATAATAATAATAATATAATGGAGTACAGTAAAATTGATTTTTATATATATATATATATATATATATATATATATATATATATATATATATATATATATATATATATATATATGCATTATACATTGCCATATATATTTATGCTATGTGACCCTGGACAACAAAACCAGTCATAAGGGTAAATTTTTTTTAAATTGAGATTTATACATCATCTGAAAGCTGAATACATAATCTTTCCACTGATGTATTTGTTGGCCTGAGATACAACTGTTTGAAAATCTGGAATCTGAGGGTGCAAAAAAATCTAAATATTGAGAAAATTGCCTTTAAAGTTGTCCAAATGAAGTTCTTAGCAATGCATGCAGTATTACTAACCAAAAATTAAGTTTTGATATACTTATGGTTGGAAGTTTATAAAATATCTTCATGTAACATGATCTTTACTTAATATCCTAATGATTTTTGGCATAAAAGAAAAATGTGTAATTTTA
This sequence comes from Cirrhinus mrigala, assembly GCA_036247105.1. NCBI lineage: Eukaryota > Metazoa > Chordata > Actinopteri > Cypriniformes > Cyprinidae > Cirrhinus > Cirrhinus mrigala. Next base: position 10,479,864 of record CM070031.1, read on the forward strand.
ACCCATACAATGATTTTTTTTTTTTTTTTTTTTTTTTGCTACTTAAGACTGGCTTTTGTTGTCCAGGGTCACATATATACATATTAAATATATTTTTTAATATCTTTAATTTGTTGTAAATTCTGTTTTTTATTTATAATAAAATAATACAAATAATATATTTTATAATTGCAAAATATAGATATCTACAAAAAAAGTATAAATTATAAATATATTATTTTCACTTATATTTATAATCTTATAAACTTGAAGGTGTTAATCTCAGCAGTGGACCGTTCTTTATGTGAGCAAATATTTTGGATGATTTTTAGCATCAGCTGCATGAAATCCATTATGGTTGATGTTGTAGATGCCTAAATAGAGCAACAAAAACACACACATGACTGTGTTTCTTAGTGTAGTGTTCTTGGGTGAATCTATGATATGGATTCATTTGCTAAACGACAAAACGACATCTCTGCAGGTCTTCAGGGAGGCCGAGCCTTCTTCAGTGCTGTCCGAGAAGGCGATCTGGTGGTGTTTGCCAGCAATGATGATCAGGATCGTGCTCTTTGGGTCCAGGCCATGTACCGCGCCACAGGCCAGTCCTACAAACCAGTAGCGCCTGCCCAAAACCAGCAGAACTGCAGAGGAGGAAACGCCCAAAAAGATGCCCCTGTGTCCTTACTCAGTATGTAATCTTTATTCATCTAATAGGTACTATTATCCTAATAACTAAGGGCTAATTAGCATTAGAGCGCAATTCCATAAAAGCACAGATGAGAGGGGAAAATTCTGCATGTGATTTACTAACAGTATGCACATTTAGTGCACAAGATCAGTTCATAATGACCAGCGCAATCTACCAAGATCAGCACAAATTACCGGCTTTTTTAAAGGCGTTAAAAATGGCGCAAATACCAATAATTTGAAAGTAAATCGCATTGTGTGGTTCATTTTAATATTCTCCTCCCAGTTTTGCATCTGATGGAAACTCCTATGAATGCATATTCAATAAGGTCAGGTGCAAAAATAACTGCGTCCACCCCTTTTCAGCACCAATTCTTCACTGTGTGTCTTTAGTAAATCCTGACAGTACTATTTTAACGCCAAAAAATCTCACCCTAAGTTTTCTTCTTGATTTTAGACTCAAGTCAACTTTTTTTTTTAATGCTCAAACCTAAAACCAAACAAATCTGTAAAAACAAAGAAAAGGTGGCCTCTTTTTCTGCCACCTTCAGCTGTCCCCTCCTGAATGGACTTTGAAATTGGAGGTTGCGGTGGCCAGCCATCGATCCACTGGGCCGCGGCACAGACACAGTCTAAACAAATGTCAGCGGGGGGCTTGAATAACCCAAACACTGCTGCTGAGTGAAAGGAGGAACACTTAAACCACTGAAATGCTGCAGTTTGCTCACTTTCAACAAACAGAGAGTGAGCCGAATGAGGTTTATGTCATTATGGCTTGTGAAGAAGCGCTCAGAGAGCGCCAGGGCATTCATTTACCGCACAACCTCACGTAAAGCTAAGAAACTAGCATTGCGAGTTATAAATCTGGTCTGGAATCACTATAAAGCTTCTTTCTTAAGCACCGATGGTGATTGTGTACATGAAGAAAGGCTTTTATAAGTTAATAACGTGCATACGCTGGCACTCGACTTGCCATTTGACTTTGAGAGAAGGTTTTTCAAGGTCTCTTTCCTCTTGTCTTACCGGACCTCATACACAATCGTTTTTCAATGCGTCTGAGGTTCGACTCAAAAAAAAGCTGGCACGAATGAGGGCGAATTTTCGACAAAGAACGTGGAAAGAGCATGGAGAAGTCTCTCAGTGCCGAATATCATCGCAGCCACTGATAACTGTGGCATTTGGCCAATTAAAAGGTCACGCATTCTTTCAGAAATACTTCTTTTTATTAAGAATTCACCTGAAATCCAGTCCTGTTAAACAAATCCGCCACGTTTCGGCGAGTCGATGAAGGTATTAACTCGTTCTGACATTGGACTTTCTATCATTGATTGATTCGCACTGATCTGTCTCGCTGCCTTACCGCGTCCTCTCATAGCCAGATCGGCGTTTCCCGTCAAAGGCTCGGGTTTCATATCCAACCCAAACACCGATGTCCTGTCCTGCCTCATTAGCCTTTCCGACTCCGGCTGGCTTCACTCGAAGCGACCCGCCGGGCCGTACCTGCGATATCGGCGTGTTGATACCTGTCATAAAGCTCCCGTCCACCTTGTCGAGAGATGTCAGATGGATGTGACTGCCGGCTTGACCGCCTGGACCGGGAAGCGCGCAAGGCGTGTTCCCGGCCCCTTCAGCTGGGATTAAAGACGACGCACCCCCTCTCCGTCCACTTGTCCATGGATAATAGCGGTAACTCGAAGTTGACACGGATCAATGTGGTGCTCCTGTCAAACCCGATCTGTCAGATTTGCAACGTGGATCAATACCACACCCAATCTCCTTTTGTCTCTTTTCTATCTATCACGTCTCGACGTAATGAACGTAAAATGACCTACATCGAATTAAAAGAACATACAATAGGCCGACTTGGGAGTTCATACCCAACAAGTGATGTTTCGGGGGGAACCGACAAATGCCCACACTGCTTCCAGGCAAGAACGGGGCTTTTCACCGTCAATGCGAAGTCGTTGGCATGCCAGAAATGGCAGCGTTAATAAAAGCAATCACTAATGCTCGTCTCAAGAAGGTGCCGCTGGCCATGGAGGCGTCAGGAGGAGCCTTGGTCTTTTGTGGTCCTTGAGAAGCGAAGGCCCTCGCTCCGCATATGTGGGCTCTCAACACGCCGCCAGCGAGTGTTAGGCTTTTCACGGACCTCCCATTAGCCCATTTTGAGGACGCTCGTGAAAGGACTGGAAATGAACTTGGGCACACTTTTAGTGCTTTCTCCTGCTTTTTCTGCCTCGCGGCTTTCTCTCGGCTCCCTCTTTCTCTGACTTGCCCTGACCCCTCGGCCTCTTTGCATCGTGCCGAACGTGTCGGCGTTTTTTTTCCCCCTCCCGCATTCAATTTCCTCTCCGCCCAAGCCGTGTCAGGAAGTCTGAATGTGTACGGGAGAGACCGTCGGCAAACGCGCAGCCCGCGTTCGTCCTAATTACAGCGCTCTCACAAAGGTGCGCTCCTTTTACTCAAGGTCGAGACTCAATCAGAACGAGTGACATCACTTTTATACAACTCACCTGGCTTCACCAGCCAGCGAAAAATTGCTTTAAGTGCTTTGAAGTCACGCGGTATTGTTTCCACACATCAGCGTTTTAAGCGTTTAATGCGCTAAAGATCAGAACATTCAGCCCTCCGCGGTTTAGCAGGGCGCCGGGTGTTTTTTTAGCAAGACCTGGCCTTTATTTTAAAAGGCTGAATGCTGGTTTGAATGCGAGAGGTGTTCGATTGATAAATTAGAGCACTTTGGTGTCTATTTATGTGGGCATGTGGACAAAGTGCTAATATTTTACAGCAGTTTACAGCCACGCTTTCACGTTTTGGAGCGACTGCCAGCTGAAATGTGGAAAACTGAGTTTCACAGTGTAGCTTTGGCCAAAAGAGGTGAAATGCAAACACTCAGGCTGTGTATGGAGATAGAGAGTGTGTAACCAAACACAGATTTCGGGCTTTTACACTGCGTTTAAGGGTGTGAACCACACTTGCGTTCTGCCACGGGTGGTTCATTTGAATAGTAGTACATATAAAATTGTTAGAGATGATTTTGGCGGTAATCATATGTGTGCTTCCTTTGCCCTAACGGATGTCTTTATGTATAGTATTTGCAGTGCAATAGGCATTAACTGGCCATCTCTCATGGTGGGGATGGGATTTTTAGCATAAAACGGTGCCGTATGCGAGCGCGTGCCTGATTTCTGACTGTGTGTGTGTGTTTCTGGCACAGGTCTGGAGAAGACTCAGAGACAGGGAGTGGAGGAGCTCATCTCTGCCATGCCCTGCAACTTCGACCACGCCAGCCTGTTCATCATCCTGCAGAAACACACGCTCCTACATCGCATGAACGACTCCTTTTCCTGTCTGGTGAGAGCCCAAGAAAGTGTTGTGATGGAGATGTGTTGTATGACACAAGATGTATGCGTTTGACTTGCAAAATTACTTGTTTGGGAATCGATTGAACTGAGTTGGTTGCGCTGTGTGGGTCTTATGAACTGTTTCTTTTTAGTGAAAACACATGAAGCAACCCAAATGATTCTTATTAATGAGTTAACATACAGCGCAACCAATGTAGTCCAACAGTGATTCCCAAATTGATGATTCTAGTAAGTCTGTTCTTTCTAATGAATCGAAAATATACAATGCAGTCAGTGTAGCCGAGTTGATTCCTGAATGAATGATTCTTACAGATCAGTTGTTTTTTGTAAAACAGAAACGTAGGGCAGCCAACGTATGATGATGAATGATTTTTATGAGACGGTTCTTATTAGTGAATTAAACTCATGAAGTGCAGCGAATGTAGTTCAAATGGTTCCCAAACAAATTATTCTTATGAATCATTTCTTTTAGTAAATCAAAACGTACTGCAACCTATGCAGTACAAATAGTTCCTGAATGAGCCATCTTTTATAAAAACAATAAAACTCATAAAGGTTTGATTCACTGATAAGAGCTGGCTCATAAAATTGACTCATTCATTTGGGATTTTGATTAAAAAAAGCTAAAAACTAATCATTGATTTGGGAATACACTGTTGTTCATTGGTTGTGTTATATGGGTTTGAGTCACTAATAAGGAACTGGCTCATATGTTGGCTGCACTACGGGTTTGATTTACAAAAAATATCTGATTTGTAAAAATCACTTGTTCATTTGGAATCATTGTTGATTTGGAATAATTTGAGTGGCACTGGTTGTACTGTATGTTTTTGATTCACTAAAAACAACCAGAAGTCATTCGCTCTGGAATCGGTTGGAATATATTAATCATGTCAATGTTTTTGATTCATTGTAACGAACCACCATATTAAAATCATTCTTTCAGGAATGGTTTAGACTGCACTGGTTGTGCTGCATGGTTTTGATTTACTTCATTAAAATGATTCTTCATTGGAATCATTTGTTCAGGAATCGATTTGACTACACTGATTGCACTGTATATTTTTGATTCATTAAAAAGAATTGACTCATAAGAATCATTCATTCAGGAGTTGGATCACACAGATTGTGCTGTATGTTTTTGATTCACTAAAAAGATCCAGATCGTAAGAGTCATGCGTTCGGGAGTTGGACCTTACAGGTCATGTTGTATGTTTTTGACTCACCTACAAAAGATCCAGATCATGAGTGTCATTCGTTCAGGAGTTGGACTGCACAGGTTGTGCTGTATCTTTTTGATTCACTAAAAAGATCCAGATCGTAAGAGTCATTTGCTCAGGAGTTAGACTACACAGGTTGTGATGTATGTTTTTGATTCACTAAAAAGATCCAAATTATAAGAGTCATTCGTTCTGGAATTGATTGGACTATACTGGTTATGTAAATGGTTTTGATTCATTATAACAAAGCAGCATATAAGAGTTATTCTTTCAGGAATTGTTTGGACTACACTGGTGGTGCTGCATGGTTTTGATTTACTTCATTAAAATGATTCTTCATTAAAATCATTTGTTAATGAATGGATTTGGCTACACTGATTGCGCTGTATATTTTTGATTTATTTAAAAAGAATCATTCATTTGGAAGTTGGACTACACACATTGTGCTGTATGTTTATGATACACTAAAATGAACCTGATCATAAGAGTCATTAGTTCAGGGGTTGGACTGCACAGGTTTCCTAACTAAAAAGATCCAGATCATGAGTCAGTTGCTCATGAGTTGGACTATGCAGGTTGTGCTGTATATTTCTGATTCACTGAAAAGATCCAGAGCATAAGAGTCATTCATATAGGAGTTGGACTACACAGGTTGTGCTGTATGTTTTTGATTCACTAAAAAGATTCAGATCGTAAAAGTCATTTACTCAGGAGTTGGACTAGTCTAGAATACAGTAACATCATATTTACTCCCTATTTCCCGACGGGAGACTAATCAGTAA